>CM070688.1:8356397-8837697 GCA_036346265.1 Melocanna baccifera | reverse complement strand
TAGGGTCTACAAGACACCATCAAAGCCACGAGAGGAGATGACTCGACGAAGGCAAAGGGCTACCGCTTGCTCTACAGGGTCATGCTTTCCGGTTTTTCACAATCGCTCTTAGCTCTGCACGCTTGGGAGCAAGTCTGCGACCTTATGCACAACAACTTCCATGGTAACTATGTGCAGTGGGTCGATACCAATTGGCTCTTCGCAATAAAATAGGCTCTGGGGGAGAAGCTAGGGGAGTACTTCAAGCACTTCACGAAGGTCGGATGCTAGGTAAAAGACGTTAATGAGACGACAATCATCAACGTCGCCATCTACGGCCTTCAGAAGGGGATGCTCACGGAATATAACACCCAAAACCCATAAGAATGGTGGCCAAACTCTTCGATAAGATGAAAGAATACATGAGAGATGAGGAGGACGCAATGTGGCATGAGGCCGATGTTGCAGGGCCCATCCTTGAGGCCAAGCCCACCCCCACGGCCTCGAAGGAGGGTTCCAACCGCAAGCCACGAAAGGGGCCCCAAGGTAGGTACGTGCTTGGCATCGAAGGGGGCGACGACGAGGCTTTGGGACCTGGAGTCTGCGGTTGCAATCAAGGAAGGGGTCGCAGGAGGGGTCGAGGTCATGAGGACAGGCGTCAACAAGGGACATGGTGCGAAGTGCATGGCAAGGGAGAACACACAACGCGTGAATGCCCCACCATCATGGCGCTCCGTGAATGCATGACTAGGGACCATCCCCCCGACGCAAGGCCATCGGTGGTGGCCAACCTACAGCAACCTTTGGAGGTATCGCTCGTCCAACCCCGCCGAGTATTGCGATATAGGCCCCGATGTCGCACCCTACCGAGTGATCAACACGATCACAAGGGGTCGCCCCTCCGTTCCCTTTTGAGTGGTAGTAGAGGGCCTATGCGTGTCGGATACACCACGTTGCCACATACCGCGCAAGTACTCCTGCGTGGGCCTAGGTCAACATCACCTTCACGTGGAGGACGCTTGAGGTGGACTTGCCTCACCAAGACCACACTAGTTGTCGAGGCAAGCATCGCAGGTGTGAGGTAAGATCCGTCCTAGTGGATGAGGATAGCTCGCAACCTCTTGCTCATCAATGCCTTCGATCAAATGGGCATCTGCGAAGGTGCTCAATCACTGAGTCCCGCCGCAAGGCTTTTGGGAGCCTAGTTAGGGCCCTAGGCCGTGGCGCTCAAAGTAGCCTTCAACCGAGGCTAGCAGAGTAGAATGGAGGTGATCAACTGACGTGGTGGACCTCCCTGCATTTGTACCTCGTCGAACATTTGCGCTGTAGAAACTCAAGAAGGAGGGCCAGGTCGAGGGTGATTAGGGTCAGTATATTTGAACCGAACCAAAACTGCCCAAAATCGAACCAAACCGGTCAACTCGGTTTGACCGGTTCGCAGATTCGTCTCGTTATCGATTTTGGGTTTTGTGTTCGGTTTTTCGAAAAACCGCTAAAAACCGAATAAACCAAATAAACCGACCGCACTCGCGACTTCATTGTTTCGCTTCGCCACACCTCGCAATCTCACATCGCAGCGCCGCCGGCCGCTCGTCGTGCTCCAGCAGCAGCTCCTGTTGGCCCAATGGCCGCCCACCGCCTAACGCGTAACGCCACAAAGCCGCAGCCACAGACGCCTAGTCGCCACTGAGAGCAAGTCCAAAGACGTGACGCCCCGTCGTCCAGCGGTCGGCAAAGTAGGCAAGTAGCAATCTTCAGGCCTTTGCGCCATTGCGGCAAATCGAGGCCTCAATGCCTCAATCTCCAGCATCCGGCCTTTGCGCCAGTGAACCTCCAGGCCTCCGGCCAACCGAAAGTTTAGCTTGCTTACGCTGGCTACTTACGATTATGCACTTCGCTTGCTTAGTTCAATTCGCGTTAACTATGGTAAATATGGTAATTACCGACACCGCACTAAAAAAATTGGGATTTACCGATACCAACAGACTTCTAAAAAACCGTATATTACCGAAATACAAATACCGTATTTGCCGTATATACCGTATATACCGAACCGAAAAAACCGAAAAAAACCGAACGCACAGCCCTAGTGACAGTGTAAGGGAACAAATCAAAGACAGCCTTGTGAAGTCCAGGGAATCAAAGGAAGGACTCAAACCTATGGTGGAGTCGCTGGGGACACGGACACAATGGCCAAGTTGCGAGATATACCATGGCCGAAGGGCAAGAAATTGTAGCAGAAGGCACGAGCCAAAGCCATGCAGGAGTTACGGCGGCACCAAGGCCAAGGACACAATGGCTCCGGCAAAGGGACGAGGGGTACACGCAATAACACGAGGTCCGACCGTACTACTCGGATGTGCCCTCAAATAGGCCCCTGTCGACAACCATCAAAATGAAGTAGCATAAGTTACTAGAAGAGACGGAGGGGTCAAGACACGAGCAACATGGTTTCAAACTGCTTTGGTTGCAAAGCCCTTAATCATGAGAGGCTCTTTGTTAGGGGTAGTCTCCACTAGGCCCAATTGGCCCACCAACGCAAAGGTCCATTATATGTGTAACTATGTGATAGGCTTATTACGATCATACCAAGGAAATGACATATTTGCTCTCGATATTACAGAACCACGAGAGGGCATTTGTGTAAATAATATATCTCATGGCTATAAATATAACCCCTAAGATACCATGAAGAGTGAGAGAGGACTTTTTGTAAGAAAGACTTGTATATACGCAATCTACACTCTCTCTCACTTATATATTGTTTGACGAGTAACCATAACGTTACCATTGACAATATCTTGTTAGTTTTTTTTTGAATAGAACCTGTGGCCATGTTGACGTTTGTTAAACAAAGCCATGTAGCCATGTTGGGGATACTATAGATGCTAAACTAAGTATTAAAAAAAATGCAAAACTATAAAGTTTTGTTGAAGTCAAATGGTCTTGCGTGGGTGATGAATTGAATCAGATTTTTTTAGGAATTTGGAATTTGTCCTCACACGAGGAAGCAATCATCTAATCGTTTGATGAGGCAATCACCCTGATCCAAAAATCGACCTCCAAGACACCCCATGTGATGATGTGAGGACTGACTACCGAGGTCCCTACAAAACTTTGTATGACATGGAAGGAAATGGAAAACTATGTTACTGTTCTCCATGAGAGCTTGTTTGGAGAGCCTAAAATCCCGACTCATCCACGTGTCGCAAACAGCCCTGAGAGTTGCTGCTAAATTTTCCACTGACAAGTGGGACTGTTGGTTAGTTTCTCTCTATCTTTCCGCTAAGTGGCGTCGTTAGTTCCAACGCATGCATGTTCATACGAAGACAAATGTTCTCATACGAAGTTAGAACTACAAACTTGGCTAGAATTGATGGAGCACGATTGAATTGAGCCTGCAGATACTGAGCATCTGCATCCGCAATGACGAAAGGATTGAGCGAAACGGACGGCCACACCATGCGTGCGTGATATCACCCTTGGATTGAGGGAGGATAGCGCGCTTACACATAGAAGTAAGGTTGTCAGGGTTGCAATCCCGATAGGATTGTTTTTCGTTTGACGGGATCGGATTGTAGGATGATTCAATCAAAATTTTAAAAGTATATATATTTTATATAAAAATTAAATCATATTTTTATATATGCAAGTCTATAATAGATTTTTTGAATTTAATTTTATAGTTTGAATACACTTATTCATGATATATTGAATTAAGGGTTATTTTTGAAGCTTCTTTAATTATTTTTAATGAACTAATAATCTAAAATTGCAATATGTCAAAGATAATACCTTTTTTACCTTAAAACAATATGTAAACAACAAAACAAAGCAACTTAGTGTAATTTAAACTAGCAATAGGCAATATCAAATTTTATATGTTAATATAGTTTGTTGTCAAGATCACGATCCCATTGCGATCCTAACGATTCTACGAGTAGGATCGTGATCACACTGTAATACTACCTAATTCCGATCTATATTACGATCCGTATCATCTATCTCTAATAGGATTGTATGATATTACAATACGTGTTGCGATACTGACAACCTTGCATAGAAAGGGTGCCGAACATGTGTAGTAAACCGAGGCTTGCAACGCTCATGTGTAAGTTCTTCTGCTGCATAAACAGCTTAATTACTTCAAACCAAATTCTATTACTACTTCTTCTCTGCACAAAACTATTACATCAATCCACCCATTGAAATGATTAGATTAGGGGTGGGTTTTTGGGGAAAAAAAAAACAATCGTATGCGATTTTAGCTAATATAGTTAAACTCGATACAGTATTTGCTATAATTTATCTGTAGATCCCGTCTTAAAAAACGTACTATTTACAAAGTAACTATTGTGACAAAAAAAATGATAAATTAAAATCAAAATAAAAAAGAAACCAGACTAGATGAATCAACCCAATCCTACTACCACCTAAAGCAATCAATCATTCGCCTACCGAGTCAAAAAAAAAAAAAAGGCGTGTCCTTGGGAGACACCATTGAATCCTACTTTGGAAAAGCTCGCCTCCATGTGGTGTGTGCGACTGTGCGTGCCAAGGCCAGCCAGGCAGCCAAACTGCTGTGTGAAAGAGACACCTCGCGATCGACGGAGCAGAGCGTAGGCAAGGGACCAACAACACTGGCGCCAGTACCTCCAAAATCGGAGGCGGCCACAGCCACAGTGGCGTAACACGAGTAAGCTAGAACACACACGTCCATGGCGCAATCAGGCAAACCGGGCAAAAGTGCCATCTAGCTATCGTGGCCGAGATTGAAGCAGCCACACGCACACGAACTGACATAATCGAAGGCAACCAAAGCAAGCCAGCCGGCAAAGAACAGAACGAATGATTAATCAGTAAATTGTAGAGAGCGGCTTGTGCGCACCGGAGATGCCGATGTCGTAGCCGAAGATGGATCCCCCGACGGCGGCGACGAGGCAGGCCATGGCGACGGCACACGTCATGCGGCCCTTGTACTGCGCCGCCCTCTCCTCCTTCACGCCCAGCGCCGCCACACCGCCGCCGGCCATCTCCTAAAATCTCTCTCTCTCTCCCCCCCCGTAGCCTCCAAGAATTAATTCAAGAAAGAAATTGAGAGCTAGAGGAATGGCTGGCTAGTACATGCACCACACCGGAGCAATGCTCTAACCAACTGCAAGGCTGCACTCCCTTGCCTCGTAGCTTCCCTCAGATATGATGAAGCAAGTGAAGACTACAGACAGAGTCGCTTACTTGGACTTATCTAGTAAGCCCATATAAAATAGTTTATTTCTTAAAATTATCTTTGAAACTTTTATTTTATTTAAAAATAACATTAAAGACAACTTTTTGATAGTAAATTATTATTTTTAACTATTTTATATACTACTTTTATTGTAACTTTTTATTTCATATCTTCTCACTATTTACATTAATTTATAGATTTAAATCGTATTTTATATATAAAAAAGACAATATATCGGCAATTACATACAAGCAAAGATGGAAACTCTGCCACGCATTAAACAGATATAACGACCCCCTAGACCGTTGACCCGTCTCCTGCGTCTTTCCATGTATATCGCGCGACTTGGCAAGCGATGTGGAGATATAATATAATACACAGATGTGTACAAGAAATAACTAGCGGAAATTAATTGCGTGTGTTTTTGTTTTATTACTGGCGACTTCCCAGTGATTTTTGGTCAGTCAATGATGGTGTCACTGTATGTCTAGACGTCTAATATTCTCGCGGTGTAGCTCTCTTGCGTCTCCCTCGAAAATTAAAGAATGCCCGCCTCTCCTGTGCAGATCCCCGGCATCTATGCATGTCTCGCTCTCCATATTTTTACTTCCTCGGATGTCCATTATGCATTATTCAGCTGATTTTCTTTCAGCTAAATGGATACGGGTTAGTCTATGATTTTAACATATTAGCATATCAAGATGTCCGCTTAGCATTTCAAGCTAGAGATCTGATTTGCCTGGCATGCCGGTCACTAACTGGTTGGAGTCTGCTTGGAGTGACTTCGATCTCATCAAATCTGTTCTAAGCTGTAATGTTGACTTTACAATCAATTGATTGCTTGATTTGCAACTCTATTATGTATAGCTCATGGGGCCATGCCCATCGGCTTGGCAATTGTTCACTCTTGGGGTCGACATGCCATGTTCCAGATCACTATACTACTACAAAAAATATCATCACGAATGATTCAAAAAATATCATCGCAGATAGTTTCGTGAGCCGTCTGAATTTATAGATTAGTAATAACATGAACTCATCACCGACGGTTTTTGAACCGTCTGTGTTACATTCTATCACAGACGGTTTGAATATAAAACCGTTTGTGATAGTACGAACCGTCTATGATAGTTAAATATCACAGACTGTTTATATATGAAACCGTCTGTGATATTTAACTATTATAGATGGTTTGTTCTAAGAAACCGTATGTGATATTATTGTATATTCCTAAACATTTCTATTTATTGGCTAGATAGAAAAATGAACGTCAAAAGTCAATTTAGTCTATAGATTGAAGTCTACAAAAAATTAATAGAAGAAAAAATTATAAAAGTATCAAGATTTACATGATTGAAACCTTAGCTACCCATTCATCAATTTCATAATTTCAGATCCAAGTATCAAGGAAGAGAGGGGAGAGAATTGGATGGGGGATATCACTAACAATGAAGGAGAGGTGGCGGTAGCGCTAGCGTCACCGTTGTGTCACGACGGTGACATTACACAAAATACTCTTACAACGCTTAAGACAAAAGTGCCTTATGCAATAAACCGTGGCATTACAACCGGAGGCGGAGGAGCTCATGGTGGTAGTCAAAGGGGGCGCTTCAGTTTGTGGGAGGAAGCATGAATAAGTAGTAGGGGAGATGATGAAGGGAGAAAGGGAGATGGGGAATACTAATAAGGGGCGAAAGGTGGGAGGAAACCAGTGCCTACCGTTCGATGCAGAGAAAATGCATAGGTGAGATCGAAATCCTGGGAGAGATGGTACGGATCGATGATGTGGCATTATCACTAACGGTTAGGATTACAAATCATCTGTGATGTTATCACAGATGATTCGTAACAAGAACTATTTGATACATACTAGGACGCACGATTTAGTATACGAACTATGCGTGATAACGCTTAAAATTGCGCTTTGCTTTTGCTTGTTCATATTTCGATGCATGTGACCCTTAAATTTTCACACGCTTTGGTTTCTATATGTGTATTTTCTTAATACCATAAATTTAATCTCTTCTAAATAATCCTCTCATCTTATTTACAGATTTTTCAATAATGGTATCTACTATTAATCTTTGGATCTTCTTCCTCTCATCTATCCATCATGAGTTATTCGGGCACAACCTTACAGTGTGGCCAACAACTTACGATAGAACAACTCCTCCACACACACACCGCTCTACTTCCTCGAGTAGCTTTCATCCGTCAGTTGGATCTCATCATCCGATATCGATAGATGTGTCTCTTTGTTGCTCAGAAAGTGAGGCTACCCTCGCCTCGTTCTTCTCTTCAATATGCGCAAAGCGGAAGAAACTCTTGCAGAATGGAGAGACATATGGATAACCTTATTGCTCAAGCGAAGCGCCGATTCTAAGGAAGCTTATCATGGCATCCTCTTTGAGATTATTGACTATGCTAATAATATGCCGAGGCTAGAGGAGGAAGTAGAGAGGGCAAGGACAATCTTCACGGCATTCGAGGTCGACACAACCGTCGATTCTCCAACTCCAAAAGTATAAGAGGAAACATATGAAGTTCAGAAAATCAAGATCTGGGAATCTCTTTTTTTTACTTTATAATAAATTTAACTTTAATTTGTATTTTGTAAATGTGATTGGTCATATTATTTGGCCAATATAAATGGTAAAAATATTGCGTAAAGTGAGTTGTATGTATGTCAAATTCCTACTTATCTATTAATTCCAGTTTAGTACGTAACTTCTGTAAACACAAAACACATAATGTTCTTTTTAAAAATTATCTGTGGTAATTCACAGATGATTATAATTAAAAATCGTCTGTGATAATTGGAGATATCACATATGACTTTTAAATCTAAATGTTTGTAGCACTTTCATAGACGGTTCTTACTAAAAACCATCCGTAATAGTTTTTGTATCACAGGCGGTTCTAATCATCGTTAGAAATATAGACGGCCACGCTTGTAAAACTGTTTGTGATAATTGTAACGCTGATAGCTTTTCGTAAACCGTCTGTGATGAGGCGTTTAATATAAGACTTTTTGTAGTAGTGCTAGTTTATCCAGGTCAAATCCATGTATGTATGTGCATGCAAATTGGTGGAGTGCAACTAGTTTCTTATCAGCAACTAGTTCGGTTTTTTCGGATCATTTGTCCATTGTATACATCTGCCATTGCTTACAGCAGTAGGCACGTACAGCTCTCCCATCTTGGCTATCAACTTAGCATGTACAACTCTCCCAAGAATGCCATAAAAATGGAACAGTGGTACGTCACAGCTGTACAGACGCGTCTCTCTTTCCGGCTAAAATATACTACTCTCTCTCACCGAAAGCAACTAGCTGTTAAGCATTTGACTAGTCTGGTTTTTTTTTCGGGTAGTGCACATGCAAATCATGCAATCCCGGGGGGCGATTAGCCACGCGTGCAAGCCAACTTTTCGACTGCACCTTCCGTTTCGAAGACTCGAACCGATCGATCTCCGTTTTGGTTGGGGTCTTCGGTTTGGGGCACTTCCAACTGGTACTAGTACTCGTGAGTGCTTCTTTTTCTTTGTCAGCTAAAGATTTCTCAGGATATCCCCTTTCCATCAGCATGAGAATATTTTTCTCCTTTTCGTTAGTCTAAAAGCAGCCATTTTTTGTTATTTAATTTTGTAAGGATAAACTTTTCGTCTGTCATAAGGTGGGAGGCTGATCTGAATGAAGGTCTGTTCTTTTTGGCTCCGGCTGATGGTTTTTTTGGCTGTTTGCGACAGAGATTGCGGAAAGAGAGATACTCACTTGTGATTTTTGATGGTACAGATATTAGGTTTTTAACGTATACTACAATTAATTTGTAGACTCTATCTTAAAAAATACTTCGTTTAAAAGTTAGTTACTATAGCGAAAATCAAAAACAGTTTTTAGAAGCTGCAAAAAACAAGACCTGAACCTACCTTGATGAAACGTTGAGGAGGGGAAGGATAATTCACACTGAAACGGCAGCCCTATGCTGTTGACTCAGGATTAGTCTTCCAAAACCTGTGTGACAACTGACAAACCAAATAAGAGCTAGATCAATTTGTACAGCACCTCTTAAGACAGCAGGCTTGACACAACTAGAATTCCATGGAAATAATGACGAGTTCCCTGTTCTCGGTTGAATTATTGAAAAGACAATGGAAATCCCTTTCCTGGCTGGTTAATCGTCCACTAGACTGCATGCAGGTGCATTCTGCAGGTGAAAGCTAGTTCTGTCGGATCGGTTCAGTCGTGTTTAAGTGTGATTTGGGAGACTGTCAGATTACGTGGAGGTCGCTCTATGGTTGTGATGAGTATTTGACTTTTAGTTCAAAGAGTTTGTGGAGTTTGAATTTGATTTTTTTAAGAGTTTATAATTTTTCGTTGTTTTGTGTTGTTGGCGGTCTGACTGGCATTGGCGCTGTGGTTTGACCGGTTCTAGAGTTTTGGAGCGTGCGTTGGTTTGAGCTGAGTTGATTAAGCTGTGCACGGTATGGATGTCATTGTTTGTATTCATTCATGTTGCATTATGTATTTATGGATTAACGTAGGTAAAATTATGAAGAACTTATGCTCGAAAATAGTTACTTAGTCTATTGTTGTACTGATGACTTAGAGACGACTATAGCTAATGGTAGGAAGACCGGGATTAGGTTGGGGGATAACTAAGGTCCAAAACGGTCGTGGATGTTGTGTGGGATAGTTGAGCTCAAGCAAAGCACAAGATGAATAAGTACCATGAAAGGTGAAGTTTGAGTAAAGATCATGATGCATTGGAGATACACATCATGCTTTACGGTGATGTTTCCCGGATGAAAATTTTGAGGTAAGTGTTCTCTCTGTCATCAATTGGGCATATTAATGATTTTGTCTCGTATGGTGCTACGTGACGGTTTGCTTTTTTGTGTTGACCATAGGACTCCAGAGGTACATCATGGTGAGGCAGATGGGACTAGGACTAAGTTAAAAGAGTTTAGGTCTAAAGCGGTCAAGAAATCGGGACTACACTCAGGAGGAGCTGAGGTCCAGACGATCAAGGAGCCGTCAAAGATGACTCAGCCTTACGGGGTGGTTTAAGCCGAGATAACGAGGAGCTAGAGTGAAAGCTATCGGTGGAGGACGTGATGCTAACGGCAAGGTAGACTGGGCTTGGTTTAGGAAGGAGTCGATGTCCTATGCGGTCAATAATATAGGGATGCACGATTTTCTTGATGTAGAATTAAAATAACTAGTGTAACTTGACAAGTCGGCATAGCCAATCGCTGCCGTGCAATGACCTACAATGTATACACTCTTGATTGTTCTTCCACCAACCATGAGGAAGTGGAAGACGTGCCACAAATTTCGCAAGAGGACAACAAGAACACGGTGTAGAGAATACCCAATTCCTCTCTCTAGTTGCCGTGCAATGCTAGGAGCATAATAAGTGCCAATGGCTACTCTTAAATCAATCTATTAAATCGTGGCCCAAGGATACAATGGGAGGATCTGGTGTATTTAAGGGCTCCCCACCTTCACACAAGCAACATGGGGCCTAAGGCTGACTCCAATTCATATCTATGAGTATTGGACTTAAACTCACACAAATGGAAACATAAATTCTAGCTGTCATATTATTTAGTCACAGCGGCACGACCGCAAGGTTTGAGGCTAGTGCCTTACCCATTGTGTGGGCTTCGAAATAAGCTTTTCAATACATATAAGAACACTCTAATTGAACTCTGTTTATAAAAGTTATGCCCTTTTTATTACGTGCTTTATATGGTCTTTGACACCCCTATGTGCCCAAGCCGCCGAACTAGCGTAAGACTGGTCGTTCTTGACTCATGAGCGGCTCGAGTCTTTCTTCAAGCTAAGTGAGCTATCCTCCTAGCTCGTACTTAAAACAAGGCGTGCCGAGCTTGGCTGCTTGTTTCCATCCCTAATAACATGTGAGAATCTATTCAAAGGCATATAGGTCATTAAGAACTCATGTATAAGTGCAGATCAAAATTTTCTCTTTGCTTGGTTTTGATGTTATTTTCCTTCAAATGAAAAGGATCGAACTTTAACAATAATTTTTTGATCATTAATTAGAATAGTTTCTTGACATTCTAGGAATATATATACGAAATTTCAAGTGATTTAGAGACTTGGTTTGAGAGTTGACTTAATTTATGGTTTTAGCCCGATTTTGGTAATGAGAGCTTCAAAAGCCAATAGACCCTAATTTTCTTAACTTTTTAAAGATATTTAGTTGAGATAGGTTCTTAAGGTCATGATGTAATATTGATTTAAGTTTAGAGTCATTTGGAGTTGTGAATCAAAGTTTCATCGATTTTCGGATTTGAAATAGTCTGAAATCTATCATGTTCTGCATCGATTGTACTGTTCATCGTATTGACCGCTATTGTTTATCGGTGCAGTCGGTATTGTTCATTCGGTCTGGCCGTTCCAACCGAGCGGTCAGACTGCCTAGGGTATGTCATAGCATGTTTTGCTCGTTTTGTTTAGATCTTTTTTTGTGGTTATTTGTTTATGATCTTCATAGTTTCTGTAGCTATTAGAGTAAAGATTTCTACTTTCGCTCAAAGAATAATATTTTAAAAAGATTTAGAATTAATTTAGACTCATACTCATCTACTCTAGTCGCCGATTTCGGTCGTACAAAGATTGACACATGAAGCCGATCAATCGACCAATCATGGCACAGTTTTACCAGAAAAGAGATCCAGAAGTTCAGATTCGGAGCACGCCACTACCATTTGTAAACCCGTATGCTAATGTTACGCACGAAGTTCGTCGTGGTGACGTCGTGCGATGCAGAGAGGGCGGGCCCATCTACCCCCGGCCCCACGAAGTTATCTAGAAGTAATCAAAGGCAAACAAGAAACCTCAAAAAGATAGAGGAAACTTATGGCGAACCGGAGGCCAAGCCAGCCAACGCTTTGCACGGTCACGAACTCATGATCGTTCCATTACGTAGATGTAGTCTTCTGGTCGTCTCGATCCATCGCTTTGTTACTTCAGCGAAATCACCATCACGACCTCTTCGCGGTCAGGCTCCCCAAAAGTCTGAACTGAGCTGCTCTCAGGTGAAGTCCTCGTCTTGCCGTGCCGTGCGTGCGCAGGTAGGAGGCGTTCTTGGCCTGTGTTGGAGCACACCGATGGTTTTGAGTTTTTCAGTTTTCTCGTGTGGATAGAGCAGCTCTGCGAGTAAGCGTCCGGAGTCCGGCAGCAATAGCTAGCAGTTACTGGTGAGTACTCGGATCACCCAGCCCAGAAAAGTACGCATCGAGAGTGAGATGAGAGTTCAGTAAGACAGTAACAGTGGCCGGAGTATAGAACACGCCGTGCCTGAAGTCTGCGTGAGCTGCGGTGACCTGACCTCAGCAAACGGCTTTTCTTTTTGTGAATCAAGCAGAAGATTACAGTGGAGTTTTATCTGCACTCGGATTGGGATTGCTAGGCTTTTGTTTGAATGATCCCCATTCTACTACCCAGGAGCCCAAAGGCCCACACACTGCTCAGGCTTTCTGGTCCGACAGTCCATTTTTGCGAGAGGTCGGGTCGGTCGAACGGCTGATGTAGCGAGAAAAAAGTTTCCTTTCTCTGCCGCTGACGATCTCGTGGACCCGTCCGTGCACTGCCCTGAGGCCCCCGACACACCAACCCCCGTTTCTGTTAGTTAGCGCTCAATTTGACCTTAGTTTATGAGATTTTTATTATAGTTAATTTATTTTTTACTATAACTAAATTAGCTTATTTGATATAATTAAATTAAAAAAATTAAAAATAGAAAAAACATGTTAACCCATCACAGACAATGCAAAAGAAAACAGGGAAAAAAAGAAAAGGTAAAAAGCCTAAAAAATCTAAAAATAGAAAAATACAAAATTACTAAATAATGAAAAAAAAAGCAGAAGCCAAAAACAGAAACTGACTTTAAACTATTTTGAGCGGTGCCTTATACACCTCGCCCACCTGGAACACGCGCCTCCTCCGCTTCCTCTGTTTCTCTGTCGCGCCCGAAGGCCAAGGCAGGGTTCAAAAGTACTGGCAGTTGGCTTTTACTCGTACGGACTACAGTAATTAGCTTTTAAACAATGCGTTTTGTAAGGTGGGGTCAACAGGAAGATTATAGTAAAAAGTGTACTAAGTTCAGTTGTACCGATCAAAATCGCATGCAGCTATTTTTCTCTACGTATTACCTCTCGTGAACAACTAAAATTCAAAACTTTAAACTATAATCCATAAGCTACAATCCAACCCATCAACGAAGTAAAGCGACTCCAACTCCAAGCCTGGAGCAGAACAGAGCACGCCGCAATCTTACACCAAGCCATAGGTGAGGCTCCCGTCTCCATCTTCGATCTATCCCCTGTACGCCCATCGGATCTCCCTCCATTTCTGCTTGCATCGCGGGGGGTCCACCTCCAGCCGGTGCGTGCCGCAGCAACTCGACAGGTTAGGTTAGGTGCAATGCCGCTCCCCCAACGTCGGTTAGGGAGTCCCCACGTCCGGTGGTCTTTTCTTCCAAAACTGAGGGGGTAAACCATCCAATTTCTCTGATTAGAAACCGATAGGTTCAAAAAATAGTAAACAAAACTGAAAATAGGATATTTGACAGGTTCTACAAAAAGAGTAAACGAAACTGAAAACAGGGTATTTACAACGATTTCAGCTAGCCTAGATAGCAGAAAGCCTAATACACCCTGAAAGGCTGAAACCCTACAACTTCTAAACATCACAAACTATAGAGTTATACCCAACCATTTCCAGCCAACAAGAGCCTAACTCCAGTAAGCAAAAATTAGACAGCAAATCTACCAGAAGCGATCCAACTCCATCTCATCCAGAATTCCGCATCATCTTCATCCTTTTGCAATCCTCGCAACTCCAGGTCTCCATCCCCTGCTAGCATTAAAGATTTCCACGGCACAAGTTCCAGCAGCCTTGCCCCCAGGGAATAGTTCTTGCCCGTCCTCCTTTATCTGCAATAAAGTGCAGTGGTTCATCCAATAACAAGTTAGGTGTATAAAAGATAATGGATCAGATGGCATTTTATTCTGAAAGAAAATTGCATTTTGAGTCTTCCATATGACCCATAAAACAGCTGCCACCCCCCACAGTAACCGATCTTTTCATGTGTTTGGGAAAATTATTCAACCAAGGGCCCATTAATTGATCCATTGTTTGAGGCATATATCTGAAGCCAAAAACTCACTTCACCATATTGCACATAAACCATGCCACAGGACAATACAAAAAGAGGTGATCCATTGTTTCATTTAAACTACAAAATTGGCATTTATATGATCCTGTCCAGTCCAACCTCTTTTCTTTAGATTTTCGGTGGTCATGATGCTCTTCTTTAAAATTAACCATAGAAACACCTTGATTTTAACAGAAAGTTTGACTTTCCATAAAAATTTATAAGTAAAATCTGTTGATTTGTGATCCAAATTCTATATATAAATTAGGCCAGCTTTTTGGCGGAGCGTAGCTGAGTCCCGAAAGCCGCCCATTGCGCTGAGCCCGTGCACCCGTGGACGCCTAGGGGTGCGAGGTAAGCCCCGCGGTATGGATCGTAGTCAAATTAGGGTTTCCTTGTTATATATATCCCGTAAGTCGCGGTTGGGATAGATCATCGAGTTGTAAATCCCGGCATTGTAACCTCACCCCGATATAGTGAAGATTGTTCTCGGCCGGCGCCCGTGGTTTTTCCTCTCGCATTGGGAGGGTTTTCCACGTTAAATCTTGTGTCTCTGCGATTGATCTTGTTTACTTCGCCGTTTCTTCCGCCGTCACGTGCAACAAGTGGTATCGAGCCGTGGTTCTTGGATCGGCATCGCGATGGCATCGATGAAGTTTGATCTACCGCTACTCGACTACAAGACGAGATTCTCGCGTGGCAAGTGAAGATGAGGGCGATACTCGCCAATCACGAGATCCGGATGAGGCCCTAGATTGCTTCGGGAAGAAGAAGAAGGATCAATGGACTCGAGGAGAATCGTAAAGATCGTAAGGCTCTGCCGCCATTCAACTTCATCTCTAATGATATCTTGCAAGAAGTGCCGCAGTGGAAGCCGCTGCAGAACTTTGGTTGAAATCGAATCGATCGCATGTCAAAAGATCTCACCAGAAGATGCACATGAAGATGAAGTTGTTCTCGCAAGTTGCGGGAGGGAGGATCGGTGATGAACCACATATCGGTCTTTAAGGAGATCGTGGCGATCCGTTATCCATGGAGGTAAAATTTGATGATGAGGATTTAGGTCTTCATTACTATGCTCACGCCAGTTCATATTCAAATTTTCGTGACACCATATTGTTAAGCCGTGATGAACTAACCCTAGCGGAGGTTTATGAGGCGCTCCAGAGTAAGGAGAAGATGAAAGGTATGGTGCAGGGTGAGCCGTCGTTCTCCAAGGGCGAGGCGTTGCAGGTCAGGGGCAGATCTGAGCAGAAGTCCTATGATAACAACTATCGCGACAAGAGCCAGCATGGTAGAGGACGTTCAAAGTCCAAGGATAAGAAGTTCTGCAAGTACTGCAAGAAAATGAACCACTTCATCGAGGATTGCTATAAGGTAAAGAATAAGGAGAAGAGGAATGCTGCATACCAACAGAAAAATAAATCTGAAGGTAATGCCTCTGTTGTCTCCGGTGCTGATAATATTGATTCTGGAGATTGCCTTGTCATATTTGCTGGTTGTGTTGCTGGTCATGATGAATGGATACTCGATTCGGCATGTTCGTTTCATATCTGCATTAACAGAGAATGGTTTAGTTCTTATAAGCCTGTGCAGAGTGGAGATGTCGTACGCATGGGAGATGACAACCCATGTGAGATCGTGGGCATTGGATCTGTTCAGATCAGGACACATGATGGCATGGTTCGCCGTTTGGGCGGTGCGACATATACCAAGGATGGCAAGAAATCTCATCTCCTCAAAGACACTCGATGATGATGGGTACAAGTACTCCGCTTCAGGTGGAGTTTTAAAGGTATCAAGAGGTTCTCTCATTTACATGGTTGGTGATATGAATTCTGCCAAGTTATATGTGCTTAGGGGAAGTACATTGCGTGGTTCCGCTATGGTCGCATCGTCTCTCGATAATAATACTAACTCTCGCATAAGCGTCTTGGACACATGAGTGAACTTGGTATGGCGGAATTGATGAAGAGGAACTCATTGGATGGCTGCACTCGAGTAAGATGAACTTCGTGAGCACCGCATTTTTGGTAAGCACAAGAGGGTAAAGTTCAATGCCTCGGTACATCGCACCAAAGGTATACTTGAGTATGTACATGCTGATTTGTGGGGCCTTCTCGTAAGACCTCGTATGGTGGTGCAAATTATATGCTTACTATCATTGATGATTACTCTAGAAAAGTGTGGCCTTATTTTTCAAAGGTAAAGATGATACATTTGTTGCTTTTAGAGAGTGGAAAGTAATGATAGAAAGGCAACCGAGAAGAAGGTAAAGCTCGTCAGATCGATAATGGTGGTGAATTTTGCTCGCATGAGTTTAATGATTATTGCAGGAAGGAAGGCATTGTGAGGCATCACACCATCCCGCACACTCCGCAGCAGAATGGTGTGGCCGAGCGCATGAACGTAATCATCATATCAAGGCTCGTTGCATGTTGTCCAACGCAAAGATGAGCAAGCGTTTTTGGGCGAGAGGCCGCCAACACCGCATGCTATTTGATCAACAGATCACCTTCTAGTCCACTAAACAAGAAAACTCCCATTGAGGTATGGTCCGTACATCCGCTAATTATTCACACGAGAGTTTTTGGTTGCACCGCTTATGCTCATGTTGATAATGGAAAATTAGAGCCTAGAGCTATTAAGTGTCTGCTTCTTGGTTATGGTTCGGAGTAAAAGGATATAAGCTATGGAATCTGAAACAAGAAAGACTTTCATGAGCGTATGTTGTTTTTAATGAATCAGAATGTTTAATGATAGTTTACCCATAGATATTGTACAGCATGATCCGATGATGAGCACAAAATATGAGCGTGCGGTGGAGCACGTGGATGATCAGTGGAGATGAATTTATTGATGATACTATTGATACTGTTTCAAGACTTATCTCCTATTTTGCAGCAAGACGATCACCTATTGCACTTCGCAGAGAAAAGAGGAGTTGTGGTCCTCGATCCCGATTAATTGAAGAATGTAATTTGGTTCATTATGCTCTTAGTTGTGCCGAGCATGTGGAGAACACTCATGAGCCGCTCACGCACCATCAAGCCATTGTTTCGGAGATCATGAGAAGTGGATCTCAGCTATGCAAGAAGAGATGCAATCCTCGGAGAAAAATGGCACATGGGACGTGGTGTGCTTGCCTAAAAATAAGAAGACCGTATGCTGCAAATGGATCTTCAAGAGGAAGGAGAGTCTATCTCCTAGTGAGCCTCCAAGATTTAAGGCAAGGTTAGTAGCTAAAGGTTTCAATGATTCAGGTGTTGATTACAATGATGTGTTCTCCCAGTTGTGAAGCATAGCTCAATCCGTACATTCTTTAGTATTGTTGCTATGCGTGATCTTGAGCTTGAGCACTAGATGTGAAGACTGAGATTCTTGTATGGAGATCTTGAGGAGGAGATATACATGGACCACCGCGAAGGGTTCATAGTGCCTGTAAGGAGGATCATGTTTGCAAATTGAGGAAGTCCTTATATGGTTTGAAAGTCTCCTCGTCGGTGGTATAAGAGGTTTGATTCATTTATGTTATCAAAACCTTTAAAAGATCGGATTATGATAGCTGTGTCTACATTAAATTTGTTGATGGATCACCTATATACTTGCTGTTATATGTTGATGATATGTTGATTCTTTGCCAAGAGCAAGAAAGAAGTCACTAGATTGAAGACTCGATTGAGCAGATGAATTTGAGATGAAGGATCTTGGTGTCGCTAAGAAAATTCTAGGTATGGAAATTACTAGAGACCGTGCTTCGCTTATTGTTTCTTAGTCAAGAAAATTATATTCGTAAAGTACTTCATCGCTTCAATATGCATGATTCAAAGCCCGTTAGTACTCCCATTGCACCTCACTTTAAATTGTCACCTCACAATGTCCTAGCACCGATGAGGAGGTTGAGTACATGTCCGAGTTCCGTATGCTAGTCTTTGTTGGGTCTTTGATGTATGCCATGGTTTGCTCTCGCCCGGATTTATCTTATGCTATGAGTATGGTCAGTAGATATATGGCTAATCCTGGTAAAGAGCATTGGAAGGCCGTTCAGTGGATTTTCAGGTACATGCAAGGCACATCGGATGCTTGTTTGAAGTTTGGCAGGACTGAAAAGGAACTTGTTGGCTATGTTGATTCAGATTATGTTGGTGATTTGGATAAGCGTAGGTCGATCACAGGTTATGTATTTACCATTGGAGGTTGTGCTGTGAGCTGGAAGGCACATTTGCAGGATGTTGTTGCGCCGCCCACCACCGGGCGAATATATGGCTATTTGTGAAGCAAGTAAAGAGTCGATTTAATGAAAGGTTTGTTTGCTGAGCTTGCTGGAGTTGATTCTTGCATTAATCTGTTTTGTGACAGCCAGAGTGCAATTTATCTCACTAAAGATCAGATGTTTCATGAGAGGACAAAGCACATTGAGATTAAATATAATTATGTCAAAGATATTGTTGCAAAGGGTAAGCTAAAGGTATGCAAGATTAGCACTCATGAAAATCCTGGCGATATGTTGACAAAGCCGCTTCTGTTGCTAAGTTTGAGCTTTGCTCAAACTTAATTGGTATTACAACTTAGCCCAAGAGGTGTGTGGCGCGAAAGTATTTCTTTCTTTGTTGTGTTCGTGGTGAAGGATTGATTTATACTACAGAAGGAATTTGTCTCAAGGTGGAGTATGTTGATTTGTGATCCAAATTTATATATAAATTAGGCTACTCGGACGGAGCGTAGTGAGTCCTGGCCGCCCATTGCGCAAGGCCGTGCACCCGGGGACGCCTAGGGGTGCGAAGTAAGCTCCCCCGCGGTATGGATCGTAGTCAAATTAGGGTTTCCTTGTTATATATATCCCGTAAAGCCGGTTGGGATAGATCATCGAGTTGTAAATCCGGCATTGTAACCTCACCCGATATAGTGAAGATTGTTGTTGGTGGCGCCCGTGGTTTTTCCTCTCGCATTGGGAGGGTTTTCCACGTTAAATCTTGTGTCTCTGCGATTGATCTTGTTTACTTCGCTGCTTCTTCCGCCGTCACGTGCAACAAAATCAACTCCTGCATCTCCCGAAGGATAGTCAACCCCAATGGAGACAAAAGACTTGTTGTGATACCTCTCTAATGCCATTGCTCGATATCGCTTAAGATCAACCAAGATACCACTTGTAGGATCGAGTATGGTGAGTTACAGGGGTGAATGACTCTCTTAAAATCTTCACCAACATATCAACAACAATATACAATGAAAAACAAATTGTACTCTATCAAAGCCCTAAGCCAAGAAATGCAAAATCCCAAAATTCTAAATCACACCGTGCTGGGGTGAAAATGGATCTGATTTGGGATCGGGCACTTCTACTTGCGAGCTAGTAAATTTCATCACGTAAAATATTTCACCACTCTAATAACCGAGCTTACGATCGGGTACTTGTGCTTGCAGTTAGTAAATTTCAAGGATATCACGCAAACGGCCCTAATATTTGTAGCATGGAAAGCGGACTTTGAAGCACCATCACGTAAAATCCGTGCAAGAAACTTTCAAGATAAGCAATCTTTTAATCAAGCAGAGTAACAAGCTCACACTCGAGCGTGACAAATGAAATTACAGAATTGTTACAACAATATGCGCTGCCGATCATCGCAAGCAAGAAACCCCCGTTGCTTCACCGCTACCCCGAGAAAGGTAGGGCATTTTTCCTGTGTCACACGACGATGACTCCCTATCTCAATTCCCGGACGCCGATTCGAGGGTGGGTTGCAAATTCCTCGTGTTAGCGGCCGCCCGTTTCCACCAACCCATCATCGCTTCACACGTACAAGACCTTCTCGCGCGCGGGCCGTCCTCGTGATCGACCGCCGTGTTCCACCTCATGCCCGTGCGAGTCTGTTCACCTTCGTCAAGACATCGGCATCGTCCCGCATTATGACAGCTCCTTCGCCTCAAGATGCGGTCCATCTCCGATAGAATGTCTTCCATGCTGCACTGATGTTAGTTTTACAAACAAAATAAATCAGCATAGGCAATTCGATCCATCAAACAGTATCGCAAGATTTGAGACTTGGGCGGCTTACTTATTTTTATACAAGGTGAAAAGACCGCTAGCATGGATAAGATCATATGTCCTTGGATAAGTAGAGAAAGCTTCACACTGCATGGAGTTGTGACAAATTAGTAAGTTCATGATCACTACTTTACATAATCCACAATTCAAGTATAAAGTGCCATACCACCATGGTATATGCCAATCAATCCTCGCTCATAAACAGCCCCTAGGATTGACATCTTTGCTATGGTTGGCACAACATTCATCACCCAAGATTTCGGGTCTCGATGGCGCAAAGAAATCCCCAAACCCTGCATTCATGTCCATAATGTTTCAGATCTTCCAGTAAGTAGATACTTGTTCACACTGCTATAAGCCTTCACATGCTTCTTCCACATTTTGTTGTCTTTCGATAGGCCTGAGATGAAACCCCCGAATCAGTCCATTAGCAATTCTTGGAGGAACCGCATTGAGCCTGCCGGAAGGGCTTGATTGCTCCTCCAAAGAACTTCACTTGGATTATTTACGCGGGAAGAGGTGTCACACAAGCCTTCATCTTCTTGTACCCGTGTCACATCAGTGAGTAAAAATTAGGATGAGAGGTTATACAAATTTTTAACTGTAACTTTTTTTTGCAATCCATCAATACATCTAAGTAGGAAAAGCTAGAAAAAATGTGTTAACCAAACAATAAATCTATTAATGTCAGACTACCATAATGCATACTCTACATCCTGCTAAAGGATCGTCAGAGAAGTTAGCAACTCGTTCAATTGATTGTTTAACAAAACTACAGGAATAACATACGGACATTATCGCATTTGTTGATTCACACATCTTGTGATGGATTCATCTTGCCTAGAAGGACAAGACTCGGTGTTTACTCTTTTCCTCCATATTGCCATCTCACCCTTCTCCGAGACTTTTTCCCAACAAAGAAGGTCAGCAATTTCCTCTATTTTGTTCTGCTCTGCCTCAGATCCTTTTTTGTACGCTGCCAACCCTTGTAATTCACCTTCCAATTAATTGGAGGACTGACACACCAAGATCCACAGTGCCTTAAAACCCTATCAACCTCCATCATGTACATTCCACCTGCAAAATGTGAAAATAGTTATGAGATGTAAAAGTTTTGACCAAAATGTCACATATGTACTATAGGAAGTAATAGACATATGTGCCAAAAATCTTAACTTGGATGCAGAATATGAAAGGTACATGATTAGACTCACCATTTGCTCCCCATGGAATCAAACACTGGAACAATGGGCCATATCAAAGGCTCTTGATGGATAAGGGAGTTTTACTATCCCAAGAACACCAATAATAAGCTGGGACGCTCTCTCCGAGCAAACCGCACTTGAGCCTCATGTGAATCTCTTGGCGCAAATGACATGGCCAAGACATTCCTCTTTAACAAGTAAGCTCCCGGCTAGCCACCGAAATAATTCCAGCACCTTAAGACACGAACTAGATCCTGCTACTTACAAAGGTAGATTGCAAAGTAGCAATAAGCAATATACAGTTTGATATCTCCCTTACCCCACAACCGTGTCCAATGCAGTCTGGCAGTTCCATTGGCAATTGGAATAATCGATGCAAGCTGGTCGATGTACTTATCCGCTCCTTGCGGAACTGTGTCCTCCACCGAAATCAAGACATTACCTTCATACGCGCACCGATTCGTATAGCTTTCGATCGTCAAGCTCTTATAGGGACAATTTGCAAAAGGAACATAGTCCTCGCTTTTTGGCCATGGGAATGGGGAAACGATCCCGTAGGCGGCGGTATCGGTGCGCGCTTTTCTTTCGCGTGGGCAATGCCGCTCCTGTAATTCATGTTCTCCGAGGGAATTTCATCGCTCTATTTCGATCTTGGCAAGGGGTATAATCCGTGTAGCGATCCGGGCATGGCTTAAACTTCTTCACCGGCGAAACAGATCACTAGAGTGACCTCTTTAGAATGGTGCGTGTCGAAACTAAGGTTAGGTAAGATGGTACAATCCGTCCGCCGTGATCTCCGTGGCAATGCTGTCCCCTTACCAAATCCACTCTTCCGCCATGCCCCGAGAATGTAGAAGAAGCAGCACATGCCAATCACTATGCATAGGGACACAGTGCTTCGGTCCTATTGTCTGCAGAACTCCCCTCACAGCCATGGCTTAACCCGAATTGGGGCATTCAAGAAGAAAGCCTTTTCTTTTACTAACTACGCGAGTACATACAATGCCCATCTACCCAAAAATTAACTAGATCCCAAGCAACCCCATCTTCCCTGGCGATCATAGATATACGATAATAATACAAGAAAAGCATGCAACGCTCATCTATCACATCAGTGTTTCCTAACCACCAAACTTTGCAGAATTGTAAATGCATCGATCTCTAAAATCGCCAAGAGGGGAATTGAAGCATGAAGCAGGCGGTGCTTGCAAGCTTGTCACTAGAACAAATCAGCCCGACATTGCAAAAATTTGGCTCGAACCAAGAATCCAATGCGTCTAGGTAAACGCATACCAAGAACCCCTAAAAAGCCACGAAGCAAGCGGCGGCTTCACCGGATCTTGGCGGCGGCATCAAGAACCTATCTATGAACTAGGAGCAAGCAAAGGACGAATGGCTCACCGGCTGGATCCAGACACAAAACTCCTACGCGAACGCCGATTCCGCGCACGCAAAGTCCGAGGCTTGGGGCTTTTGGTTGGTTTTGCGATTTGACATTTGGACATATATGGCTTGTTTATTCCCGAAATTCCAAAAATAGCCTCTAGATCACTGAATTCCAAAACTAGCCCCCTTCCGACCGCGGAACAACGGGCGAGCGACACGTGGGCGGTGGTGCGCCTGGGCCGCACCACCCATCAGTAGCTGAACCGGTGGTGCGCCCGGCCGCACCACCCATCGTTCATGCGGTGTGGTGCGGCCCCGCGCACTCCACCCCATTATCATCCGCTTTTACTATTCCTCTCTCTGAATGCATTCTCCACCCAAAATATATATTTACTTATATATATATAAAGTAATTATTTAAAAAAATTATGTGCATATATAAAATGAGTGGAAAAATATAAATTTGAAGTGGAGTCCACTGTAATAGTTGTGTTAATTTTTGTGCAATTTTGAAAATTTAAAATATTGTTTGGTAGAGTACGAACGAAATTTGTGTGAAGTAACGATTAGTGTATTTGTGATTTTCATATATTGCCGACCGTGAAAATGTGTTGAAGTGGCAATAACAAATTTCAATCATGGTATGTTGTTTTATTAGAAGCAATTTAATGAAAAATTTTTGAGCACAAATGTGATATGAACAATTGGACGAAATGAATGAAAGTGATATTGAACACGTGGGAATGAGTGCAGGAACTGTAATGATTATAAGTTTTGATAATTTTGTAGTTGTGAAACAGAAAAAATCTGTTAAAATTGTAAAACAAGTTTATGTTGATTGGCTCATTGTAGATGCATAAAAATGATGGTAATTTTTTTAGGAACGATTGTGCGAAACGATCGATATATAAAGTGGTAAGTGACTTTTAGGTTTGGGTTGTTTTAAGGGTTTGCAATCCGCGTGATGTTTGTATGTTTTGTCAATTTTGTAATTATAAACTCATGGGAAAATAAGATAAAGGTGTAATAGAAGTTTATGTTCAATGTAAGTTGTAGATGCATAAAAAAATTGGGTAAATTTTTTAGGAACGATTCGATACATAAAGTGGTAAGTGATGTGACCATTGGCATGTGGCATGTGTGGAACTCTCCACCACTAGTCCTAACATGCATGCCTTAGGAAAATAACTTGCTGGGTCTATTACATTTCGCTCATCGGGTGTAGCGTGGATGTTTCCCTTTTGTTGCGCTTGAAGATGGCTCCATTGCATCCTTCTTCCTGTCACTCTTGGTCTTGAGAGCTGCCTCACGAGCTTGAAGCTCTTCCTCCCGACGCTTGATGGCCGCCTCACGTAGACTTAATCGCTCCGCCTCCTTTGCAGCTCATCCTCCTTGCCTTCGACGGATTTGGTCCACTCACGCGGCGCTCTTGCTCAAGCCGCATCCGCTGCTCCACCTCGCGAGCCTGAGTCATCTTGACAAAGTATTGTCCTTTGTTTTCCACCGCACTTACCGGTTATTTGGCCATGGCGGCGGCACCCCGATCCACCCATTCGATGAATGTGCAAGCCTATGTGTGGCGTGGTAGATGTCATGGATCAAGTTGAAAACGATAACGAAACAAATGATTTAGTTATCGCTGTTACCACGAAGTCGCCATCGAGGTCCGACACTTGAAGAACCTACGCCGTATTTGGCTCGTTGTACTCGATCCGTCCGGACTTGCAACATCGTCCTAAACCGCAATGGCACTTGGCGGTCATGCCACTCCGGCACTCCAAATGGGTCGGACCTCCAGGAAGACATTGTTGTGTAGTAGGATTTTGTGATGGCTTGAGGAGGAGATGTGGTATGGAAGACATAGGAGGCCTTTATGTAGGCAGGTTATGTGGTGCAGTGGGCATAGTCCATGGAGAGGACGACATAGGAAACTTTTGAGGATACTCAGGATAGCAGTGTAGCAATAAATGTCCCTATGAAGGCTTGTCAGAGCCTGCAAATTTTACTCTTTTGTCATGTCACCTGCGAAAGCTGGACTCTTTTCTAATGTCATCATGAAAGCTGGCCCGCTTTGTCGAGTCATCGGGCAAAGCTGCCTCGCACCTACACATACCTCGTACCACGACATTATGTACACTACAATGAAGCATGCATCATATGTGGATTTGTATGTACATCACGCACCGTATGACACATTGGCTTATAATGCGTATGTGCATGTAAAGATTACCTACAAATACATAACGGACCAAATATTGATTTGATGTGAATTTGTGTTTTCGAATTTGGTACTACTACGTTGTATTGTAACTGAAACGTAAAAAGATATTTGAAACATATTGAACATATGGAGATTGATACTAAATCATTCATCTTAATGTCGTCATAAAAAAATATTGAACATATGGAATTGAATGGGATGCTAAGTGATAAACATGGAAATAACATAGCACACAAAGTTTGGTTACATGCGTTGCACGATAGAAAATAAACCGACATACTCCTACGATACATGTGCGCGTTGTTATGCGGACGAAAACAAACCCGAACACACACACCTAATAACCGGGGCCATTCACGGACCGGTCAGCGGAATAGCCCCACCTACTGCGTGGACCTGGGCCATTTTCCCTTCCTAACGACCTCTGCGTCGAACTCCTCGGCTGCCTCTTTTGCCTTGGCCGCTAGTTCCCTCTTCCTTTCGCGCTCCCTTTCGCGAGCTTCGCGCTGTCTACGCGTGCACGCCTCGGAATGAGCTTGCGTCTCCCGACGTATACGGTCGGCCTGCTCGTCGATCCGGCGCTCCGCCTCGCGAGTCTCTGATGCCCTTCTGTCAGCCCACTGCTGGAAGTCGAGAGTCCACTGGTCGTATGGGTGGATCTCTAGATCGATCCACTTGCGATACCCGCACAGCGGTTCCGGGGACTACGAGTACACAAGAAATGTTAGTGCGTACATGAAGAGAGAAGTAGTGGGGAGAAACACACTGTAAGTGGTTCTTACCGGCTGTCGATAGGTTCTTGTGTCCCAACGTCGGTCGGGATAGTCGCTTGAGTAGTTTGCGCAACCCCAGTAGCGCATACCCAAGCTGAGCGGGTGCTTCGACTTGAAGAACTTACATAGGTCTTGACACCAACAGAGGGGTGGCATCTCCCCCTCTGGCGGGTCTTGCGGCGAACGCTCCGTTGGAACCGCCGGGATGGGGTCGGTGCAACGCAGGATATCTTCTCGGGGAGCTGTCGTCCTTGCACGCACCGCTGCTTGGGCCCGCGCCGCAGGTGCCCTCACCCGTTCGTCGCGGGCCCGCAGCTCTTGCTATGTCGCGAGTATCCTCCCATTGCTTCGCATCTTGTCCCACTGGGCCTTTCGCTTCTTGTCCATCTTGAAAGTGTGGGGTTTGGATGTTTGTAGTGCTCTTCCCAATCCCCTGCACCTCCTTTTGTATGATCGGGATGGTATGGAGAGGTTACTTCACGCCGCAAAAGCTGGTCCGAATTAATGAAACTGTGCGTAGCTGGCCACCCTCGTCTCGTCGCGTCATGTCTTGTCCTCACATCGCAGAAAGCGCGCGGCTTGGGTTGTCACTTTGTGCAAAGCGGCTCGTATTGTCTTGTCATTGCGTGCAGCGAGCTACTCTTTCCCATCGCAAAAGCTATCTAGTCATGTGCTGTCACTGCCCAAAGCCGGACCATCTCGTCTTGTCGCTGCTTAAAGCAGGCCACTCATCCCGCTCGCTGCACAAAGCCGCCCAGTCTGCCGTACTCCCTGTCTACTCGTTGCGTAAAGCTGACATCGCTTCCCCTTATTGCAAAAAGGTGCGCAGTCCTATCTTTGCAGTCTTTGGTCATGTCGATGTGCAAAGGTGGCCTAGTCCAGTCTTTGCAGTGGGTAGCCCTCACTCGGTTGGGTGGGCACGCGCAGAAAAAATGAACAAGCCATGAAATGACAAGATGACACCTCCTCGGGCATCTGCCCTTTTCCATGCGCGTGCGCAGGAGTCTTTGCCGTGTCAGCTGCATCGTTTTCTTGGTCCCCCGGCCCCTACGTAGAGACCTCTTTAAATCGAACGAATCCCCAGCTTCTTCTCCGTCGTGCAGAAACATACCATGTCGGAAGTCGAGGGTCCAGTCGGATATGGGTCACCAAAGGAAGAACTTCCCTTGGAAAGGAGGGAGAACTTCGATCCAAACTACCGCCTGATACCAAGTCGGCGTGCTCAACCCGCATGGCGAAAATGCAGACACAATGAGGATGCGGTCGTGCAGGTCTTGGATGGCCCAGTCGATGGCGGGCGACGTTTCTTCCGATACCCACACTCAGGGGTAGAAATTGCTAATAGTACAATTTTCATTACTACTTATGGATCCTCCTTGTTAACCGTTCTTTCCGCAGATGGCGAAATCGACTTTCACGCTGGATCGACCCGCCTCATGAACGGTATATTGCCATGTACGTGAATACATTATGGGAGCGAATATTTGAGTTGGAGGAGCGAATCGAGACTCTCAACGAGGAGAACAACGACCTCCGCCAGCAGATGTAACGCGAGCGGGGCAACGAGGAGGTCGTGAACATAGGAAGCTCGTACGATCCCGGATGTTGCTGTGCGAACCCTAACTGTATATGTGCGTGCCACTACAACGATGGCCAGCCACGTCCAAGGCGTCCACCTTAGCAATACTCCACGTGGGTGCCACGAGGCTCGTTTGGCATGTAGGCAACGAGGTGTATGGTTGTACCTTGCATTCGGCGTGTTTTATTTTATTTGGTGTGTTCGTGTCCTGTCGATGCACAAAGCTGCCAGTGTGTTCATGTCACCACGCAAAGCCAGGTTGTGTCGTCTTATCGCTGCATAAAGATGTCCTCTTGCATCTTGTCACTGCGTACAGCTGCCCTCTTTTGTCATGTCAGTGCCCAAAGCTGACCGCTCTTGTCATGTATGTCTGCAGAACTGACCTCTTTTATCATGTCACTGCGCAAAGCTGTTCGCTTTTTCCATTTCACTGCGCAAAGCTGATCTTTTACAAAGCTGGCGTCTTTCGTCTTTCGTGAGTTAAGCCCCCCACCGAGCCTATAAGAGGGAGGCATTCCTCACCTAGTCCCCTGCATTGCTCTCCCTCACCTCCTGAGTTAGTTGTAGCTTTCTTTCGTGCTCACTCCCCCGGACGACGAAATGAGTCATCTCAGCACCTCTTCATCGGCACCCTCCGTGATTTGCCCACAATGCAACGCGGTAGTTAGATGTAAGACCTCACACACGGCTGCGAATCCTGGGCGGCACTACTACAAGTGCCCCTTTCACTCGGTGAGGACGATTGTTTCGTGTTCGTTCAAATCGTGTAGGTATATTTCATAATCTTCTTCTCATGAAGCGCAGGACGCCCCGGGCGGTTGTCATTCTGGGTGTGGGAGGATGAAATGGGCACTAGTACAGATAATGTTCGGCGTGAGAGAGTCGTCGTGGGGGATAGCGACCTTGTGGAGATGCGACGTCGTTTCCAGGAGATGGGGCGTCGTTTCGATACACTGGAGTGGAAGATAAATGTAATGTTGTGTAGTATTTTCTTTGTTGTGTTGTGTTCATTTTTATCGTGAATATGTCGAACTGGAGGTTGTTGTCGTCTATGTTGGTAATGTTTTATGCTATATTGTATCTTGTGTTTATTGTTAGCGAGTCTTCTCCTGCTGGAGAGTTAATATATGTATGTGTAATGCATGCTAAATAAACTTTGTGCGCTATGTTAATTCCATCTGCGGTGCAAGTCTATTTCCATGTACAACATCCTGTTTCAGTTTCAATACAATGCAAAAAAATTATGTTCGAGGTGGTGGCCGCTTCCTTTGCCAACGTAAGTGGTCATGAGAGTAGGTGAGCCTGTCAGGCGCATTTCGTGCGTCTCGGAGGTCGTACTGTGAGGCCTGCGGTGTTGCCAAGAACTCCGTGGAGGGCTCCGATGTATTGCCGAAAACGACGCTTAGCCATTCGTTCGCAGTCGGGTCTATGTCCTGTGCACATAACAAAAGTTGATTAGTACATACACCGCGACATTTGTAGTGCTGAGTACTGTAGTAAGTCATGTACCTGCGTATTCGGCAATGAAGACGAAGGACCCTGGCCTTCGTGTCCGAGTTGTTCCGTGTAACCCTGCATTCATTTACAGTACGTGTTAGTGTGTCCGAGCGTACATATAAATTACGTGTTGGACATTATATCGTACCAATGTATACGGCTGTCCGAATGACCATCGCGGCGGTAAGTCGTGCATGTACTCCTGTGCAGTGTACCCTTCGTACGTCTGCTCATACATATGACCAAAACGTCCATGCACGCTTGACTGACGGCCATAATCGCATGGAGGCGGTGTCTCGGCCTGCTGCTGTGCCGAGTCGGTGTCACTTTCAATAGGGAGCTCTTGTTGGCCCGAACGGAGCATTGGTTGTGGTGTCGCCCTCCAGGATGCCGACGGCTGCGTGAAACTGCTATACCGTGCCAAGCGCTGCAAGAAAGTGAAGCATGAGACATAAGTGCCCAACGAATAGATGAACTAAAAGTTGGCAAATATCACACCGCTAGGCCGAAGCACGTGGAGGACGAGCGAGCAAAGCTTGGACGCCCGGACTGCTCCCCCGATCGCCGGGCTGAGTCAGCGTCGCTCTCAGTCCTGGCCAATCTCCCGGAAGAGGACGTTGCGCCTTGCGTGTACCTCCTTGACGACGATGGCTCTAGCAAATCGGTGTCCCGTCGTGATGGCTGCAAGGAAAGGTGGAACTATGATAAATAAGTGGCAAACGAGTGAACGAACAACATTTGGCAATTATCGTACCGTGTGGCCAAGGCGCACCGATGATGAGCGAGCGTAGCTGGGACGGGCACTAGATTGCGACGGACGTCCAGACGAGGGGGGTGGAGCTGGATGTGGTCCCCTGCCACCGTGTCGTGCGACGATTTCATCTCTGTGCCGGCTGCAGCTGATGGTCTTGATCGTAGCATTCGCCTCGTTGAAAATGTTGCGGACTGAAGACATCCAACGATGAGCCGTATTTTGTCGAAGCCCAACGTGCAGAAGGTCAGCAGCGTTGTCATGTATACGATGGAGGCGGTCGTACTGCAGTGAAATAAGTAATAAGTAATTAGTTCAAACGTGTAGAGAGATATGGCGATGACATACGAGTATTGAGATGTATTATTAAAATAAACACAATTACCACTTCGTCGTTCCGTGCAGCTCGGTGACGGTCTGGACCTGCCTGTACTGCGGCCTCGTGCACGACCTCCACTGGGCGATGTGGCACTGGACCAGTAAGTCTGCTGCGGGTGTTTTCAACATACCACTTAAGGTACTCCGTGTACGTTGCGAGGTCGTAGGCCCGTGGCTCGTACACAACCTCCGTGTCCTCGTAGTCACGCCACAAGTCCATCCACAGCTGCTGTGTGGCTGTCCAGTCATTCTCCTGTCGTCCTCTCCTCGTTTGCCTACAGTTTGGGTGACACATAACACAGTTAGTATTACTATGCATACATAAAGCAATCACAATTACCGTGAAGATACATACCGATGGGAGTCTACGGCAAGTGGCCGTCCTGGTGGGGGTGGCACCAGCTGGTGCAGCCCAAACTGCCTCATGACGCGTTGTGGGTTGTACGGCTCGACGAAGTGCGAGAAGACGAGGTGGCAGGTCGTCAGCCAGTACGACTGGTCTTGGTGGCACTGAGATGATAGGCCGTGCGGGGCCACCCTCGCAATGAACTCTATAGTCCATGGCAACCAGACTATCTCACTCTCGTGGAGACTCTCCAACTGGTTGTGGAACTCTGTGTACACTCGCCGAGGTCTGTCCTTAGCCCATCGAAGCTGCGCGTGTGTGCAACGACTACCCATTGTGGGCCCATGAATGGGGTCGTGGTCCTCGGCATAGAAATGTGGACTGATGGCATAAGGGTGTACGGCACTGCGAAAGTCTGACCTACCAACCGGGAAGTGCTCCCACGACTACAACTGAAGTAGAGTGTAACACACGGCAAGGACCGGCTCGGCGGCCACAGTATGTGGCACTAAACACTACAGACCCCCAACTGTATTCGGGCACCTGGTGTGGCAAGGCATACGCCAAGGACTCCGCAAGGTGTATGTAGCTAGGGTGAACGGAGTTCCCAGTGGTGGTAGGAAATAGGACCCACCCAAAGAGGAATAGCAGGTACACGAAGAAGTGAGTCCGCACCACGTCCTCAGGCGCATCCTCGGGGCAGGTCATGTACCGTCGAAGCCAAGAAAGAGGGACACGTGCTGCACTACACGTGATCGCGATAGGGAACCGCTGACCCAGAAGCTCCTTCCAGTCCCCTGGATGTCGGGGTGGCACTATTGCAGCACCACGTAGAGGTAGTCCTGTTATCATGCACACATCCTGAAGAGTGATCGTCATCTCACCCCACCGGAAGTGGAAGGTGTGAGTCTCCGGTCTCCAGCGATCAATAAGTGCGGACAACAACGCTGCATCGAACTGGAATGCATGTGGTACATTTACCATGAGGGCAATGGGCAGCAGACCAGTGTTCCGTAGAAGTGGGATGTACCGTTCGTCTAGAGGCCAGTACTCGCGGGGCCCCCTGAGGATGAAGGCTGGGGGGACCTCACCCGATATCCATGCCTGGCATCGGTGGTGCTCATCCCAACGGGGGTCTACCATCTCGTAAGTCATGTCCTGCCATTGAAGCAAAAAATGTTAGTCCAAAACGATAACACAATGTGGAACAAACGTAACGACAGTGACATGTACCAAACATAGCAAGATGTAAAATAAATATACGTACCAATATACCCATGCGATGAAGTAAATAAAATACAAACGGAGCACCATAACGTCACGATAGTGAAATGTAACAAGTGTAGCCCCATAAAAAATTGTAGAATATATCACTTGAGTATAATACAACACACACAGAAAAACAACTAGCAAAAAACACTACATAACTATGAGCTCACTACGGCGGAGCATTGCTTGACGTCGGCCTGTTTGGGCACTACCTCAACGAGTGCCCAATCGTCTTGCACAGTCTGCACCTCGGACATCGACGCCGATCTCCACGCTGGCTGTCGTCCATGTCGTTGTGGATGCGACGGCTTTGCCGTCTTCCTCGGCCGACATGCTTCAATGCCTCGTTGGGCACCCACTTCACTTGCCCTAGCCGTAGCTCCCTGTAGTGCATGTCCACCCCGTACGAATGGAACTCCGTACTCCAGGTCTGATACAGGTGGTGAATATCGAAGTACCTGGAGATGTAAGGAGTCGGTGCCTGGCGCCATACCGCGCATGCCGCGTATACATGGGAGCACGGCTTATGTAGAAGTTGCGGCTTATTACAGGTGCAACATGCGTTGTCATCAATCGTGCAGACCTGCTTGCGATCCCCTCTTGTGTGACCCCTCATGTAGTTCTGTCTAAGGCGGATCTCGAATTTTCTTCTAATGCCATCCATGGTACGAGCATTATGGCAACGAGCCTTCTCTATTTTTTTGTCCATATGTGCCTGGAAAACCTCAGAGAATTGTTTGCCCTCGTCTAGATGTTTTCTCGCCATCATGGCTCTGTTCACAAAATACCCCACAGAACGGTTCCAAGTCTCCTCCACGACCGCTGTGATGGGTAGGGATCTAACACCTTTCAACACACCGTTGTACACCTCGGACATATTTGTTGTCATGATTCCGTACCTTGCTCCACCGGTGTCATGCAGCAGGGACCACATCTCCAAGTCAGACGCGTTCGATTGAACCCACCGTGTAAACTCCCCGACTCTTGTAGAACCCCCCTCCACAGGGCCAGCTTCACCCTGGTCAGGTTGTTGTGCATGCTTGCTGGTCTCCTGATCAAACAGCCTCCACAATGCGTGAAACTTCCGCTTTTGGTTCTGCATGCAAAGCTTCTTGAATATCTTCATTAGTTCTTTGCTACGGAACCTTGTGTGAAAGTTCACCGCGAGATGCCTCATGCACCAACGGTTCTTCATATCATTCCACTGGAACGGGGGTTGTGTACCGGTCTGCATTGCACGCAACGCGGACAACAAGCCTGCATTGCGGTCTGAGATAATACACACATCCGGTCGATCTTGCACCACGGCCTGCTTCACATTGACCAGGAACCAAAGCCAGCTATCAGTGTTCTCATTCTCCACAATTGCGAAGGCCACAGGGAGTAACTGGTCGTTTGCATCAGCTGCAACTACAGTGAGGATCGTACCCTTGTACTTGCCAGCTAGAAATGTTCCGTCCATTGTTAGCTTGGGCGGAACCACCAACCCTTCGATCGCTGTCGGAATGACCGAACACTCTATCAAGGACATAACAATTCGGGCCTGGTTGGGATGAACCCGCTCCTTCTTGTTAATGTATGTTCTGGGTTTGCTTCGCAATCGATGAAGCATTCTTGGGACGGTCGTCGCACGCCTCCTCGCACGTTCCAAACATACGCTCTAGCACCTTCCGTTTGCGCCACACCTTTTTGTAGTTGACTTGAACCCTACCATATTAGCCACTTCAGCCAATGAGAATTTGGGAGAAATACACATCCGCCACCACGAGGTGGCTTATCGGCCTCGCAACATACGCCGGCGTCATGTTGCGGTGCTCTCGTAAAGCGCCGCAAGCTCGCATGGCGTGATCTTCTAGCACCGTAATCCGAACTCCGAGGTTGTGCCCTTGAACGCTGCGCACGGACCTTGCCGGGATATGAGCCGTCAACACATTTCACAATGTAGGTGTCGGGTTGGACCTATGCACCCGATAGGTCGGCTAATGCCGACGGCATGTCTAGCAATACTTTCTTTGGCGGTACTCTTGTCGCGAAAGCACTCCTAAAATGAGTGTGCCCTCATTGAACCCCACTCCGCACCCTCTGCTGTGGTAGGACTAGGCTTGCCGCTGCGATGTCGTCAAGTCCGAGGAGGCGTCGAAACGTCCGTGGTCACAACACCACCTACAACACCTCCCATTGAAGCCTCGTCGGCTTCCTCCTCTCGAACTGGTTGTTTCCATATCCTCCTCGTCCTCCTCACTTTCAACTTTTTCCAAATGGTGCGAGGTACTCGTGACAATCACACAGTGCCCACCACCTCCCAACACCTTGATGCTGGAAATCCTCCACACGCCTCTGCAGGCCTCCATCTCCCACTTGCTCGCCGACATCTTCTTCCGCATCGGCATCTTCATGGCGCCCGATGAGCCTCGGCGCTTCATCTCCGCCACCACCACCACAACCACTAGAACCACCAACGACGGATGACTCCGTCCCGCCCCGAAGTGAATGTACACCATTGGCTGCCAGTATATCGATGCGGCAGGGTTGCATACGACCTCCATGTACCGGGCCCATGCAACATCACTGGTCACATTTATAAGTTGCCACACAATCTCTCCAGCCCCATCTCCCGGAGTAGCATACAACGCCTCAATCCACAACTTCTTCCGACCGGTCTCCCGATCGAACGCATAACGGACACACCTCCGAAGATCATACAGAGTCATGATGTTCAAACCGGGTGCATGGATCACAGTTCGATAACAATTTGACACTTCCGCCCCGCACGGCCCATCGCGTACGAGCCCACTCCCAAAGAACACGAGTAAGTCTTGAATGTTAGCCATAGGTACCTATGATTATTCCGTACAAAATACCTTAGTACACAACCAACGAAATTTAACAAAAAAAAGCCTACAAAATTCTCTACGCTGCAATACTAATTCTCTATGCAACATATGTGTACAAAATAACTTCATACCAAAGAATTTAACAAAAAAACACTGCACATTTTATGTGTAATGTTTGTTTGGAGTTTTAAATATAGTACACAATCTATAAAAATTTTAATAATTTAAGGCAGTACTCCGATACAACGTACATAATTTTGTAATTTTTGCACAAATTTATCCGATATGACCATGATATAAGTTGTTACATATAACAAATGATTTCAAAAAATTATAAGAGTTTATGTGAACCCTTCCAACAGGGCCACCATGTTTTCAGGGCACCGTGATTATTAATATCAGTTTTACAATATAAATCCATCAATAACCTATCATAATGATATGCATACCTTTCAACATATATACTTGAAAAAAATTTTCAGACTTTCATGGGACATGTCAAAATTAACACAGTACACATTGCATATTATTTATCATGTAACATAAAAATTTTTTATTTGTACTAATGTTTGAAATTACTAAAATTTCTGGTAAATTTTTTTTCATCTAATAGTCTGTGTATTTTCAGCTAATAATGTTTCACATTTTTAGTTTTCTGACTTTTAAGTCCTATGTACAAAATAACATTCTAAATATTGCATAACAATCTAAATATCAAATAAAACTACTTGGTCTGCATGCAAAGTCATTTAGCTAAATTTAAGTCATAGTGACTACTAACTAATTAATGATAATAATAACACTTGCTCTTCTACGTTTACTATGGGCACAGACCAACTACACAAGGCTAATACTATATTTCTACACTAAGAAGACATCATTCTGATGATCTGGGGGCTAGTTTTGGAATTCTTATTTCTACAATAAGAAGACATCATATTTCTACACTTGCTCTTCTCTTGTTGTTCTGCGGTCGGAAAGGGGGCTAGTTTTGGAATTCTGATGATCTGGGGGCTATTTTTGGAATTTCGGGGAATAAACAAGCCATATGTGTCCAAAATTCTATGCTGAGCCGTTTGGTCCCTCTTTCTTTAATGGATGGTGTCTGTTGGGAATTGAAGGAACGTCACTCTCTGGTCAGCTCATGTAGCCTACATCTGCATGTTCGCGATGCAGGAATTTTTAAAAAGTAATCTATTTGGACAACTTACTAGTCGTCTAATCATTAAAATGATACATAGCTAAATCATCTAACGGTTACTTGACTAGCTAAAGTCATCTAACGGTTGGACGATTTAAAATAATAAAATAATTATTTTATTAATATGATAAAAATAATTGTAGATGAGTAAATGACAATTTTTGTAAGTAATAAATTTAGCAAATCTTTTTTGTAGGTTGTTATTTTTTAAATAAAAGGGCAGTCGGTTAGTCCATTTGAGATTTTCGTAGATTCTTAAATGTACAAAATCTGTTAGACTCATAATAACATTTTGTGATCGTCGTATGTCACTGTTGTAGTGCGATAACATTCTGAAGAATTTTGTGAGGCCGATTGAGGTTGCAATGATTCATAAATAGAAAGATAAGTGATATTGCGATGCACAAGGGAATTCATATACAATCATGCAATAGTAACTATCAAGTAAAATATGTACACAACAAATACAAGTATAGAAAGGTCCCAACATGTTGTCCGCTACACCACCTGCAGCACCTCCTCCATTGTCACCACGTCCCATCCTCGGTCAGTGCCAGCCGGTACGGCCCTGCTTGGCCTTCCTCAGTGTGGGGTGTCGGCTTCCCGATAGGGTGAGGCGGGTCAAAAGCCCTGCTGACCCGTACTTCCAAAGCTTTCGGGGTTGACTCCACCTATGCTTTCGTGGCTACTGGGGTACCGCTGAGCTGCGACTCAAAAAGAACGTCGATGTGTGCAAGCTGACGTGCTCCCTTGACCTCCTCGGGTCATCCACCAAGAAGTTGATGGAGATATGCCCTAGAGACAATCATAGAGATGATTCTGTTTATTATGTTTATGATTTATTGGATAATTTATCTTGTTCCTTGAATAACATCGTCAATATTTATTATCAAGTGTGTGACTTGATTGTGAAACTCTATATTGCTGCGATGATTATTCTTAGATGATCCCTAGTCAAACATATGAGGACACATATTAATAGACTAGCATATGTATTGGTTGATGACCATATTTCACGGGTCATAGATATAAAGATATTAAACCAATAATATGGACACATGTTAGCGAACATGGGGTTGGATCGACCAACCATGAAACACTGCGAGAATGTTGCATTCTTACCGTCATCAGTTGGTTTCATTCACAATGCGTATGCTATGTCCTTAAGACTTGAGATCGTCGCACGTACTCAAGATGCATAATGACTAACTTAGGGATTGCCAAACACTACTCTGTAACTGGGTAGTCATAAAGGTAGCTTTGTGACTAGAATAATAACCTGGCATATTAGATAGAATACGATTCTATGCATATTTGCTTTACAGGGATTGTTGTGAAATAGTATAGCCCATTATGCATGTGAATGATGTATGAGATGCATATATGTATGTAATGTTCATGGCTGCATGAGTCATGATTATTGCAGCCCAATTTGTTTATATTTGTATAACGACCTGCGTGTCGACTTGTGTTGCTTCTTCACTCCTTGTAAACTTTACTAGTATGCCATATGGTAATAGCTTAGTGGGAGTGCTTGGAGATTTTAGCCTTTTGGAGACATGGTGAACAGGAAGCACGGCGATAGAGATCACCATGTGAAAGGGCCATACTATATCACGATGCAATGTGATTGTTTTGTGAATGGCTTTATATTTCTGTTCATTTATTTCTATGCATGTTATTTAATTGCTCCAAATACTTTTAACATAGTAGAAATAAAATTCTCTCACATAATATTAAGCTAAATTGATGCCCTCCCAATTAGCTGCACCATCTAAAGCCATGTATATTAATAGTAGGTCTTGCTAAAGCAGAGTGCCATTAATTCTCCTTGACTAGATGGGTTTGTGTCGGACACTCACGCGCAAAGTATTGGTTTAACTTGACAAGATCATCATAACGGTTATGGACCTTGGGGCATAAGGTTGGGTGCCAGAACATAGAGATGTTGCCCAACAACAAGAGTTATATAGAGATATAATTAGCAAAGGGTTGCTTACCAAATTCACCTATCCTTTAGCAGTGATGCCAAAGCTCACTAGTAGATAAGTTGATTGTGGATCTTGAATCACTAAATGTCATAAGAGAGAGATGGTATTTAGTGGGAGTATCTTTATTAAATTGTTTAATAGAAGTTACTTTTCTTGAACATATATCTTAGTTTTGCATATTTTGTGTTGTAGATCATGGCACCAACTGTTGCACCTACTTCCAGTTTTACTTTACGTTCGATACTTGATAAGGAAAAATTGAATGGAAAAAACTTTGCGGATTGGTCCTGTTACCTAAGAATCGTTCTTAGGCAAGATAAAAAGGAACATGTTCTAGAGCAGCCGATTCCAGAAGTACTTGATGAAAATGCTACTGCTTCTCTTAAAAATGCCTATAGAAAGGCAAGTGATGAGTCCCTTGATGTTAGCTGTCTCATGCTTGCTACCATGAACTCAGACCTTCAGAAGCAGTTTGAGAATGTAGAGGCTTACGATATGATCGTAGCACTCAAAGGCATGTTTGAGACACAAGCAAGAACTAAGAGATATGAGATCTCAAAGAAATTGTTTGGAAGTAAGCTAGCTGAGGATAGTCCGGTGAGTCCTCATGTGATCAAGATGGTTGGTTACACACAGAGCTTGGAAAAACTTGGTTTTCCCCTTAGCCAAGAGTTGGCTACTGACTTGATTCTTGCATCGCTTCCTACAAGTTTTGGGCAAGTCATTCTGAATTTTCATATGAATGGCTTAGACAAGAATCTCACCGAGTTGCATATGATGCTCAAGACCGCAGAAGATAGCATTAAGAAAAGCAACAATCATGTGATAATGGTGCAAAAGACTACCAACTTCAAAAAGAAGAAATCTAAGGCTTTAGGCAAAAGAAAGGGTATGGGTAAAACTTAAGATGAGATCTCGAGTGTCAAATCTAAGCTTCAGAAGCTTAAGATTGGCGCTGCACCTGATACTATTTGCTACCATTGCCAAGGCACTTTGGACATTGGAAGAGGAACTGTAAGAAGTACTTGGCAGAACTAGAAAAGAGGAAGGGAAGTAAGACTTCAACTTCAGGTATAAATGTTATAGAAATCAATCTTGCTACTTCTCATGTTGGTTCTTGGGTATTTGATACCGGATCGGTTGCTCATATTTGCAATTCGATGCAGGGGCTGATAAGGAGTATGTAGGACCCGGATTTTTAATCCAGAATCCTCTGTGATTCCGGTGCACTATTCCCTAGATCGATGGTAGTGCTCGAGATACGATCTTGAACATCAAGTACATATCAAGCGGCGTAATTATAATAGAATACTTACACAGGGCGGTTAGGCCGAAATGGCGGCGGCGTGAAGCGAAGCACACAAGTGAGACCCACAGAACATGCCCACGAGGCGTGGCCGGGGTTCGCGACTTAGTTCTTGGCCTTCTTATACGCTTCTCCATCGACTTGGCGCATTGCGAAATGTAGCGTCGACTTCGATCCGGATTTTGTTATGCGAGTGTGAGCACTCCAACCCCGTGCTCAGCGAGCCAATACACATAATGCAATTATATAACATGTATGGCTTGACAAAGGTAGGCTCAGGTTATTTTATTTGCTGGAAATTGCGACTTCGAAAGACTTAAGATTAAATATGAACAATTCCTAACTTAGCCATTAGACCAAAATCTATAATACCTTTGAACAAAAGATTTTATTGAATAAGTGCAAATCTCATCTATCAACCCAGATTGTTTGAACCATAAACCGATTTTCAGTGTTATAGCCATTTAACTTATCACTGGGACGACACCCAGGACAACATCAACCAGGACAGTCCTTCATCCTTCATTTTCCCATTCCAGACCCCAACCATTTATAAGAATTGTTTTAGAACAGAACAATATCAGAGTTAAGTTCCCATGTCCGCCCTTGACCGTGGGCACGGCTGTTCGAACAGTTTTGACTCTGCAGAGTTTGTACACTTTCACCACAAGAGACAATCCGCCCATTGCCCCACATGATTCCTTGGTCATGCAGTCGAGTAGATTATCACAGTGACTTTTCAACACTACCTATCTTCAGTGTCTCATCTCACCCTATAGGTCTACCCCACTTGCGGTGGGACCCATTCGTTTGCACGGGATGTTAATCACTATCACTAGCACCTCCAGGCTCCACTCCCCATGGTGCTAGTAAGGCGAGAAACAAATCACCCACCACTGGTGTCCCTTGACCCCTCCTTGCTATAGCCTTCTCTCCCGGTTTGTGAGATGAGTCCAAGTTCGGTAGAATTTACTTAGCCAAATTGCACTTTGCGGACTTGTGGTTGTCTTGTTTTACAATGGGAGGTCATGACTGATTCGGTCCTTTAACCATCTAGGCGGTTCTACCACAAACCCCACTCTCGTGCACACCGATGCACCACACTTCCAAACCGTTCGCCCAGACACATCCAGAAATTTTGGAGATTTTTGGGGCATAAAATAATCATTTTAAACTTACTCCAACCATTGTCCACCACAACTTTTCCCAAAAACTTGCTCTTTGCATTTGCATATGAGATTGGGGCATTCTCAACACCCCCGGAAAGTAAGCATTGCTAAGCCGTAAATTATAAATGTAACTATTTTCGAAACAATTACATTTATAAAGTTTTTCCTAGGGATATCAAGGTTCACGTATAATATGCGGGAATGTACAATAGTGGCATTTATTAAATGGAATAGCTACTAAAGTGGCAACACAAACATAGAATATCACATAAAATAATGGCATGCACTTGATAATTTAAATCTAAATAATTTGCAAAATGGTATTCAAACATGATCAAAGTGTTGACTCACCTGGCGCAGTTTTACTGTGGTCTTGAGCTCGCTTAAGACTTTTCTCGTTTGTTGATCTCGAGCCGGGTCCCATCTAAATCGGATTTTTGGTCTTGCTGAATCCATTGTTTCTCCGAGATTCCAGTCTCTAATTACGCGCTAAACAATGAAATCCAATAAACCCAAATGACTCAAAAAGAACCAAGTAAAATCCAAATAAAATCAATTGAAACTTTATTACGAATTAAATGGTGACTTTTGGGTAGGATTGATCTGATGCGGAGAATTGACGGAGTCAATCGGGTTAGAGCGGAGTGATGAATGGCGAGAAGGAAAAGGATTGATTATGGCGGGAGGAACGTTCACAAGAATACTCCGCTTCGGGTTTAAAGATGGCTAGGCGTAGCCGACTGTAGAATACCAAGGCTCGACCTATTTTATTTAATAATCTTCTTTTATAATTTTATATTTATCAAGGAAGTTCCATGAGTCAGGTTGGACCTTTGGACAAATATACGAATTTAGCCGAGCACTATTTTATCAGAGTTAGCATTTACGAATTAAGCCATGTGTTAAATATATAAGGTACACGATTATTTTGATTTACCAATTTAGTCTTATAATTTATATTTCTAGTAGTTGAAGACGTATTATTTTATGTAGTCTAAATTTTAATTTGTTTATTAAAACACAATTGGCACAAATTATTTTACTTACCGATGCTCAGGGAATGTTAAATAGATGCATCATATGCTTCTTTGTAATTAAAGGTGTCCTGCTAATTATTTACCGTCGACCAAAATATGAACTCTTGGTTATGATCTTGCGACACTTGGATGTCTACCCACAGCTACCTTTTATAACGTTTTTATTTAACCTATATGCTTTGAAATAAATACTAACCACCCATCTTATTACGTTGGAACACTTACCAAGCCAATGGCCTTGCAGCTAGTCAATATTGGCTCTTTCACTATCTTCATTTTATTAAAACCTTATTTGAGTTTCTCAAATTTATTCCTATTACTACATATATTCCCATAACTATATTATATGCCATATTGTCCTTTATTAAATTTTGAGCGAAAATGAACATTGAATTATTTTGAGACCTATTTAGTTTATAAGCCAAGCAAAATCTAAGTCATATATTTATAGCTCAACTTTTTGGGGCTTAATACCTAGGTAATTTAATCCTTGTAAAGTAGTTAGTTTGTTACTAATAATTAACATGTAAATTTTGCCAATATTAAATCTTATTTGACTGTTATCTATTTCTTCCTATTATTTATCACATATATCTATACCCATTACTAGATTATATGCACTACACTTGTATTTGAGCTTATGCCGATTACTTGTATTAACTACTACTGAAAAGGACTTTCACGATATCTAATTGTGAGTTTATATTAACGTAGTAATTATTCAGTATTCGAAAAGGATTCTCATAAGGTTCCAACATCTACAAATAAGAGCTATGCTTCTAGTTTACATTAATTAGCTCGAAGAATATTTACTGATGAAATTTTGAGTACATGATATCCTTTTGCTATTTGGAGAACAGTCCTCGCATGATCTGACTTGAGTTAACTTCTATATGATGACTACTTCATTAATCTTCAGTTGTCATAAAATGTATGCCAACCCTGCTTATTACAATGCCGCAAGCCATTTCTTATCCTTGCAAATATCCACAATTACAACACGTTTTCTCTTTATTAGAACCTAAGTTGAAGTTCAACAATATTCATACATCCACATATAAATTGTGTGTTATTTATACTTTTATTTGAGTTCATGCTTATTTGGATTTGTCCCTTAACAAGATGGAATTGGGTACCAAGCCATACGATTAAATACATGAAAGAAAGAAATACAGGGGGTGTTCGGCCAAAACAGCAGAGAGGGAGGGGCACTGTGAAGCAACAGAGGCAGCGCGCAGAGCTTGAATGGCCGGCCGGGGAGGCCACAGGAACGGCAGCGACAGGAGGGAAGAGGGAGGAATCGGAGACAAGCATGAGCAAGAGCAGGTGGAGGGGAAGCTCACCGTGGGGTTGGTTGGACCGAGAGGCTCGAGGTGGCGGCGACGGAAACCACGAGCGCGGCGGGTGTCACCGTGGAGGAGCAGCTCGGGCGTCAAGGAGACCGGTTGACGGTTAGGGAAGGTTGAAGGCGTGGGAGATGCTCGCCGCGAGGAATCGGTGGGGATTCACCGAGGCTTACACGACAGCGAAAATGGCGGTGGCCGTCGGTTTTGGGGAAAAAGCGAAATCGGCGAGGTTTGCTCGGGAATCTTCAATCGGCCGCCGGGGAAGGCTCCTAGGGGAAGGAGAAGCATGGTGACACGGGTGGAAAGGAGGGAGCTCCGCCGGAGCGGCCGGAGTTGGAACAGCAGAGAGCTCGGGTCATGGGAGCAATAGCGGGAGAGGTGTGAGGCTGAGAGAGCTTGCGGTGAGGGCTATTTATAGTCGGAGAGGAGGGCTCGCGGGGTCGTGGCTGACGACCGGCACAGGAGGCGGTATGGGCGGCGCTTGGCCGGAGTGGGCAGCGGGGTTGGCGCAGGGCATGGGCGGCGGCATGGGCGGCGCGAGGAGGCTGGCAGATGGAGAGAGCATGAGCGAGCGAGCAAGCGCCAGTGCGAGAGGGTGAGCGGCGAGCTGGTGCGGAGGAGACGCGAGCGCTTGCCAGCGCGAGAGAGAGAGAGAGACAGAGAGAGAGAGGGGCAGAGTGAGAGAGAGTGAGCGCCTGAGGGAGAGACAGAGAAGAGAGGGGAGGCTGGCGCCGGGCTGGGTCAGTGCTAGGCCAGTGGCTCTCCCAATTTTCCTTTTCCATTTTCTTTTATCTCATTCCCATTTATAATTGGAATGCAATTTATAGTTTAGGACTTGGATGCACACATATGTATATGGTGACAGATATTTTATGAGTAGATCTTCAAAACATTATTTCAACATTTCAAATTTTTCTTTTTATACTTCCTACGTTTTTTTTTCATTTTTCTCTTCTAAATTTTAGATGACTTTGGGGTTTGGAAGTGTAGGGCATTCTTACATATGTTGCTAATTCTTTTTTTTATGAATTCTTGGACCAGATTTAGGATCATCTTTTCAGATTCATATGTCAATTAGAAACTTTCTTTATTTTCCTCTGGGAGTTGTGCTCCAATATTAAATTGCATAATACAAGTTTTGAGAACACTCGAGCAAAAATGCAGAAGAACTTGAATGCCAATAAGACGCAAATAAAAGTTTTAAAATTCTTCAAAATTTTTGCTCGCTCCAAAATTCAGGATGTTACAAGCCTACCCCCCTTAAATGAATCTCGACCCCGAGATTCCGGTAGAGCAGGAAGGATAGAGGCGGGGTTAATTTGGCTAGCAATAGGTTACGTTTTGCTCGACAGGTGGTCTGGTCCTTGGAGTCGTCAAGAGGGATTGAAGACTTCATTCTGAATTGCTTGTCCTTCCATATGACGGTGGCTTTGTAACATTGGTCGATGATTACCCTTTTGTGTTGGAGCAGTGGCTCATCGTTGAAGTGCTTGCTACTTTTTGTTGCTCCTAGCTACCCCCCTTAAAATGGCGGGTGGCCAATACTAATTGCTTTTGTCAGCTTCAGCCTTGACAAGTCTAATGGCGGCTCAGAGGCTCATCCGTTGTATCTCGGTAGCTTTAGTCAGCAAAAGTCTCAAGGAACAGTCCTTAGGGCAGTGATCTTGTCCTTCACAGAGGAAACATGTGACTTTGCTCATTGGACAGTACCCAGGTTGGTGATCTTCTTCGCAGTTAGGACAATTGATGGAACACTGTTCATCCTGATGTCCTTTCTCTCTGCAACGTGTACATGCCACTAGGTTCTTGAAGCAGTCTCCTGGCTTATGGTGTATCTTGCAGTAGATACAGTAGGGGACAAGGCAATTGTAGCAGTAGTGTCCTTTCTGCCCACAGGTGAAGCATAATCCCTTTTTATCTTGTCGTAGTGGAGGGCATGTTTGGGCAGCATGTCATGTCTTGCCACATTCAGCACATGTAGCTTTTGGTGGGGCTTCCGAGTCTAGTGGTAGAACTTTGGTGACTGTAGCTCGTCCTTTGTTGCGGCTCTTTTGTTTCTTCTTGTCGAGATTGAGGTTGGTGGTGATAGTTCCCATTACTTGTTTGCTTGTGGTCTTTTGCGGGCATCTACTGGCGTAGTGTCCTTTGAGGCCGCAGTGAAAACACTTAACATTCTTGCCGAGTTGCAGGCTGGTAATGATGACGACTTTTTCATGTTTGTCCAACTTTCGTTGGGGGCTTCCTTCCATCCTCCCTTGTGGAGTAGGGTTATGTGATAGCTTGTAACGGGAGTTAGGGTTACAGTCGACATCAACTATCAGTCTTCTTTTCTTAATTCTGCTGGTGGTGGCCATCTTGTTTTCGGTTATCTGGTTTGATCGGCACGAATTAGCCTTGGTTTGGCTAGCCATCACTGTGCTTCTGTAGATCTAGCAGAGTTTTGAGCAAAAGAGGCGAGAGGGAATAGCATGAGGTAAGGAAAGGATTCGTGGGGATAAGTATCTATACCCAAAAAGCACTCCCAGAAAGCTGGGGTGACACTCAATCATGCAAATTTATGAAAACAAGCTTTTCCTGTGACTGCGAAATGAAATGCCCAAAAGTGAAAAGGCAATGCACAAGGTTCAACTAAAATCTTGCAATAGCACAACGTCTAAGCGAGGGGTTACATATGAAAGGGCATAAGGTGCAACGTATTTTGTCTACTCATGACGAGACCACTTTATCTTCGAAAACATCTTCAACGTTCTTATCCTTAAACTTTGGAGTAGCGGTAAGAGAAGAGATAGTTAATTCCCTTTGAAATCATAGATGGAAGAGGAAGTATTCGAGAGGAATGCGACCGATGTTAATACTCACTCTTGTATTACCATTTTCTTTGCAAATGAAACTCGGTGATGAAAACAATTTTTTTTTCATTAGTTGTTTTGAAACACTAATATTTGAGATACTTGCTTTTGAAAAGAAATTTTTTTTTGTCAAGATATTGTAATCCTCTGCAATATTTGAACATTAATGAATGGACTAATTCGCTTCCAGACTGCTTCTACTTACAGGCTTAGAATCCAATGGCCTTGAAAATTTTAACCTCCACTTCTTGCTATTTAGAGCTATGCGATTTTCCTCCATCACTTGGTCATGGTGTCACTGGTATCTAAAACTCCAAATAGTGAGTGTCGATATTTACTTAATCCAATGATCATTTCCCTTAATTCACTGATTATTCCAATCCCCCATGAATCTCGATAATCATTTTGAATCTATAAATCCAATTTCATGTTGGTTGTTTACCAATTTAATCTGCTCTACATTCTATGATCATATGACTCCACTAGGGTCACCCATGGTTTCAATAATCGAATCAGGATTACCTAATTTCTTGCTAGTATCTTAATTCCCATCGTAAATGTTGTGAATGAAACTCTAGATCCATTATTCGTCAACTATTCAACTGTACACCCAAGGGAAAAATCCAATATCTTTATTTTCAAGTCCACCAATATCCTTTTACCAAGGTTTTCTAATAACTCGACCCTTTATCATGGATTCCAGATTATAATTTGTTCATCGAGTAATCAATTTTGCTCTTCACAGTCTACTTCAACTAATTATTATTGTAAATCTCCACCAGGAATAATGTGAGTACTCAGGTCTATAACCCCATAGTTATTATTACTTCTTCCATATTCTCAAAATTTTAATTAATCCTTCTAATAATCGGCTGTACTTTTACCATTATCCCATCATGGGGAATATCCACCAGGAGTTATATTATTTATTGGGACTATATCCAATAAGTGTTGTAACACTTTCCATTTCTTCAAAATTCAATTGATCTACTTAGGTGGTCAATCCATTCAATTTTATGTCCCAGTAATACTTTCTTTACATCAATCCACCCTTTGCATCATGGGTTCTTTAATAATTCCGTTCCCCTCTTCATTGCGGCCTAATTATGATCTACTCACCAAGTACTCAAATTTCTACTATCCGAAAAGTTTTTTTCCAGACTACTTCATTGTCATAAATAATCACCGGGAATAGCATCACAATTTTTTTTTATAATTCAATTCTTCCCAATCCACGCGACTAGATAAATCCACCTATTCGTCCATTCCAATTGTTTGAATTGACTCATCTTCGTAGCTAATCCGAGCATTTAAATCTGACTATTTTCTTCCATCTAAAAAGTGGGTATCAATAATCTTCCTAGAATTGTCATGAGTCCACTCGAGGTTGGTATATGCACATATTCGAAATCCTAAATGAATTTTGGAATGAACTTGATTCGGTCCACTCATTTATTTTAGCTAGGCCTAACCAAATCCACGCATTTAATTTGGTCTTATCCATTTCCACCCAAAAATTTATACCATTGTCTTTCTAAGATCGACACAAATCCACGAGTTTATGCACACCTACTAGAGAGGCCACAACATTTATTATTTTTGTCATTGCTTTTCCCCATGGTTTTGGTTAATCCAACATCCAGTCAATCCAAGTATTTAAATTCTCCGGATTTCACAATGGTTCCATTAATCCATCCAGAGTTTTTACATATTTTATTTATCTCTAATGATCGACAGGAATCCACCAACTTGTGTCATCCTACCCATGTACTCTGAGGGGTCAAGGAGGGTTTTGGGAATAATTCTTTGCAAGATGTTCAGTTTTTTTTTTTGAAAAACTTTTCTTTGGATAAAACATGTTCATTGGAATAGGTTTGATATAAATTTCTGTAAATTAACTGAAAATCAAGCCTTCACAGATAAAGTAGTTTTTGAGAAGGAATTTTAAATTTAAGCCTTGGGTTTTAGGTCCAAAGGTAGGGTTTTCAAATGGAGTGTACAAGAGAAGTCTCGGCCTTCGTCATTTTAAATTCCAGGTGAGAAGCTTTAGAACTTATAAATGGACAGGGCAGCATATAGATGAGAGGGAATCTTCTAAGAGGAATGAGAATAAGAAATGGTGCCTAATTTTGTACGTAAATTTTTAGAGAAATAATTCTAGTTGTAAAACTAACGGCCATGCTAACTAAGGTCACGACCTGCAGTCGATATGCTCTGATACCAGCTCTGTAGGACCCGGATTTTTAATCCAGAATCCTCTGTGATTCCAGTGCACTATTCCCTGGATCAGTAGATAGTGCTCACAGATACAGTACTGAACATCAAGTACATATCAAGCGAAAATGTAATTATAATAGAATACTTACACAGCGGCCGGTTAGGCCGAAAATACGAAAGCAGCAGCGGAAACGAAGCACACAAGTGAGACCCACAGAACATGCCCACAGGCAGCCAACTGGAGGTTCGCGACCTAGTTCTTGGCCTTCTTATCTGCTTCTCCATCCTGACTTGGCGCATTGCCGAAATGTAGCGATACGACTTCTGATCCTGGATTTTGTTATGCGAGTGTGAGCACTCCAACCCCGTGCTCAGCGAGCCAATACACATAATGCAATTATATAACATGTATGGCTTGACAAAGGTAGGCTCAGGTTATTTTATTTGCTGGAAATTGCGACTTCGAAAGACTTAAGATTAAATATGAACAATTCCTAACTTAGCCATTAGACCAAAATCTATAATACCTTTGAACAAAAGATTTTATGGAATAAGTGCAAATCTCATCCATCAACCCAGATTGTTTGAACCATAAACCGATTTTCAGTGTTATAGCCACTTAACTTATCACTGGGACGACACCCAGGACAACATCAACCAGGACAGTCCTTCGTCCTTCATTTTCCCATTCCAGACCCCAACCATTTATAAGAATTGTTTTAGAACAGAACTATATCAGAGTTAAGTTCCCATGTCCGCCCTTGACCGTGGGCACGTCTGTTCGAACAGTTTTGACTCTGGAGAGTTTGTACACTTTCACCACAAGAGACAATCCGCCCATTGCCCCACATGATTCCTTGGTCATGCAGTCGAGTAGATTATCACAGTGACTTTTCAACACTACCTATCTTCAGTGTCTCATCTCACCCTATAGGTCTACCCCACTTGCGGTGGGACCCATTCGCTTGCAGGATGTTAATCACTATCACTAGCACCTCAGGCTCCACTCCCCATGGTGCTAGTAAGGCGAGAAACAAATCACCCACCACTGGTGTCCCTTGACCCCTCCTTGCTATAGCCTTCTCTCCCCGGTTTGTGAGATGAGTCCGAAGTTCGGTAGAATTTACTTAGCCAAGTTGCACTTTGCAGACTTGTGGTTGTACTGTTTTACAATGGGAGGTCATGACCTGATTCGGTCCTTTAACCATCTGGGCGGTTCTACCACAAACCCCACTCTCGTGCACACCGATGCACCACACTTCCAAACCGTTCGCCCAGACACATCCAGAAATTTTGGAGATTTTTGGGGCATAAAATAATCATTTTAAACTTACTCCAACCATTGTCCACCACAACTTTTCCCAAAAACTTGCTCTTTGCATTTGCATATGAGATTGGGGCATTCTCAACACCCCCGGAAAGTAAGCATTGCTAAGCCGTAAATTATAAATGTAACTATTTTCTGAAACAATTACATTTATAAAGTTTTTCCTAGGGATATCAAGGTTCACAGTATAATATGCCGGGAATGTACAATAGTGGCATTTATTAAATGGAATAGCTACTAAAGTGGCAACACAAACATAGAATATCACATAAAATAATGGCATGCACTTGATAATTTAAATCTAAATAATTTGCAAAATGGTATTCAAACATGATCAAAGTGTTGACTCGCCTGGCGCAGTTTTACTGTGGTCTTGAGCTCGCTTAAGACTTTTCTCGTTTGTTGATCTCGAGCTTCGGGTCCCATCTTCGTCTGGATTTTTGGTCTTGCTGAATCCATTGTTTCTCCGAGATTCCAGTCTCTAATTACGCGCTAAACAATGAAATCCAATAAACCCAAATGACTCAAAAAGAACCAAGTAAAATCCAAATAAAATCAATTGAAACTTTATTACGAATTAAATGGTGACTTTTGGGTAGGATTGATCTGATGCGGAGAATTGACGGAGTCAATGGGGTTAGAGCGGAGTGATGAATGGCGAGAAGGAAAAGGATTGATTATGGCGGGAGGAACGTTCACAAGAATACTCCGCTTCGGGTTTAAAGATGGCTAGGCGTAGCTGACTGTAGAATACCAAGGCTCGACCTATTTTATTTAATAATCTTCTTTTATAATTTTATATTTATCAAGGAAGTTCCATGAGTCAGGTTGGACCTTTGGACAAATATACGAATTTAGCCGAGCACTATTTTATCAGAGTTAGCATTTACGATTTAAGGCATGTGTTAAATATATAAGGTACACGATTATTTTGATTTACCAATTTAGTCTTATAATTTATATTTCTAGTAGTTGAAGACGTATTATTTTATGTAGTCTAAATTTTAATTTGTTTATTAAAACACAATTGGCACAAATTATTTTACTTACCGATGCTCAGGGAATGTTAAATAGATGCATCATATGCTTCTTTGTAATTAAAGGTGTCCTGATTTACCGTCGACCAAAATATGAACTCTTGGTTATGATCTTGCGACACTTGGATGTCTACCCACAGCTACCTTTTATAACGTTTTTATTTAACCTATATGCTTTGAAATAAATACTAACCACCCATCTTATTACGTTGGAACACTTACCAAGCCAATGGCCTTGCAGCTAGTCAATATTGGCTCTTTCACTATCTTCATTTTATTAAAACCTTATTTGAGTTTCTCAAATTTATTCCTATTACTACATATATTCCCATAACTATGTTATATGCCATATTGTTCTTTATTAAATTTTGAGCCGAAAATGAACATTGAATTATTTTTGAGACCTATTTAGTTTATAAGCCAAGCAAAATCTAAGTCATATATTTATAGCTCAACTTTTTGGGGCTTAATACCTAGGTAATTTAATCCTTGTAAAGTAGTTAGTTTGTTACTAATAATTAACATGTAAATTTTGCCAATATTAAATCTTATTTGACTGTTATCTATTTCTTCCTATTATTTATCACATATATCTATACCCATTACTAGATTATATGCACTACACTTGTATTTGAGCTTATGCCGATTACTTGTATTAACTACTACTGAAAAGGACTTTCACGATATCTAATTGTGAGTTTATATTAACGTAGTAATTATTCAGTATTCGAAAAGGATTCTCATAAGGTTCCAACATCTACAAATAAGAGCTATGCTTCTAGTTTACATTAATTAGCTCGAAGAATATTTACTGATGAAATTTTGAGTACATGATATCCTTTTGCTATTTGGAGAACAAATCCTCGCATGATCGACTTGAGTTAACTTCTATATGATGACTACTTCATTAATCTTGATTGTCATAAAATGTATGCCAACCACGCTTATTACAATGCATAAGCCATTTCTTATCCTTGCAAATATCCACAATTACAACACGTTTTCTCTTTATTAGAACCTAAGTTGAAGTTCAACAATATTCATACATCCACATATAAATTGTGTGTTATTTATACTTTTATTTGAGTTCATGCTTATCTGGATTTGTCCCTTAACAAGATGGAATTGGGCACCAAGCCATACGATTAAATACATGAAAGAAAGAAATACGGGGTGTTCGGCCAAAAGCAGAGAGAGGGAGGGGCACCGTGAAGCAACAGAGGCGGCGCAGCTTGAGTGGCGGCGGGAGGCCACGAGGCAGCGGCGGCGGGAGGGAAGAGGAGGAATCGGAGACAAGCATGAGCAAGAGCAGTGGAGGAAGCTCACCGTGGGGTTGGTTGGACCGAGAGGCTCGGGGTGGCCGGCGACGAAACCACGCGGCGGCGGGTGTCACCGTGGAGGAGCAGCTCGGGCGTCAAGGAGACCGGTTGATGGTTGGGGAAGGTTGAAGGCGTGGGGAGATGCTCGCCGCGAGGAATCGGTGGGGATTCACCGAGGCTTACGACGCAGCGAAAATGGCGGTGGCCGGTCGGTTTTGGGAAAAAGCGAAATCGGCGAGGTTTGCTCGGGAATCTTCAATCGGCCACGGGAAGGCTCCTAGGGAAGGAGAAGCGTGGTGACACGGGTGGAAAGGAGGAGCTCGCGAGCGGCGGAGTTGGAACAGCAGAGAGCTCGGGTCATGGGAGCAATAGCGGGAGAGGTGTGAGGCTGAGAGAGCTTGCGGTGAGGGCTATTTATAGTCGGAGAGGAGGGCTCGCGGGTCGTGGCGACGACCGCACAGAGGCGGTATGGGCGCGCTTGGCCGGAGTGGGCAGCGAGGTTGGCGCAGGCATGGGCGCGAAGCATGGGCGGCGCGAGGAGAGCCGGCAGATGGAGAGAGCATGAGCGGCGAGCAGCGCCAGCGAGCGAGAGGGTGAGCGGCGAGCTGGTGCGGAGGAGACGCGAGCGCTTGCCAGCGCGAGCGAGAGAGAGAGAGAGAGAGATAGAGAGAGAGAGAGAGAGGGGCAGAGTGAGAGAGAGTGAGCGCCTGAGGGAGAGACAGAGAAGAGAGGGGGAGCTGGCCGGCCGGGCTGGGCTGTGCTAGGCCAGCTGGCTCTCCCAATTTTCCTTTTCCATTTTCTTTTATCTCATTCCCATTTATAATTGGAATGCAATTTATAGTTTAGGACTTGGATGCACACATATGTATATGGTGACAGATATTTTATGAGTAGATCTTCAAAACATTATTTCAACATTTCAAATTTTTCTTTTTATACTTCCTACGTTTTTTTCATTTTTCTCTTCTAAATTTTAGATGACTTTGGGGTTTGGAAGTGTAGGGCATTCTTACATATGTTGCTAATTCTTTTTTTTATGAATTCTTGGACCAGATTTAGGATCATCTTTTCAGATTCATATGTCAATTAGAAACTTTCTTTATTTTCCTCTGGGAGTTGTGCTCCAATATTAAATTGCATAATACAAGTTTTGAGAACACTCGAGCAAAAATGCAGAAGAACTTGAATGCCAATAAGATGCAAATAAAAGTTTTAAAATTCTTCAAAATTTTTGCTCGCTCCAAAATTCAGGATGTTACAGAGTAGGAGCTTAGCAAGAGGCGAAGTTGATCTTCGCGTCGGCAATGGAGCAAGAGTTGCTGCATTGGCTGTGGCACTTTACCATTATGTTTACCTTCAGGATTAGTTTTGGAATTAAATAATTGTTATTGTGTTCCTGCCTTAAGCAAAAACATTATTTCGGCTTCATGTTTAGGAGCAGAAGGTTATGAGTTCAAAATAAAGAACAATTGTTGTTCAATTTATTTGAATGATATGCTTTATGGTAATGCTCCATTGTTGAATGGATTGTATGTTTTAAATCTTGAGGATGTGCCTGTCTATAACATTAATGCTAAGAGGCTTCGACCTATTGATTTGAATCCCACTTATATCTGGCATTGTCGTTTGGGTCACATAAATGAGAAGCGCATGGTGAAATTCCATAAAGATGGTCTACTAAACTCATTTGATTTTGAATCATTTGAAATATGTGAGTCTTGTTTACTTGGCAAAATGACTAAGACGCCTTTCACTGGTATAGCTGAGAGGGCAAATGATTCATTGGCCTTAATACATTCAGATGTATGTGGACCAATGAGCTCAACGGCCAGAGGTGGTTTTCAGTATTTCATAACTTTTATCGATGACTTTAGTAGATATGGTTACATCTATCTAATGAGGCATAAGTCTGAATCATTTGAAAAGTTCAAAGAATTTCAGAACGAAGTACAAAATCAATTTGGCAAGACAATTAAAGTCCTATGATCAGATCGTGGAGGTGAATATTTGAGCCATGAGTTTGGTGATCATCTAAAATAATGTGGAATTGTTCCACAGCTAACTCCGCCGGGAACGCCTCAATGGAATGGGGTGTCTGAACGACGGAATCGGACCTTGTTAGACATGGTTCGGTCTATGATGAGCCAATCTGATCTGCCATTGTCTTTTTGGAGTTATGCTCTAGAAACTACCGCTTTCACTTTAAATAGAGTATCATCTAAATCTGTGGATAAGACACCATATGAGATGTGGACTGGGAAGAGTCCTAGTTTGTCTTTTCTCAAAATATGGGGATGTGAAGTATATGTAAAACGTTTGACGTCTGACAAGCTCACACCTAAATCAGATAAATGCTTCTTCGTGGGGTATCCTAAGGAAACAAAAGGATATTACTTTTATAAAAGGGATGAGAATAAAGTGTTTGTTGCCCGAAATGGTGTCTTTTTGGAGAAAGAGTTTATCTCAAAAGGAGTTAGTGGGAGCACGGCTAGACTCGAAGAAATTCGAGAGCCATCAGAAAATGTTTCAACTCCAACTGAACCTCCACAGAGTGTACAAGAAGTTGTACAACCTATGGAAGAGGCACCAGCCGCACGTAGGTCTGAAAGGCCACGTCAATTGCCGATAAGGTATCGACATGATATTTTATTGTTAGACAATGATGAGCCTAAAACTTATGAGGAAGCAATGATGGACTCAGACTCTGAGAAATAGCTTGGAGCCATGAGATCTGAAATTCAATCCATGCATGATAATCAAGTTTGGAACTTGGTTGATCTACCTGATGGTGTAAAAATCATTGAATGCAAGTGGGTTTTTAAGAAAAAGATAGACATGGATGAAAATGTTCATATCCATAAGGCACGATTGGTGGCGAAGGGTTTCAAACAAATTCAAGGTGTTGATTATAATGAAACCTTCTCGCCCGTCGCTATGCTTAAGTCTGTCCAGATCATTCTAGCTATTGCTGCATATTTTGATTATGAGATATGGCAGATGGATGTCAAAACGGCTTTCCTAAATGGAAACCTAAGTAAGGATGTGTACATGACACAACCTGAGGGTTTTGTTGATCTCCAAAATGCTAGAAAAGTATACAAACTTCAGATATCTATCTATGGATTGAAGCAAGCATCTCGAAGTTGGAATAAACGTTTTGATGAAGAGGTCAAAACGTTTGGTTTCATCAAGAACAAAGAAAAACCTTGTGTTTACATGAAGGTTAGTAGGAGCGCACTCGTAATCCTAATCTTATATGTAGATGACATATTATTGATTGGTAATGACATTCCTATGCTGGAATCTGTTAAGGTCTCATTGAAAAATAATTTCTCTATGAAGGACCTAGGAGAGGCAACATACATCTTAGAGATAAAGATCTATAGAGATAGATCGAGAAGGCTGATTGGATTAAGCCAAAGTACTTATATTGACAAGGTGTTGAAACGGTTCAACATGCAGGATGCCAAGAAAGGGTTCTTGCCTATGTCACATGGCATAAGTCTTAGCAAGAATCAGTGTCCTTCGACAACTGAAGAGCGAGACCGTATGAATGGTATTCCAAATGCTTCAGTTATTGGATCTATTATGTACGCCATGATATGTACTCGACCCGATGTATCGTATGCTCTAAGTGTTACAAGCAGATACCAAGCTGATCCCGGTGAAGGTCACTGGACAGCTGTGAAAAACATTCTTAAGTACTTAAGAAAAACTAAGGATGTGTTCCTAGTTTATGGCGGTGATGAAGAGCTCGTTGTAAATGGTTACACCGATGCAAGCTTCCAAACCGACAAAGATGATTATCGTTCGCAATCTGATTTTGTTTTCATTTTAAATGGAGGAGCAATGAGCTGGAAAAGTTCCAAGCAAGAGACGGTTGCTGATTCTACAACGGAGGCCGAGTACATTGCGGCTTCTGAAGCTGCGAAGGAAGGTGTTTGGATAAGGAATTTTATTTCTGAGTTGGGTATGGTCTCGAGTGCCTTGAGCCCAATGGATCTCTATTGTGATAATAATAGAGCCAATGCGCAGGCTAAGGAGCCTAGATCCCATCAAAAGTCCAAGCATATACTCAGGCGCTATCACCTTATTCGCGATATTGTGGATAGAGGAGATGTAAAGATATGTAAGGTACACACAGATTTAAATGTTGCTGATCCATTGACAAAACCTCTCACACAACAAAAGCACGAGATGCACACAAGAGCTATTGGTATTAGATACCTAAATGATTAACTCTAGTGCAAGTGGGAGACTAATGGAGATATACCCTAGAGACAATCATAGAGATGATTCTGTTTATTATGTTCATGATTTATTGGATAATTTATCTTGTTCCGTGAATAACATCGTCAATATTTATTATCAAGTGTGTGACTTGATTGTGAAACTCTATATTGCTACGATGATTATTCTTAGATGATCCCTAGTCAAACATATGAGGACACATATTAATAGACTAGCATATGTATTGGTTGATGACCATGTTTCACGGGTCATAGATATAAAGATATTAAACCAATAATATGGACACATGTTAGTGAACATGGGGTTGGATCGACCCACCATGAAACACTGCGAGAATGTTGCATTCTTACCGTCATCAGTTGGTTTCATTCACAATGCGTATGCTATGTTCTTAAGACTTGAGATCGTCGCACGTACTCAAGATGCATAATGACTAACTTAGGGGTTGCCAAACACTACTCCGTAACTGGGTAGTCATAAAGGTAGCTTCCGGGTTTTGTCATGATGTGTGCATTGAGGCATGGTCGATCAAGATAGGATTTGCCCCTCTAAGCAATAGGAGAGATATCTCTAGGCCTCTCGAGTGATTGGATTGCAGAAATGCATGGCCATGCTATTCACAGTTAAAGAGTTAACCGTAGTCGGTAATTCAAGTCACGTATTCGAGAAAGAGTGGTTGAACTAACCAAACAAGGATGACACGTACTCACCTTGAGTTTAACCGATATCGTGAGGCAAAGGGAAATGCATGAGTTTTGTTGAGGTTCGTCCGATATGATCTTTGCATATGCTTGAGAGTCGGCATGTCTTGCTAAGGGGCCGCTGCCGATTATTGGACGAGTAGGAGTACTCAGGCTATGTCTAAGTGTATGTGAACCTATAGGGTCGCACACTTAAAGGGTTGGGACTTAATTCTGATAGTGATCCGAATTCTTATAAGCCATGAGTTTCTAATGGGCCTCTATTTCGAGACCCAGTATGATGGATGCCTATAAATAGAGGGGAGGTGGCATAGGGTTGGGGTGAGAATTCGGAATTCCCGAAACCCTAGTTGCCACACCTTCCTCATCTAATACCGCGCAGCCGGCGCTAGCACTCCAGCGCGTGGTGTTCCTGCCCCATACGTGTGGATACCTTGGAGGTGTTGATGCGAAGCTTCAACACTAGGACGATCCGCAACTTGTGACAATCACAAGGACCTGAAGGAGGAGACGTTCTGCTAGAACGACTACAACTGCATCAACGCGCTACATCGACTCTACTTCCGCTACGAGTCTGCGCGTCTAGTGGTAATCCCGTGATCTATTACTAGAGGAGGCCCCTTTTACGCGGTAGAATTTTTTAAATTTTGCTTGCATAGCCTACCCGTAGATCATCAGAAGTCGCACACGTCCTCTAGGGGATCCTCGTGCAGGGATAAGTCGACTCCCAGTGGGTATGATACTTGTAAGATGATATTGTTTATTAGGTGCAATGTATCGATGTGAACAAACATGAAGAGACCAAACATACCTTCCATGTGGGAAATGGCGTGTGTGCAACTGTTATACCCGCCCTGCCCAAACAGGTAAGGGTACAATGTGTACTGCCCTAACTCTACCTGATAGGTGTCCACGAGCGATGGTGGTACCGGTGTGTACGCACGTGCCCACCTTGACCCTCTAAAATGAAGAAATTTTGTTCTTTCATTTATCTCACTGCCCTCTGAAAGTTTTTTCAAACCGAAACTTTGAACCCTGTTCACACCATCCGCTAGGTTTGCATTGCGTTGAAGTGTTTGGTTGCACGTCTCTTGTTTGCTATGCCAAACGGACGTTGCTTTCCGCCCAAAACACTGCACATAGAGAACTAAATTGATGTGCTTTGGTGTTCAGAATGGCGATGGCTTATAATTTTTTTACTCTAGTTAGCTGATTTTTTTTATTATAACTGAATTGGTTTATTTGGCATTATTAAATTTAAAAAAAATTAAAAATGGAAAAAACATATTAGTCCAACGCAGACAACGCAAAGAAATACGGAGAAAAAAAGAAAACAAAACAAAAAAATGCAACAGTTGAAAAAAAGCCACCGCGTCGCTGGAAGCCGTTGTGAGCAACCCCTAAATAAAAGGCAAAACAGACTTGTACCGTGCCAACCTAAACCAGACAATTAAGCATTTGGTGCTATCATTGTTGCGACCGCACTGAAATGGCTCTAATTGACACAAACAATAGTCACACGATTTGCTACTTTTTAGTTAAGATGGAAATAACGTTTATTCGTCACTAATAAGCAGCTCTATAGTCCCCTATACTTTTGCGTTAAAAAAAAGTAGCTCTAAACCCTACTCGCATGCATGACATACCTTCACCACAAGATGATCGTTGACATGGCAGCGTGTGAGCGGTGTGGTGCAACGGAAAATGCTTGGCACCTTTTCTCCGTATAACCATCATTCTGTGGACAGCGTGGCGTCTCTCCCTAAGGCTTTGCCAGCGGTGGTCTAGCATAATGCTTACTATTCTCTGGAGTCTGGAGGCTTTGAGCGGCTTGCAACTGTTGGAAATATAGGCAGTATTTTAATTTCAAATTTTATTAAGAGATAAATACGATAAATTAGTGATGCAAAGCATATAACTAATAGCAGGCTACTCATTGTACTTTAGAAAAGAAAACAGAAAGATATTACAGTATCAAAGTCGATCGAATGCATTAACGACTTACTATTGGGTTTGATGAAGAACAGGAAGCAGCGCAGGCTCGATGTAGTGTAGGACATAGATGATGTAGTATAGTGAGCGGTCACGTAGATGTGCGCTCCCCAGAAACCTTATTGCCGCCCCGTGCAGGTCTTCACGGCAGCAACGGTTCGGAGATACCGCTCCCCTTCTTCACGGTGCACGCTGGGAAGAAGAGTTGATGAGGTTCAAACGACGCAGCACAATAGCAAAAGAAGGAAGAGAATAGAGGCAGAGAGATTCTTGGTTGTATGCTTTGGACGTCTCTAGGCATATATATATATATATATATATATATATATATATATATATATATATATATATATATATATACTGATGATAAGCGATATAATTAAAATAGTCATTTACCCCCAGTAAATGACATATTTAACCAACCATTTACCCAATGGTAACTATCTGTCATCATCAAACCAAATAAAGCCCCAATTCAAACATTTGAATCTTATTCAAACAGAGAGACAGATGCACAGTTCAGCAAAAATAAAGGTGGACTTAGTCTACCAAATGGCACGCCACGTCACGGTACGGTCACGCGTCGCAAGTCACAAGTCACGCAATTTTCACACGAAATACGTGAATATGAGCGCGCGTGTGTGCGCGCATATGTGATTAGTCAAAACCATCCTCATGTCATCCACATCTATAATTCAAGGAATGGCATGGACTCCACCTTATAAATTGGTCTCCTACACCTTATCTTAGCAATATGGTACTAAATCTTGCATGCTTTGGAATTAAGAAAATAAGCCTAATTTTTTAGGCCTATTTCTAACAATTCCCCACCAATTTTAAAGCAGGAAATAAAAAGATATCAAAGATATTGTACTGAAGTACTGTTAATATACCAGTCTTTTAGTGTAAGTCCCATACAGGTTGAACTTGCATCTAGAATAACAAGATTCATCTTTTCACAACTGATGAATGAACTATACCTTGAATTCACAGCTTTTTGTGATTAGATTTCACTTGAAGTCTCAACTAGTATTAGGCTACCAATGAACCACGCCTAAACGGAGCGTTATATGGTCATGCTCCTTTATCTACTCATAAGCTTTCTAGAGAATATCCTGTTCTCGTGAATTACGACCATACAGTTAAGTTCAAATAGGTGCAATCTTTATAGGTATCTTGTAGGCTAATACCTTTTCCAAATTTAGACAACATAATACATTAAGACTTTATGCCAACCTTCCACACAGCTGAGAGTACTTTATTTATGAGAACATGGGTACAATGAATATATACTCTCTTGTTACAACATCAACTTATTTTTTTCATTGCCTAAATCACGGGATCTCCGATCAAGAAGGTATGGGTTACTATTGTGATATAACTCAGATAGGCATCATTCCCATGTCCATAAAAGCAACATAAATAGCTTTCCGTGCTAATCCCTTTGTAAAAGGGTCTGCCAAATTTTTCTCAGTTTTAATATAATTCACAGCTATCACTCCGGAGTTTCTCAAATTTCTGACGGATTTAAGCCTACGCTTCACATATCTAGAGGACCTCATATTATCCGTTGTACTTTTGATTTTGGCCAACACACTTTGATTATCACAGTACATCAGGATTGTCGGTATTGGTTTCTCAACCAACGGCAAGTTCATCAGAAACTCTCCTAGCCACTCAGCCTCAATATTGGTTGTATCAAGCGCTACAAGTTCTGCTTCTATGGTTGACGTAGTCAATATAGTCTGTTTATAAGACCTCCAAGAAACTGTAGCACCAGCTAAAGTAAACACATAACCACTTGTAGTTTTGATCTCATCAGCATCAAAGATCCAATTGGAGTCACTGTACCCTTCTAATATAGAAGGATATCTAGTATAATGAATTTCATAAGATGTTGTGCCTCTCAAATAGCGCAACACTCTTTCAAGTGCCTCCTAGAGATCAACTCCTGGGTTAGAAGTAAACCGACTTAATTTGCTCATGCAAATGAAATATCAGATCTTGTGGCACCAGTTAAATACATGAGTGACCCAATAATTTGTGAATATCTCAATTGATATTTTCCTAACCCTTGGTTCTTTCAAAGCTTAATGCTCGCATCATAGATCGTTGGAGAAACTTTACAATTTTCAAAACCAAAGCGGCTTAATATTTTCTCAGCATAATGAGATTGGTTCAAAGTGATACCATCTTCATTCTTGATCAATTTAATATTTAAAATAATATCTGCCTCTCTCAAATCTTTCATATCAAAGTATCGAGATTAGAAAGATTTGACCTCGTCAATGACGATAGTGTTTATTTCAAATATAAGTATGTCATCCACATACAAATACAAGATCACTCCTTGACCCTCACCATGACGATAATATACACATTTATCAGCTTCGTTCACAATAAAGCTAGCGGTTGTCAAAGTCTTATCAAACTTCTCGTGCCAGTGTTTAGGTGCTTTTTTTAAGCCATATAAGGACTTTATTAATCTGCATACTTTATTTTCCTATCCAGATATCACAAATCCATCTGGTTGATCCATATAGATTTCTTCCCCCAACTCTTCATTAAGGAAAACTATCTTCACGTCCATTTGGTGAACATGTAGATCATAGGAAGATGATAATGCAAGGAGTACTTTGATACTGAGAATAGGTATCAAAGAAATCTTCTCTATCTTTCTATGTGTAACTCTTGGCCACAAGTCTTGCCTTGTACTTCTCAATAGTACCGTCAGGTTTTAGTTTCTTTTTAAAGACCCACTTACATCCTGTAGGTTTGCACCAAATAGGACGATCAGTGATCTCCTAAGTCCCATTAGCCAGGACAGAGTCTATCTCGCTATAGACTAGCTCTTTCCAATACTCAGCATCAGAAGATGCATAAGCCTCTGAAAGAGTATTTGGCACATCATTCATGAGGTATACAATAAAGTCATTACCAAAAATTTTGTCAATCCTTTGTCTTTTGCTCCTGTGAGGAGCATCTGCGACTAAATTGTTATCCTCCTCAGGACTATCACAAATTAGTTCAGAAATGGGGGGAAGTTCAGAATTTTGATTATTCTCTTTTCTGAAATTATCGGTTTGAACATTCTCAATTCGTGTTGAAGTACTGTCTGATGTTCTCATAGGAAAGATATCTTCAAAGAATGAAGGATCTCTAGACTCCATTATTATGTTTGCAATAATCTTAAGAGTTTCTGATTTAACTACTAAAAACCTATAGGCTGTGCTATTTTGAGCATATCATAGAAGAATACAATCGACTGTTTTTGGTCCAAATTTTCTCTTTTTCTACAATAGTATATTGACTTTTGCCAAGCACCCCTAAGTGCGCAGAAAATTGCCATTAGGTTTTCTCCCCTTCCATCCCTTATATGGAGTAATATCACTCTTTTTAGTGATTACTTTGTTTAGAACCAAAGTTACTGTCAATATAGCTTCCTCCCACCATGTCTTAGACAAACCGGAACTCTCTAACATGGCAGTAACCAAGACTGTTAGTGTTCGGTTTTTCAAATCAGCTATCCCATTTGATTGGGGTGAATATGGTGGTGTTAATTCATAGATTATTCCATGCTCAGAACAAAATTGGAAGAATTCATGAGAGACATACTCTTCCCCACGATTGAATCTCAATCTTTTTATTTTTTTTCTTGTTGATTCTCAACCTCGGCCTTATAAATCTTAAAGTAGTTTAAAGCTTCATCCTTAGTTTTTAGCAAATACATATAGCAGTAACGTGTTGCATTATCAATGAAAGTTAGAAAATATCTTTTGCCTCCTTTTATCAACAATCCATTTATTTCACATAAATCTAAATGAACAAGATCTAACGGTGCTAAATTCTTTTCATCCTCTAATCTCTTAAAGGGTTTACGAGACTGCTTTGCTTGCACACATGATTGATACTTTCATCCTTTTACAATTTCATATTTTGGAATTAAATCTAATCTGGATATTCCAGCAATACTATCGAAACCAATATGGTAGAAACGGGAATGTCAAACATTTGCCTCATATTTATTTACTGTAGGAGCATGTTGCATGTTCTTTAAGTGGACAATCTTTCTTGAAGTAGGTTTCAGATCTACCATACCAACACCAAGAATAGAAACATGCAAGCCATTTCCTATTAGAATGGAGGAAGCCCCTGCTACCTAATGAAAAGAAAATAAGGAAATATCAGAACATACGTGAACATTAGCACCAATATTGATGAAGACATCCTGGCTATGGATACAACTGTGCCAACTCCACAACAAGCTCAACAAACTAAAATTACGATACAAGGACCAATGATTCGAGCGTGAGCACGTTAACTTAACTATTAGGTGAATGCGTTCCTAAGTTTGCATACAAATATTTCAAAGAATAAAAAACTACTTAATTCTTATAATAATTTAATTGTCCTTAGGAACCATGGGGAAGAACCATGCGAGCTCAAGTGTAGAAGTGGAACCGTCAATGCAATCCAATTCCTGTTCGCGAGTTCAACTCAGATTCGGCCTTCTTGACAGCGTCTACTTCAAATAGCCATAACTTTTGATCCAGAAGGTTTCTCGAGGCCCGTGAGTACTCTTTGGAAAGCTCTTAGAGTCTACTTTCAGATGGATCTAGTCCCACCTCCAAACTCTATCAGAGCCAATCAAAAACTGCCAAACAAGTTGTGTCACTTTTCTAGTCCGAGTCAAAGAGGACCTTGGGCCTTGTAATCGAGTCTTGTTCAGCTTCCAAGTGTTTTGACCGACCCTCCATCTCCTGTGTCTTATAAATAGATAGACTAAGTTATCCTTTGCTACTTCGCCTTGTGTTCGTGCGTGACGATAAGATCGTCCAAATACTTGTCTTCGGAACCCCACAGTTTTCTATTTTCAGATTGAAACATATATCTTTTATTTGCAATTGAGTTGCTGTTCATCTTGTTCTTACCTGTTCTTCGATTGTTTGCAGGAACAAGTACCCTCGTGGTTAGGTTGATTGTGCTCCAACAAAGTCACGAACAACCTCTGGAGTTGGTGTATCGATCGCTAAGGCGCAACGTCATTGGGGTGGTTATAGTCGGGTCGTCAATGTTTTCTCCTTCCCCAATCGAATCTACCACCTTCATCGAAAGATCGGGACCGCTAGTGCTATCAAGTATCTACCCACTAATCAGTGGATTGACATGTTGAAAAGACAACAGGTGGATTACCATACCCTCCTGAAGTCGAGGCATCGCCTATGATCGCGTTGACAACCTTCTTATTTAGCTATTCACCATCTCTGATTTTGCGGAAGTGACAGTCCTTCGCCATATGACCATCTTTTCCACACACAAAGCAGGTGATGTCTCTCAAATCTTTTTTCTCAGTTTTCTTCTTTTTAAAGCTAGTTGTCTTGTTCGATTTGTTGCATTTTTACTTCTTTGTTGCAGTCTTTTTCTCTATAAAATTTGCATTATTTTGGCTAGAGATGCTTGGTGTATTATTTGCTCTTACTTTTTCTTCCACACCGAGGGAAGCAATGAGATCCTCAACAGAAATATCTTCTCTCGTGTTTCAGGCTAGTGGCAAAATCCCACCAAGAAGGAGGAAGTTTAGCAACAATGCCCGTAACCATAAACTTACGAGGAAATACACAGCCTAGGTGCGCAATCTCACCGACTAGTAGCTGGATGTCATGAGCTTGTCCAACTATGCACTTAGTCTCATACATACTAAAGACAAAAAATTGGTCACACATATAGAGCTAGCAACCTGCCTCTGCCTCGGCATATTTGTGCTCTAGTACATCCCATAACTCTATGGTGGACTTGTAGTCCATGTACATATCATAGAGCTGGTCTGCCAGAATGGTCAGAATGCAATCCAGAGCAGTGTTGTTTGCATTATCAAATTGCATAAACTGGTCAACCGTAAATAGATACTGTGGGTGGATAACCCACCACAGCCCCAGAGACATGAGCCAAAACTTGGCTCTAGTCTACCATTTAAGAAAGTTCTAACCAGAAAACCTCTCAGGTTTCATCACATCAGAAGCACTAACTATTTCTGTATTGCAACAAAGTTCACAATAAGATTTCTGGATTGTTGGAAATGCAGACAATATTTTAATTTCAAGTTTTATTAGGAGACAAATGCAATAGACTAATGATGCAAAACACATAACTAATAATTATCTACTCATTGCACTTCAGAAAAGAAAACAGAAAGATATTACAGTATCAAAGTCGACTGGTAACTGATAACTGATAAATTAAAACAGTCATTTACCCACCGGTAACTGACATATTTAACCAGCCATTTACCTACTGGTAACTGCCTGTCATCAAACCCAATAAATCCCCAATTCAAACATTTAAATCTCATTCAAACAGAGAGACAGATGCACGGTTCAGCAAAAATAAAGATGGACTTAGTCTACCAAGTGACGCGCTATGTCACGGCATGGCCACGCGTCGTAAGTCACAAGTCACGCAATTTTCACGCGAAAATACGTGAATACGTGCACGCGTGTGCATGTGCGCGCATGTGATTAACCAAAGCCATCCTCATACCATCCACATCCATAATTCAAGGAGGGACATGGACTCCACTTTATAAATTGGTCTCCCCGCCTTGTCTTAGCAATATGTCATTAAACCTTTTATGCTTTGAAATTAAGAAAATGGACATCGTTTTATGGGCATATTTCTAACAACAACAACCTTGTCTTCGACCATAAGCTCGCGATAGGGGAAAAAGCTATCAACTGTAACTATAAACCATCAGCCACAACAAAAAAAACCCCACCCTTAGTCCATTATCGGCTGTTGGCAACCGCTCTTTCATCGTTCTGTACTTCTGTTGAGCATTTCACCTGCCTCCTTTTTTCCCTTTTATTTTTACTACTTTTATTTACATGTGTCTGAATATATTTTTTTAGAAAATTGATGATTTGCCACTCATAAGGCTATGCTTTTAAGATTTTTCACTTATACGATTCTACCTGAGAAATTGCCACTCCTAAGACAGAAATAGATAGGATTTACCACTCCACTATATTCTGGTATGTTTCTTTATTTTTAGCCCAAAATCACTTGTGAAATAATCCTTTTGCCTTCTTTTTTCCTCATCTTCCTTCATTCCCCAAATCCGTCCTTCCTCTCACCCACATCTTGCGACCATCACCACTGCTGATGCTCTGCTCATGAGTCATGAGAGGAAACAAACCAACCGTGGCAGCTAGCTTGCGCATGCTTGGTCCAGCCCCACTTGTTGCTTCTATCCATCCATATATCTATCATGGATGTGAGTTTTTGCTAGTCATATGCTTTCTAAATTTCTCCTTGCAGTTGTTGCTTCTTGTTGCAATACCTAGCTAGCTACATATTACACTGATGATGATGCTTATGCGTACATGATTTAGGAGTGAATCGGGCAACGAGTTGGCCGAGCTGCTGTGGAGAATGGGCTGATGATCATGAGGATGGTGCGACAGCCTTTCGGGCCTTCGCCTGCATCGCCATTGCACCAACGGGGTGCAGGAGCTCATCAAGCACCCCAGAACCTCCTCCTGATACAAGACGATGAATCCGATGTTGTGCCGAGGTTGAATTTCATCATCATCGAGGACAACAACAACGACACATTCTTGCTCACCTAGTACTACTGCTCCAACCCACTCTCCGGTACTCGGTACTCCACCTACCTGTGGCATCGGCGCCAGTTAGGCCCTGATCGTTTCGGCTTTTTTTGGCTTTAGCTTCTAGCTTCAGCTTTTTTTTCACTATTCACTACACTATCCACTAACTCAGCTACAGTGTTTTTTCAGCCAGCTACAGTGTTTTTTCAGCTAAAAGCCAAAAGCCATCGCTATTCCGATCACCCCCTTAGTGGTAGCGAGCATTGATACTAGAGAGCCGTTTTCTTCCTGTGGTGCAGATATCCTGATGCTGATGATGATGATCAACCTGCACCAATGGATGTTCTTTTTTAGTCGCAACTCAATGGTACCCCAGTAGCCATGAAAGTACAGGTGGAGTCAACCCCTGAGGCCTTGGGAGTGTGGGTCAGCAGGGTTCTTGACCACCTCACCCTATTGGGAAGCTGACACCTCGTGTTGAGGAAGGCCAAGCGGGGCTGTACTTGTTGGCACCGACTGGGGATGGGACGTGGCGACGACGGAGGTGTTGCGGGTGGTGTAGCGGGCGGCGTGTAGGGGCCTTTCTATACTAGTTTTCGTTGTGTACATATTTTACTCCGATGACCATAATAATAAGATTTGCTAAATTTATTACTTACAAAAATTATCATTTACTCTTCCACAATTATTTCTATCGGATTTAACTTGTTGATAGTACTAGTATTGGAGTGTCAATTACTTCTTGAAACTAACAGTGCAAATGGATTTTTTTGGTCAGTGGATGACTAGTTTTTCGTTGTTTTCTATTATTGAAGTAAATATGAATCAAATTGTTCAAGATACAGTACTGCAATTAGCCATCAATAACTCTGTATGTTAGGAAGTACCAATCCTTTTTGCCATTATTTAGATCAAATCTGGTAAGACCCCAAACTAATGGCGAAGAAGAGTCGTCGTAGGTCTTGCTGAGTCGTTTGGTCCCTCTTTCTTTAATGGATGGTGTCTGTTGGGAACTAAGATGGAAGTCACTCTCTGGTCAGCTCCCAGCTCCTGTAGCCTGCATCTGCATGTTCACGGTCTGGGAATTTTTTTAAAAATAATTTATTTGGATAATTTAGACTAGTCGTCTAACCATTGAGCGATACATGGTCAAGTTATTTAACTGTTAGATGACTAGTTAAAGTCGCCTAACGACTGTGCGAGTTAAAATAATAAAATTATTATTTTATTAATCCGATAGAAATAATTGTAGGGGAGTAATTGATAATTTTTGTAAGTAATAAATTTAGAAAATCATATTTGTAAGTTGTTATTTTTATAAATAAAAGGGCAGTCGATTAGTCCATTCGAGATTTTCGTAGATTCTTAAGTGTACGAAATCTGTTAAACTCACCATAACATTTTGTGATCATCGTATGTTACTGTAGTACGATAAATTTCTGAAAAATTTTGTGAGGCCTATTGAGGTCACAATGATTCGTAAATAGAAAGGTAAGTGATATTGCGATGCATGAGAGAATTCATATACAATCATGCAATCGTAACTATGAAGTAAAATATATACACAATGAATACAAGTACAGAAAGGCCCCTACGTGTCACCCACTACACCGCCTGCAACACCTCATCCGTCGTCGCCACGTCCCATCCCCGGTCGGTGCCAGCCGGTACGGCCCCGCTTGGCCTTCCTCAGTGTGGGGTGTCGGCTTCCCAACAGGGTAAGACGATCAAGAACCCTGCTTACCCATGCTCCCAAGGCCTCGAGGGTTGACTCCACCTGTGCCTTTGTGGCTATTGGGGTACCGTTTAGCTACGACTCAGAAAGAACATTGATAGGTGTGAGCTGACGTGCTTCCGTGACCTCCCCCGGGTCATCCACCAATAAGTCGCTCACGTCCTCCGGGGGATCCTCGTGCGGGGATAAGTCGACTCCCGGCTGGGGCACAATACCTATAAGACAGATATTGTTTATTCATGCAATGTATCGATGTGAACAAACCTAAAGAGACCAAACATACCTTCCACGTGGGCAATGGCGTGCGTCCAACTGTTATACCCGCCCTACCCAAACAGGTAAGGGTACAACGTGTATTGCCCTAATGCTGCCTGATAGGGGTCCACGAGCAATGGTGGTACCGGTGTGTATGCACGTGCCCACCTTGACCCTCTGGCCTGACCTAATTGTGGTGGTGGCGGCACCTAGGGGTAGCCACATGGCCACCCTGACCCTCCAGGCTGGTCAAGCACTGGCGGGTTGTGCACGTGGCCCTGAGGAGCCTACTACCTGAGCTGCAGGGTGTGGCTGCCTCGGCGTACACGTCGAGATGGCCACATCCGAGAGCATCCTGCACGACGTCAGGGCCACGACACACCTGGACACACTGTGGACCCGATAGAGAACCCAATGGAGCATACCAGTGTAGGTACTTATCATACACGCTAGGGTCGTACGGTGTAGCCTCCTGCATGAAGTCCTCGAGGGTGTCCACCCACTCCTCCAGCCACTGCGTGATCTTCCCTACTCAACTCGTCTTGCTGTCACCCCTCCTACTATGCTTGCAAAACGTACCACTACAATAGACGGCATCATAACAGAACTCAAAAAAATATAGGGACATATGTTGTGTGTAACTTACGTGTGGGCCGAGTCAGGCACCCAACGGCCGACGGGGACTGGAACAACCTAGCGGAGGCCGAACTGTCTCATCACCCTGTGCACTGCGTAGTCTCGACATACATGCTGAAGATAAGTGATGCGGATACACATGTGTCTTGTACTTTTCAGTTAAATATATTATTCAACTGGAAAGAGCTATTGAGCCGCATCAAACATTGCCAGGTGAACTCATTCCAAACTAAATATAATATTGCTATGCATAAGAATAGAATACTACCTCATGTCATTAAATGGTGCATTGTTAGGTTTGTCGATGGCAAAGCAATGGAGACGCAAAAGGAAGATGATGACCACATTAGGTGTCAAAGACATGAAGGAAGAAAGCCCATTCAGTGGGAGAGCAAAAGGGAGAAGCCCAAGGACTTAAACTACAAGTTTTGGATAAGATTATTCAGCCAAATTCGTACCTCCCACAAGCCCAATTGGATTCAAACCCGGATTCAACTCAGAATTCAATTCGGACTCGGTTTGGGACAGCCTGACAGGCAGTCACTAAAAAGGTCATAACTTTCACAAACGGAGTCCGATTCAGGAGTTCTTGTACTTGTTGGAAAGATAATTTCAAGGGCTACGCAATGGATCTGGCCCCAGCATCAAATTCGTCTCGGATCAAAAGTTATGACCGAAACAATATGACGGCTGTAAAATCTTGTTTCCTTTTTGAGAGAGTTCGTATCTAAAACCATATAGGGTTGAGTTGTACTAGGTTTGTGGACTCTATGGACGTCCCAAGGTCCTATATAAGCCATGTATTGGCAGCCTAAGGGCTCAGACCACCTTTGAGAATAATCAATCTATTGAACTTTGTTCGAGTTTATCATTGTTTTGAAATTCGTGAGGGAATTAGGAGTGTTTTTCAATCAAGATCGCCCCTTTTATTTGGGAATTGGGTGCACGATAGATCTTCGCTTGGTGGTCGGCGAAATCGACGCGAGTGTGTTTTGGCGGATTAAAGAGTGTTCGTCCCTTGCATTGGCATTGCAGGATTGCTACGATTCATCAAGACTCCCGCGAGTATCCATCCTACGTCGAGAAGATCGGGCGACCCCGTATCAATAAGCTTCTTCCGCGTTAGCCAGTATGCCTGGTTGCGCTAGCATAGTGAGGACAGCTGAGAGGGAGCGTGGTCCTCCATCTCTTGAGCTAAGTATGGCTCCCAGCGCACATCATCAGCGGTGAAGTGGTCGAGGTGTTCAATGAAGTTCTCATACACACAGGTGACCTGTAGGTGTGCAAACGTACCTACGAATCAGAATAGTGGTTACAAAGGATAACCCATAATACACGTATAGTAAAGGTCCAAGAGAGTTCATACCCTATCTACGACACCAAAGGGGCCCTGCGGTTGACTGGTCCACCGTGCCCCCATGGTACATGTCCGTGTGGTACGAACCGCTATCGAGCAGCATCAGCCATCCGACGGAGAAGTGCTCGAATGACTAGGACTAGTCACCCAACAGTTAGGCGACTCGGCCATGTGTCGCCCAATAGTTGGGCGATTAGCCCAAGTCACCTAATCGTGGAGCAACAGATGGTTATTACTGTAAAAAAATAAAACGCAGGTATATTACTATAATTTAGAATAAAAAATAGATTATTTAAAAAATTTCCTAGATCTCGTCTGTATTTTTCAGATAACAACTGAAGCATAATATGCATTAGTTATTACTTTTCTACTCCTAAATTTATTGTTATTTTACAGTTGACATTTCATGACAAAGGATGCGCTAGCTATTGAATTTCCCCTCAAATTTATGGTCATGTTCTTACAGATCGCGGTGATGATTTTTGCTATGGTTGTTAGTTTGTGTCTGTACTTTTTGAGATGTCAGTGGAGACGTCGATGGAAATGGTGCACATGGTTTTAGGCTCAGGAAGCTTTTTGGAGAATACGCATCAAGAAGTCGCTCCGCTTGTTTCAACTTTTAGAGACGCCAAAAGCCCAAAGGAATAGGATCGATGACATCCACTCTATCGCCCATGTGTGGCAACTAAAGACCATCATTTATGTCCTTGTTAGTTTGGGCTTTTGGCTTCTTTAAAAATTGAAACAAATAGGATGTTTTCTTAAAGCAGATTCTCCAAACAATTTTTCGAGCCTAAAACAGTGTGCACCCTCTGCATCAGCGTCTTCGCTGTCCACTAACGTTCGAAAAGAGCAGACAAAAGCCATCAGTGGTAGCAAAAAAGAACAGGGTCTATGACACACCCCTTTGTACCAAACTTCTAAATTGAAATGCAATTGAAAAACTTAACCGATGAAGCTCTCCCAGTGATTCTTTAACATATAATTAAGCTATTTCTTTTTAGCTTTACATGAGGTGATTAACAATTTCTTAGTAGATTGGTTAGGAGACTACGACCGATCCGAGTCAAGTGTAGACCTGGCCAAACGGGTTGGGCTAAACATGTCATCCCGAGGCACGATATTGTTAGCCTGGCTCAGGCACGACACAACACGAAAAGTAAACGAGTCATGCAGGCCTGATCTGATTGTGCGTGTCGTACTTGGGTTGACACCTCAGCACGACGGGCAAGTTCAGCATGACACGCATAATAACTCTCATATAGTAGTATAGTAAAATTACTTATATTAGAGTTATTGCACTCTTCTAAATGCAGATGAGTGATTTGATAGAAAAATTACTTATGACTGACAGTAAAAATACTTACGACTTAACGACTGACAGTAAAATTACTTGTGACTAATAGTAAAATTACTAACATTAACAGTGGCATGTTTGACTAGCATATGCAAATCGGTCTAACCCCTCTTTATATCGTATTTGGATGAAGCGTAGATATATGAACTAACATAGCTTAATATGATAATTTATTCGGACCAACTGCGCTGGATTTCCTCGGGCTATGCGTCTAGACCAGTGCCGCACAGCTCGAAAGTCAAAGTATTTGTACAGTCCTACTCCATTTGTAGGCTATTTTATTTTTACCCGTATAAAACCAACTAAAATAACCAACAGAACACAGAAGCCTCGCTCTTAGAGCTCGTGTGCCATGGTGATTGGTGAGTAGTGACTGACCTCCCACTCCCACTCCCACTCCTCCCCTCACCACCAAGATTCGCTCCCCCACCATGGCCAGATCGCCGGAGCCGTCGCGGAACTACGCCGCCGCGCGCACGAGATACCCATACCCCTCCTCCACCTCCTCCTCCTCCTCCGCGGTGGCATCCTGCGTCGTGGGCGCGCTCTTCCTCCTGCTCGCGGCCGGCGGCGCGGCGGCGGCGCTGTTCCTGCTCTTCCGGCCGCGCGCACCGGCCATCGCCGTGACGGCCGTGCAGCTCCCCTCCTTCGCCTTCGGCAACGGCACCGTCGCCTTCACCTTCCAGCAGCTCGCCTCCGTCCGCAACCCCAACCGCTCTCCGCTCGCGCACTACGACAGCTCCCTCCACGTCGCCTACGCCGGCGGGGAGGTCGGCTCCATGTACATCCCCGCCGGCCAGATCGACGGTGGGCGCACGCAGTACATGGCAACCAGCTTCACCGTTCCCGCCTTCTCCGTCTCCTCCCCGCCGGAGACAATCTCCGTCGCCGCCTCCGGCCCCTCCCCTGCTGTCGCGGCGCTGGCGCAGCAGCAGGCGCCGCCGGTGATTGAGGTGGACTCGCTGCTGGTGGTGAAGGGCAAGGTGACCGTGCTGCGGGTGTTCACCCACCACGTCGAGGCCGCCAAGGTGTGCCGCATCGGCGTCTCGCCGGCCGACGGCCGCGTGCTCGGCTTCCGGTGCTGACCGCCGAGCTCTGCTAGGCCAAGATCTGACGCTCGCAGTTGGGTAGGTTTTGCCCTATCAATTTCTTGTATTGGATTCCTATGTAATTGTAAGATAAGGTTGTTTGATTTGTAAGTTATCTTCTTTTCTATGGTTTTTGACTATGTATTTCTTCAATTTTAGTATCTGGTTTGCTAGATTCCTGTGTTCTTGTTGTTTTAGATTATTAGTAATAGATTACTAGGTTATCACAGAGTCCAGACCGAAGAAAGATTTGGTTCTTGAGATGTTCCAATTGGACAATTAATTGGTCCTGTTAAGCGAGTGTAGTGAGGAAAAGTCCAGACCAAACAAAGATTTGTTTCTTTTTTGCTTTCAATTGGCTGCTGGTTTGAGGTTGCAATCTACCTACTATTCGTTCTTGCAAACGATTGTGATGTTTGCATCGGATCAATTCTAATTTGATGTGTAGAAATGCAAGTGGAAATGTTCTTGCAAATGCAATTGCAAGTTGACACGTTCTTTGTGGGTGGTTAAGGGGCTGCTTTTTTAGTGTTTTTTTTTGTTTTTGACTTATTTTTTTACCTTTTTAGTACTATAGCTATTTTATTTTATACTATCTAGTGTAATTAAATTTAAAAAATTAAAAATAGAAAAATATATTAATTTATCATGAATAATGTAAAAAAATATAAAAAATAAAAAAAGTTAAAAAAATCAAAAACAAAAAAAACATAAAATTAAAAAACTAAAAACTTAAAGCTAAAAATCCGACTGAGAAGCCAAAAGCATATCCTCCAGCTCGAGCTGACATATATCAGGCATGATTGGACAAGTAGCCGTGGATTGCGGTTGTTGTTGTAATTTACTGTTTCTTGCTGTGTTTGGTGAGCGTGATGTTAGATCATAATGAAGGATAAAAGTACGGGTGGGGAGTGGTTAGTGCCTTACCGGTGACTCGTGATACTAGTAGCTTTTGCCTTTTAACATTTTAACCTTTAAAAGATAAAGTTATTTAGAATATATTAATTTTTTTATTAATTGTAGGAATATAACGGCGTTTTTATTTTTCTTTTTAATTAAATATTTTAGAAAAAAATTAATTAAATATCTAAAAAAACTAATGATCTCTACAGCCAATACTGGACAAAGTGTGAATTGTGAAGCATGTGCCACTAATTGTTTCTCATTTCGTTTTCCCTTTACTCGTCTTAACTGTTACAGTAGAGTATGACTACCAGAGGGAAAAAAATAATTGTTCCCACGGTGCTTTTTTTTTTCGGGCTACGGCTGATGACTTTTATTTCTAATACAAACATTTGTACGATTGAACCGAATGTTAATAAGTCGCTTCGAAAATATTGTTCAGATAAGTCGCTTTCTAACAGGTACGAAATACTATAAGTCATGAGCTGAAGAAATAGATCTATGCTATCTAATATATGTAATCCGCTAAATTCGCAATCTAGCTTGGATACACCCGCAGCTATTGGTTGCATATACATAATTACCTATTTCACTCTTGTTTAGTAAATTTTGTCAAATCACATGTTTATTATCAAATCTATCGCACCAACATATTTAAGCAATAATTTCGCAGTACAAAATTTGGGTGAAAGTGTATCCCAAAAGTATAGGTTTAAGAGTTGCCATGAAATGCTAACAGCTCTGGGAGCTTGGACCCAAGCGTCAATGGGTCTGTTCTTTTCAGCTTCTCAAAATGGTTTTTTGATTTTTGCAACAGTACCTAACTTTCAAACGGAGTATTTTTTTAGATGGAGTCTACAAGTTAATTATAGTACACGTTAAAAGCTCAACATCTGTACCATCCAAAATTGTAAGCGAGTATCTCTCTCTCTCCGTAATCTCTGTGGCAAACAGCTAAAATTCAAAAATTTCAACAAAAAGCCATAAGCCACAGCCAAAAAGAACAGGACATCACCTTGCATGTCCATTCCATTGCTAGGTCAGCAACCACGCTAGACGGTAGCTTGCATTTCACTGCCAAGTGGGACCATTGTTATGTACCTGTGGTATGCGATGGAAATCTCAAAACTTGTAGTTCTTTTAAATGTTCGGCACTTAAATATGTAGTTTTGTGATTGATTAAATCTATAGTTTTGCGAAAATTTTGACATTAAACTTATAGTTTTTTAAATTTATTTGTTTTTAATACGAATTACCTATTTCAGGATGCCTATTTGCTGCTTTGTGAGACCATGTAGAGGCCACCTCGTGATTGTGATGAGTAATTGACTATTAATTCAGAGAGTTTGCAGAGTTTGAGTTTGGTTATTGGAAAGTTGGAAATTTAAGTGTGCAATTTGGGAGAGTTAGAGTTTGGAGCAATTGGCAGTCAAGCGGTCCAACCGATATGACCAGGCGGTCAGACCAACCTTTGTGTCAGTAGTTTGACCGATTGGTTGGATCGGTCAAACCGCCCTTAGTGGTAGCGGTCTGACCGACTGGATAAATCGGTCTGACCGCCTGTTGAGGTTCCAACTTGGGTGGTTTTGAGCTTTAGGATTTTTGAGTCGCGAGATAAGTGTGGTCTGACCTAGAACGTTGCATGTGTGCACAAGAGTTTAATATTTAGTCCTAAACTTATGATCCATGGTTTGATTGCATATATTTTATATGATGTATTGTATGGACGAATAGTATCAATTGATGACTTTATGTGTTCTGCAATACTATATGACGGCTTGCTTGTTTGTGTTGGTTGCAGGATTCTGGACCTACGTCATGGTAAGGCGGACGGAAACATGACTAAGCTAGGAGAGCTTATGATGCGGATACACATGTTGATGTTGATGTGATCATGTCACAAACGCATACGACCATAACTCCTAAGAATAAATAAAAGGTGAATTCGTTTCTTTGGTTTTAATTTATTTTAAATGAGAATATGATGCTATCTAATGATGAGGACATTCCAGCTAATTCCACATCTAGTGTGCATGATAATATTCACGAAGCCGAACCTACGATTCAAGGACCAATGACTCGAGCGCAAGCGCGTCAACTTAACTATCAAGTGAATGCGTTCCTAACTTCATATACAAATGTTCCAAAGATTGTAATACTATTTAATCCTTGTGATGATTTAATTGTCCCTAGGAACAATGGAGAAGGACCACGTGAGCCCAAGTATACAAGTAAAACTGTCAAATGCAAACCAAGTCATGTTCATGAGTTTGACTCAGATTCGGCCTTTCTGACAGCGTCTACTTCAAATAGCCATAACTTTTTATCCAGGAGGAATCTCGAGGTCCATGAGTACTTGTTAGAAAGCTTTTGAAGTCTACTTTCAGATAAATTTGGCCCCACCTCTAAATTCCTACTATGCGCACCGCAATTACCAAAATAATTTGACACTGACTCAACCTAACAAGACCAAATTTAAATGCTCATATATCTCACATTAAGAGTCCATTTGGAATGTGTGAGTACAATATGGAAAGTTTATCTCGTCCTCTTTCCAATGGATCTGGCCCCATCCAAAAATTTCTTTTGTGTGCGTCGCAATCAAGAAAAAAATCCGACGGTTTTGGAAATAGAGATAGAATCCGATATGATTTGATTACTTTCCAAGTGTTAAAAATAGAGGCTCAATTAGCCATATAACACAGATCACATTTGAGAAAAATCAATCTATGAAAGTTCTCGTTCGAGTTCCTTGTGATTGCCGAAATTCCAAAGGGAATTAGGAGTATTCTTCAATCAAGATCGTTCAGCCTTTCCGCTGGGAATTAGGTGCACGATAGATCTTCGTTTGGTGGTCAACGAAATCGATGTGAGTGTGTTTTAGCGGATTAAAGAGTGTTCATCCCTTGCACTGGCATTGGAGGATCATTGCGATTTATCAAGACTCCTGTGAATATCTATACGTCGAGAAGATCGGGCGACCCCGTATTATCTGGTATTAGAGCGCGGTTTACTCGGTTCGATCTTATCCTTTTAATTTTCAGTTTATTACTTCCTGTCCTATAGTCCATATAGCTGAAAATTGCCTCACAAAAAACCCAAACACTAGTTTCACATCTGTTATTTTTGTGAATTTTATTAAGTCTTGATCTATTAGAAATTTTGTTTACGTGTTGATCATCGTGTCTTTTGCGTAGCTTAATCTTTGCATGTCAATTTTCTTGAAAACCCGTAGTTGATCTTTCAATTAGCATCCAAAAAAAAGAAGGAAGATTCAATTCACCGTTTGAATTCTTGTTCTTGCTGTCCACGTAAGATCTTTTCGCATCTTAGAAAATTATTATATCCGAACATATTTAGGCTTCATTTTTCTTGTGTGATTAGGCCGCAAGAAACCGTAGCGTCACGAAGTTGTGCGCTACAAAAAGAATCCTAGTTGGACACGTTCGGACAGTTCGAAGTTTGTTACGATTTAAGTTTCGAGCGTTTGTTGAGGTTTTCACTTAAATCCTTTGACCCTTGAAACTTATCTTTGATAATTGCTTTAAGGCTGTTCTACAATTATCTGCACATTGCTGAACAATTTTGGATTTGCGCAGATTCAAGGAACAATTAAAACCTACTTCGGCCTTTGAGTAAAAAAAAAGACAGCCAATTAAATACTTGGTGCAAAACGAGCTAATAATTCCTGATTGTTTCTTTTAGCTCAGTCTTTTGTTTGCATTGAGTCACATTGATCATTACATGTGCGTTCATACACTTTACTTATATCTTTTGAATCAGCACATAGGCAATACTTTCTAGCTTGGATTATTATTTAATTCAACAACATCGCGAAATTTAGATTGTGTAGGATAAACACTTCCATACCAAACTCCACTAAATATTCTTTGCCGTGCAATTATGAGTTATTTTTAAATCCGCTTGATCATCACTTGCTATTATAGCTACCACCAAGTGTAAGTTTCTTTTGACCTTAATTCACTTCAGAAAGGTAAGAACTTTAATTGGTGAGAAAAAATAAGATAGAGTGAACTCCACATATCATATATATGTTGTGATCTTTGTGCATTCTTTGTGCTACTAACCATGATAGGTGGAGAAGATAGCTGTGGTGATGCTTCTAACATCAGGCAATGAGAAGTGCAATGAAATAAGAATTTGCGATTGGCACAACCACCATCAAGGGATAACTCAAGGCACTTCGTCCATAATATGAAGAAGATAACGTTCCTTTCTATGAAAGTAATAATCCAGAATAGTATCTTGAGTGGGAATGACGAATGGAGAAACTATTTAGATTTTATAAACTTCCTAAAGACCAAGAAGTGATGCGTGCCACTAGAGAATTTGGAGATTATGCTTATAGTTGGTGGCAACAACGATTTGGAAAAGAATTCATTAAATCTTAATCAGATTTGAAGCCACTCATGAGGAGAGAATTTGTGCCATCTTATTATGTGCAGGGATTGCTTCGCCATCTAGAGAGTATCACACAAGGGAGTAACACTGTTCAAGAATATTATTTTAAGCTACAAGATGCGTTACGTCGGGCCGGTGTCACTAGTGCATTAAGAGAGAAGGCATACTTCAAAGAAGAATTGAATTCCAAGATTGCCGCTACATTTCAGCATAAATATTTTTGTAGTGTGCATGATCTTGTGAATTGCGCTTTTGAAGAGGAGAACAGACTTATGGAGATGTGTACACCACAGTTCTCTCTATATCCATATTTCAGTTCTTCTGTCTTTACTGATGTGACACATGAGAAGATGACCGAGCATGAGACTTTTCCTTCGGTTGAGAAGACATATAATGATATTTCAAAGCTACATATAGCTCCTGAGATACATCACAACCCATGTGAGAATGAGAGCCATATAGCCAAATTGAATGAGAGTAATAAAAAGAGTGAGCTGTGTGATCCCACCATATGTGAGGTTAAGAGCATCCAAATTGAGAGTGTGAGAGAGACACTAAAAGAAAAGAGAGAAGTAGCAGATAGACAATGTGAGGATGAATATAAAACTAATGCATTAATATCTACTTCTTGATGAGGACATCCCTTCCATGGATACAACTCCTCCGCAACAAGGACCACTTACTCGAGCTCGTGCTCGTCAACTTAATACCAGGTGAATTCATTCCTAGGTTCATATATTACTGAGAATAGACCACTACCTAATGCAAATGATTTAATTGTGGTTAGGAACCTGGGAAAGGATGAAGGAAAGGGACATAGAGTCATGGACATGCAAGGAAGGAATCATGGAGGTCACCACGTCACTTTGGGATCAAGTCAAGCAAGAATTCGAGTTGGACACGTTCTGGAATCGGAGTCGGACTACTACGATGGTACCAAATTCAAATAGGCATAACTTCCTCATACGGACTCCGTTTGAGGCGTTCTTGTACTTTATGGAAAGCTTATGAAGTCTACTTTCCAACAGATCTGACCTCATCTTTAAATTCTATTCGAGCCGGTCGCAATCATCAAAATAATTCACATTTGTTTCTGAGTCCGAGTCAAAAAGGGTGCTGCGCCACCACCACTTGGGCCCATGGGCCTTGTAACCCTAGGGCGCCGCCCCTGGTCGTTCTCCATATATAGGAGTCGCCGCCCTCCTGCTAGGACTTGGATTTTGTCAAGTTTAGGTTTAACCATTGCGCAAACTTTTGTTCTTCAGTTGTGTCAGACGATCACCTGTCAAGACTACCTTCGAGGTCCCACCTTTATTTTTCAATACCATCAATCTTATTCGTAATATAAGTTGCCTACATCTTATTCTTGCTAGTTCTTCGATTGCTCGCAGGGATTGAACTTTGTGTTCAGGTTGATCGCGCTTCCAGCTTGGTCAACATCATCTTGGAGTTGGTTCAACGATTGCTAAGGCGCAAGCGTCGTCGTACGGTTGTAGTCGGATCGCGAGTGTCACCTCCACCAAAATCGATAGATATCAATCTCATCGAAAGATCGAGCACCCCGCCTCCATCACTTCTTGTGTTGTTTATCATATTGTGCAGGTTAACATTAAAGATAGAAATTGAACGTTCAATAACCGCCACCTTTGAACACAAATGAGGAGAAGGTAACCACGAGAGGAGATGAAATGCTTACTGCCCCGTGGATACATCCTAATAATTTTAAACCCCCAGCACCAACATCATCTGAGGAGGACGATAAAGGTAACAATAGTGGTGCTAAATTTAATTGTGCAAATGTGAGTAATTGTGAGAACTCATATGATCAACTGAAAACTCCATGTTCTGAAATTTCTAAGCTCAATTTACATAATTTGGAATTAATTACTAATAAGGAAGTTTTTACTAGGATATCTCCAAATGATTGTTTGTACTATATCATGTTTAATAATCCTAGAGAGCTATTTAGTGTGATTGATAATGTTGCTAAAATTTTATGTTCAAAATTACTAGTTAGTATCTATGCCAACACATATAAGTTCAATTTGACTGGAGATTATGGTGTAGATGACAAAATTTATATTCACAAAATTTGCACTACATGTGATAAGCTTACTAAATTGAAATTGCATAATGTGGATAAATAATCTTTTATACCATGTTATGATAATAATGAGATGAATTTCAAAAATAGTACATGCTATTTAGAAATATTTCATAAGTCTACTTCTTCGATCACTGATATACAATCATATAAAAATAAACAGAGTAGCGCAGTTGAAGCATGGAAAGCACGCAAAATTTTCTTCCACATATTTGAACAACTAAATCTGATTTTGTCTAATAATGAACTGTCTATGACCTTAGAAAAGTCGAAGACGATTTTCTCTTATGGGAGGGGGAATGATATGAAAAATAATATTACAATGCATACATCTTTTGGTCGCTGCTATATACATGAGTTTGTGAAAGATAGTGGGAATGACACAATAATTGATACATACATATACCATGTGTATGTGTTGTTCTTTTCTCTTACTCCATCGTCACATATCCATGATGAGATAAGCCAAAGAAGTGTTGATGACAAATATATACACCATGTATACACGTTGTATTATTTGTTTAGTACAATTTCAAGTTATCAAAAGCCGAAGACGGTTTTTTTTAAGAAGGGGAGGATGATGTGGATACACATGTTAATGTTGATGTGACCACGTCACAAACGCATACGACCATAACTCCTAAGAATAAACAAAAGGTAAATTCGTTTCTTCGATTTCAAATTATTTTAAAAGAGAATATGATGCTATCTAATGATGAGAACATCCTAACTAATTCCACATCTAATGTGCATGAGAATGTTCACAAAGCCAAACCTACGATACAAGGACCAATGACTTGAGCGCGAGCGCGTTAACTTAACTATCAAGTGAATACGTTCCTAACTTTGCATACAAATGTTCCAAAGAATGAAATACTATTTAATCCTTATGATGATTTAATTGTTCTTACGAACCATGGATAAGGACCACGTGAGCCCAAGTATACATGTGAAACTGTCAAGCGCAAACCAAGTCCTGTTCACAAGTTTGGCTTAGATTCGGCCCTCCTGACAGCGTCGACTTCAAACGGCCATAACTTTTTATCTAGGAGGAATATTGAGGTTCATGAGTACTTGTTGGAAAGCTTTTGAAGTCTACTTTCCGATGGATTTAGCCCCATCTCTAAATTTCTTCTATTTCGCATTGCAATTTCCAAAACAATCCGACCCTAACTCAGCCTGACAAGACCAAATTTAAATGCTCATAGATTTCACATCAAAAGTTCATTTGGAATGTGTGAGTACATCATGGAAAGCTTATCTCGTTCTCTTTTCAACGGATCGAGCCCCATCTAAAAATTCATTTTGTGCGCGTCGCAGTCATGAAAACAATCCGACGGTTTTGGAAATAGAGATAGAATCCAATATGATTTGATTACTTTCCAAGTATTAAAAATATTCCATATGCAAGGGCCTGCGTACCCCTATAAATAGAGGCTCAATTGGCCATGTAACACAAACCATCTTTGAGAAAAATCAATCAATAAAAGTTCTTATTCGAGTTTCGTGTGATTGCCGAAATTCCAAAGGGAATTAGGAGTGTTCTTCAATTAACATTGTTCAGCCTTTCTGCTGGAAATTGGGTACACAATAAATCTTCGCGGGGTGATCAAGGGGCCACTGAAGATGACCAAGTCTTGTGGGGTGATTGCAAGCCAGGACGACGAGGAACCAGAGTGGGAGCTACCGGTGATAAACATGATGGGCAACAGCATGGTGGACCAGGACTAGACTTAGGGAGTAGTCGAGATCCTATGTGGTCAAGGAAGCTTGGTGCTGTCATGTGCAAGAAGAAACATGTGGTGTGCGAAGTGAATTGGGTCGTTTGTAAGCGAGGACAATTCGGTGGGATCCGGATGCGTAAGAGGTTTGGCGGCAAGTCATTAGGGCCATGTGGAAGATGGCGAAGCTTCGTGGCAAAGGAAATGGGAAACTTCATGGAAGACGAAATGGGAGCATTTTGGTAATTGTCCAATACCGAAAAAGTAGCAGTATGTGAAACCTTGACGTTGATCTAAGTGGTTTAGGTCTTGTATGTTTGAAAATATGAAGTGGATAAAGTGTTAATCACTAATGGGCTAATAGGTGTGAGCGCTTTTGAGAAGCGTGTATGTATAAGTGTAAAACCTGATAAGATGTTGGGTTAATAGATTAGCCTAGGTAAGTGGATGAAACCCTACTAGACATGCTGGTTAGAGTTTCTTTTGTGAACCTCTATATATAAGGAGGGAGAGAGGTGGCTATGTTAAGATTTTAGGGGAGTTTATGCCTAGCCTTGAGAGGAGTTAGAGTTCTTAGAGAAAACTTTGTGGGGTATGTGAGAGGCTCTTGTGGCTAAGTTTTTTTTTTGTCATATTTAGGCTTTATGTATGGTTAGGGATTAGCTGTAAACATTCCTCTCCAAGTATCAATAGAGATTAAAATTCGTCTAAATATTTCTCTCTTGTGCTCAAGTGATGAAATCTTAATTTGGCTTAGTTTTTGGTGTTTCCTCTTCTCCTCTTAATCTTGCTATACGCCAAGGATGTGTTAGTGATAAAGATGTATCTTGGATACCAGATCTCATCTATCTAGGCACTTGTATTTGTAAGTTATTATGTTTGCCCCATTTTGGCTCAAGAAAGGGTGATTTCAGGCTTTTGATGTTGTGGGCATTTTGGTTTGAGTTTGAGCTGTGATCTAGTTTGCTATGACATATGAGAACACATTTAAGATCATCTAGATCATCAATAATTTACTGGCAAGAGTAAATCAAAATTGTCCTCTTTTGATCGGTTTTGGTGCACTCTTCCTTCGAAAGAAAAATGCTTGAAACTTTGGCAACGATTTTATTGATTGTTGATTGGAATAGGTTCCTGACATTTAGAGAATGTATGTGCAAAGTTTCAAGTAATTTGGATCAACCGATCAAAAGTTGCATAGATTTTTAGATTTAAAATAACACTAAAATTACAGTTTATATCCTGATTTAGAGGTCAGACCGCCAACCTTGTAGAGGTCAAACTACCCCCTCCATAGAGGTCAGACCGCTATGTATGTAGAGGTCAAACTGCCCCCTTCATGAAGGTTAGACTGCTATATATGTAGAGATCAGACCGCCAGGGGGTTTCAAATCACGTATTGCTCGATTTTGATTAGATCTTTTCTTGTGATTATTTATCTTTATCTTGATAGCTTCTATAGCTATTAGGGTGAAGAATTTTTCTTCCGCTCAAAGGAAAGATTTTGAAAAGCGTTAGAATTAATTTGGGCTCCTATTCACCTCTCTCTAGTCGCCATACTCGATCCTACATGCTTCTTCCCTCTAGCTCTCCTCTCCTGTAATCATGTTCACTTGTTTCAAGCCTGGACATGGTCAATTCCTGATTCGACTGTTTCGTACCCCTAACTGGACTAACCATTAATTACCTAGGAGAATATTGTTATACCAATTTATTAACAAGTTACATGGATGGTAACCACCATAGGGACAAGAGATTGGAAAAATATGGATTGAAAATCTAGGAAATCATGTTTCCATGCGTGCATTCTTTGATTCGTCAACGTGCACTCCTCGGGGAGCTGTCGGATCAAGAGCATGTCATTAGGAATCGTCTGTGCATGTGCGAGCAATGGAGCAACTAGTCATCCAGTTTCCATCGCGTAGCAGGTGGATTTTATTATGCACGTACATCCCAAAATACGTTAGCATGGTCTCATTGGATAACACACACCCATCCGAGCTATCAGATCACATGGAGTAGGACCAGATCGGCGCACATGGAGCAGGACATAGAGATGTGAGTTGATTTACATCTACACTAATTTGATTTTTAAATTTATTTTGATCTTGCTTGCACAGTATACTTATTTTGCTTCCATGTTTATCCTAATTTACTTTGAAATTTATACTGACTTGCTCCAAAATTCACACCAACCTTGTTCCCATATTTAAACTAAGTTAAATTGTTGTACAAAATTTGCTTTAGGTAAATCATGACTTTGATTCAAACTTTATGACTTTGCTTGAAAATTATACTGATTTTGCTTCCATGTGTATCTCAACTTGCTTTTGAATTTATACCGACTTGCTCCGAAATTTATGCTGACTTTTATTCCCAAATTTAAACTGATTTGAATTTTTAGACAAATTTTGCTTTTAGTAAATCATGACTTTGCTTGTTTTGTTACCATGTGTATCCTAAGTTGTTTTCAAATTTATACCGACTTGCTCTAGCAGGTGGGACTAAGGGAATTAAGGGTGTGCATGATAGCAATATAACATGCGTGTAGCGAATGGTGCATGTAGCAATATATGGAACCGTGCACATATCCTTTAATAGGAATTGAATGGTGTGCATACGTTTGGAAGGCACTCACGCACATAGTGTAGTGCAGTCCTTGAAAATCCTCACCAGTTCGAGGTCAAATAGACTTTGCAGAGTGGAAATTCAGACCGTCCCTTCACATTCAAATTTCAATATACAACTTAGCTCCGTTGCACTAATTCCTCATATGATCTTTATGGATGGGTGGCAGAGGGCAGCATGGCGAGACAGTGTAGACGAGTTAGGATGGGTGGGGGATGCGGCAGCAGTCGGCGGGGTATATCGGCAGGCCACCGGCTGTAGGAGGTCTTGTAGGATCAAGGATGACCGACTAGAGGGGGGTGAATAGGAGGTTTTAAAATTCTTAACTAAATTAAACAATTATGGTCTAGCTAATCACTAAGCAATCAAATACGTGATAAGCAATTCTACACAAAGACAATAATCCTAGGCAATTGACAATAAGCAATAAAGAGCAATAGACAATCACAATGACACTTGATGTTTTTACCGTGGTATCGGAAACTTGCCGGTTTCCACTAATCCACGTTGAGGTTAGCCCGGACGAATCGAACCGGCTCCACGAATTAAGCCGAAACACCTCGATTACTATTGGTAGCTCTTCCTCCACTCCGGAGTTGGTGAGCTCCACACCAATCACAAGCTTACTCGGGCTTCTTCACAATCTTCCTTGAAGAAGTCACCGGCTATCGATCTTCCCGCCGTCTAGGTGCCGGCAAGCACCAAGAGAATAGACCTCCGAGTTCGCTTGACGGCGCTTGAGTGCACTAAGGATCAACTAGCAATGAATGCACTCAAAAACTCTCCACTAGCTCAAAACGAATGCTCTAGAGTGCAAGGAGAGTGGAGTGAATGCTCTTGGCCTTAAATGAGTTCAATGAAACTTCAGCAACCTGCCCAAGTGCAGGTGGGGGTGTATTTATAGCCTCACCAAACAAAACTAGCCGTTGCATCAATTTTCTCCTGAAAAATCAGGGAAATCGGTACTACCGCCATTGTAGGTGCGGTACTACCGATTTTTATCAGTAAGAAATAAGTAACGGCTATGTCAAAGCATCGAACTAGCCGTTGGATTTTAGTGCGGTACTACCGCCGTTCAAGTCTGGTACTACCGCTGAGAGGTGCGGTACTACCGCACTCCGGTTGTACCGCCATGCAAATATCGGTACTACCGATTTCTGAGAGGCTAAGTGATTCTTGGGGAGCCTTCTGGAAAAAATATTCCGACAATCGGTACTACCGCATTATCATGCGGTACTACCGCAACGCGGTACTACCGCCTTTCATTTTCCGGTACTACCGACTTCTAAGAGATGAAGTCCCCAAGAAAGTGCTTATCGGAAAAACGCGATCGCAATAAATCGGTATTACGTGGTGCGGTAGTACCGCAGTTTATACGCCGGTACTACCGCACTGCGGTAGTACCGCTGAGGAGTACGGTGCTACCGATTTTCCTGAGAAAGGACAGTGAGTTTTTAAACATATTTTCAAATGCATGCATGATCCTAGATTGATCCATTGTGCACCCAAACATGCTATCAAGCTACTTTCAATGATCCCTCTTAATAGTACGGCATCTATCCTATAATCCGGTCTTCCACCTTTTCTCCTAAGACCGGTAAACCGAAAAAGAGATCCTAAATTTTATGTACCTCAGTCTTGAACATTCTTGAGTTTCAAATCTTCTTTGTAGCTTATTCTTCACCTTTGCATACTTGTGAGACTTTTAACTATACGAACTCAACACACATGTTAGTCCCATATTCGTAATTTATCATTAATTACCAAAACACTAATCTAGGGGCCTAGATGCTTTCAGGTGGCGGTGGGCAATGGAGGTGGGATCTTAGCGAGCGGCCAAGGCATCAGAAGCCATGACGGGTGGCTGGCCGGCGGGATTGGGGCAGTGGTGGAGGTGGGGAAGATGATCTGGTAGGAGGTAGAGCAGTCACCATTACGGAGGGGAGGGGGTCACCAGGTAAGACAAACTAGCTTGTGCATGCACTTGCTAGTTGTATCCTAAGTATAATATGCTAGGAAGGCTAGTAAGTTCTTTTGGGCTGTATTTTATGGCTTTTGAATTCTAACTATTTGTGAGAGTGATTATAAAGAGGGATGCGACCGCATGTGATTTTAACTAGTACAGCTAAAGTCGGTATAGTGTCTACTACAATCGACTAGTGAACCCCACCTTGAAAAAAGTAAGTAATTGTAGAACAGTAAAAAAAACCAAAAAAGTATAAGCCGAATGGAAACCAGCCGTCATCATGAAAGATTCTTCACAACAAGATACTTCGACATCAAGACAATCCAAATTTGCTTGCCGTTGGCATGGCTGTAAACGAGCCAAGCTCGCTCAAGCTCGGCCTGTGAGGCTCGAGCTCGATAGAAGTTCGAGCCGAGCTCGAACGAGCCCAAGATGATGGTCAAGCTAAACGAGCTGGGCTCGAGCTCGGCTCGATAAAGCTCATCGAGGCTCGTTTAGCGGAAAGTGCAGTCTATATACTAAATCAACACAATGAGTCACAAATCAGAAGCAAGAGAGCACGGTGGGGACCTTGCGGAGGAGGAACACGGCGTCGGCGGCGGCCGATGGGGACTTGCGGAGGAGGGACACGACGTCGGCGGTGGCCTTGATGACTTGAATATTTGATGTTAGATCTGGGGCTGTCGGCGAGAGAAGGGGCCGTGAGCAACAGATCGGGGTGGATGCAGCCGGCGGGTGGGAGGAGAGGAGGGCCGGAGGCGAGCGACGGCTGGGAGGAGAGGAGGGGCGGAGGCGACCGGCGGCGGCGGGGGTGAGGAGTGGCGGCGGGGGAACAGGAGGGTGGCGGGGAGAGGAGGCGGCGGGAGGGGGCGGCGTAGGGGCGAGGAGGGCAGCGGCGGGGGCACGAGGAGGGGCGTGGTGGGGGTAAGGAGGCGGCGGTGGGGACGAGGAGGCGGCGGCGGGAGAGGAGGGTGGCACCGGGGTGAGGAGGGCAGCGCGGGGGAAGACCAGAGAGGAGGGGCGCGGTGGGGCGAGGAGGGTGGCGCGGGGAGACCGGGAGAGGAGGGTGGGGCGAGGAGGCGGCGGGTGGGGCGAGGAGGGGCGGCGGGGAAGGGGCGAGGAGATGCGCGGCGGGGGCAAGGAGGGGTGGCGTGGGGCGAGGAGGGGGGGTTGGGGCGAGATTTGAGAGAGGCAGCGGGGGGCGGCGGGTGGGGCGGGGATAGGGGTCGGGGATTTGAGAGGAGTGGCGGGTGGGGGTGCAGGAAATGAGGGAGTGTGTAAAAAAATTTGAAGCTCGCGAGCTATTTGAGCTCGGCTCGTTAAAGTTCGCGAGTTTAGGATGAAGCTCGAATTCGGCTCGTTTGGAGCTCGAGCCAAGCTCGAATCGAGTCTAGAGCAAGCTAAGCTTGAGCAGCTCGCGAGTCTCAAGCTTGTTTTTACAGCCCTAGCCGTTGGCTAGTCCAAGCAGCAAGGTGGCCACCTCAGTTTTCTAAACAGAGATCAAGTTCGAGTCACCATTACGGAGTGGCTGGCCAAAGGGACTGGGCAGTGGTGGTGGGGAAGATGATCTGGTAGGAGGTAGAGCAGTCACCATTACGGAGAGGGTCACTGGTCAAGACAAACTAGCTTGTGCATGCACTCGCTAGTTGTATCCTAAATATAATATGCTAGGAAGGCTAGTAGGTTTTTGGATTGTGGTTTATAGTTTTTGAATTTTAGCTATTCGCAAGAGAGATTATGAAGAGGGAGATAGCCGCATGTGATTTTAATCAGTACAGCTGAAGTCAGTACAATGTCTACTACAATCGATTAGTAGACTCTGTCTAAAAAAAATAAGTTACTGTAGAACAGTAAAAAACCAAAAAAAAAGTATAAGCCGAATGGAAACCAGCCGTCATCACGAAAGATTCTTCAGGACAAGAAACTTCGACTTCAAGACAATTCAAATTTTCTCGCCGTTGGCTAGTCCAAGCAGCAAGGTGGCCACCTCAGTTTTCTGAACAGAGATCGAGTTCGAGTCTCACTGTTCACATATTAGATGAGTAATTTGTAGATCTATTCCTAATAAATCTTGTGGGCGCTATGATTCTTGTTCTATCTAAAAAAGCTGCGCTAACCAGTTAGTCTTCGCGAAGAAGAAAACCCGAATATGTAAGCGGTATGTAAATCAGGAAGCTTTAGCTGGAAACAGAAATAAACGACGAACAAATTCTGCATAACAGTGAGATATCTAAATTGTACATAAGAAGAAGATGTGGGTTTAATCCTGGTGACTTTACTTACGTTCTAGCCCCTTTGTCCTAATTCTGTTGAAGCAATAAAAAAACCTAATAGCTTTACTTAAATACGTAGTTCTACCACTGGGTAATTTGGCGCATCGGACCCCATGCGTGAAGATCATGACTAGAAGAGCGTGGGCAGGGACAGCTCTTGGTATAGGCCGACATGGCCCATGGCCACCCTTTATTTTACGATCCTTTGAAGCAAATATTGCATATTAGATATAGCAAGTGCTTGGATTAGAAGATGGGCACCTCTTTCTTATGCAATGCGTTCTCCTTCAAGAGATGGACCCTTCTCTTTTTGTACTCGAGCTCCACCATTGGGCAGGAGTTTCGGGATGGCAATCGTGTTGTTTGGTCGTGAGGGCAGATCATTTTATGCCCGTTCAAAAGTGTTTTAGTTTTTAGCTAAGATAATATTATAGTGTTCGTTAGATTTTTTTAAAGTATTAAATTAAAAAATAAAAACACATTACATCTTTATAGATAATGTAAAAAAAATTATATTAAAGAGGCAGTAAGTTTTAAATAATTTTTAGCTTAGTCTACAAAAATCGTTTGAAACAGGGCTTAGTCTACAAAATCTGAACCAGTGTCGTAGGCGACTTCTTGACAGCACAGGTTTACCATCACCAGCCCAGGCATTCAGGCATTCAGCCCAAAGCATCTTTTCCTCTGGCGAATACAGGAGGAAACAGGAACACGAGTCTCATCTGAAATAACGTAGTAGGAACCTGACATTTAAAGGCTGCCATGTTAGTTTGATGGGGCACATGTAGTGTAGACCTATGATTTGGGTGACAAAATTAATGGGGAGCCATGTAGGCCCATAGTACACCCGACGTGACATGAGGCAATTCTTGGCCAGCATCTAGTACTGCTTGTACTGGACCAAGTCTGGATGAACAACTCTGGTCTGTCCGGAAGAAATGAGGCTTTTTTTTTTTTACTTCAGTGCAAAATTTGACCAAAGACCCCGCTCACCTTCAAAAGATCTAGCGTTCGGCGGCCAGTGATGGCTTTTATTTCACTATTTATATTTATATTTTTTATTTTTGGTTGTGTTTCTTTATTTTTTTTCATATTCTTTTGTATTGTTTGTGTTAAACTAATATATTTTTCTTTTTTTATTTTTTTAAAATTTAATTATGTTAAATAAGTTAATTCAGCTACAGTAAAAAAATCAATCAGTTATAATAAAAAAACTATAAACCATCGCTATTCTGAACGCCCCCTAAAGAATCACGTAGTAAAGAAGCTAAACCTAACCTATTTCGATAGACCATCTCTGCATTTCATACCTCTAACCTCTAATACATCTGTCTGCCAGTTGCTGAAAGACCAAAACGTGTGCCACAAATGCTATTCGGTCGCTGTGTTTTCCGTACATAAATTCCAAAAATAGAGAGCCTATTTTTTTTGGCTACGTTTGATAGTTTATATCTACGGTCGATGGTTTTTGCTGTTAAAACGAATGTTTGTACGAACAAACCAAATATCGATAAACCGTTTCGAAAAGACTATCCTAATAAATCATTTCAAAAAGACGAAAAAGATATTACATTTGTTTATTCGGAGAAAACAATAAACTATAAATCTTAAGCAAAAAAAGAATAAGATCAGAATTTTACTCTGTTTACAATTAGCAGTGCAGCCGTAGGCAGTTGCGAATTAGCTTCTCGTATTTTGCTTACAGAATTGTGTTGTTTACATTTTGCAAAGCAAATGAGCAATTATCCTAGTCATATTTTATAGGTATTATACGATTACTAGTACCATCCCTTTAAACAAAATACTAGCATTATGAAATACATCACACTGTCATACCCAAACTCAAACAGAGGCTTGCTCCAAACGGCTACAAGAAAGTGGCTCTTTGACTTTGTTAGGCTTTTGGTTATAATACATTATAACTGCTGCTGTTAGTTTTTTAAGTTAAAAAGAAAAAAATACCGTTATATCTTTTAAAACAAGTAAAATAATAAAAAGTCAAAAATATATAAAAAACTAAAAATATTAAAATTAAGAAGCCAACCGTTTAGAGGGGCCTTTTATCCTCCTAATTAACTGTTGAAGCAATAGCTTGTAAACTTGTCGGTTAACTTTCAGACCTGCCGTAGTTTAAAGATTCCTGACATGTAGTGCGGCTGCCATTTGACTTGGGCATCTCATCTCATGGAGTAGAGGTGGGAGACGGGTCGTGTTTTTCTGGGCCAGCTCAAAGCCCGGTCAGTCCGATACGGCCCAAGAACGGCACGAGCACATCACGTGATAGGCTGTGCCGGCATGGTTCGACGGTGGGCCGGGCTGGGCCAGGAAAGTCGGCCCGTCGGACGGCACCGCACGGCTCGACGAATCATGTCGTGCTTGGGCCAGCCCAACACGGGGGGCACGACGGCACCGTCAGCCGCCTCGGCCTCCCACCTTCTCTTTGCCCTTCTGTCGCCAACCCATTCACACATCACAGAGCAAAGAAAGAGAGGGAGTAGAGGGGATTAGGGGAAGGAGTATACCATGCCAACTACCAAGGGGAGGAGCCGTATCATCACCGTCATCGCCAGCGATAGGAGCACCAGCAGCCGCACGGCCGGCACCACCACGAATGCCCTCGTCTGCACCCACGCGTACGCGCATTGCGTTGCCACGGCCGCCCAGTCCACCCGCATCGGCAGCTCACCCCACAGCCTCACAACCTCCTCGCCGGCGCCATGGTCAGTGCTACTGGTGGCATCCATCCAGACCCAAGGTTGGGTCCCTGTCGAGGTCAACGCGAGGAGGGAGAAGAGCCAACGGCGACGAGGTAGCCACGCGACGGATCTAGCTATGGGGGGAGGGGGCGAGGGAGAGGAGGTGGGAGGCGGCGAGGGATAGGGAGGCGGCGGGGGAGCGAGGGAGGAGGGGGGAGGGGGGAGGCAGCGGGGGAGGTGGGGGGACCAGGGGAGGAGGGGGGACCGGGCCACCGGGAGAGGAGGGGGCGATGGGCGAGGGGGAGGCGGCGGAGGAGGAGGGGGGAGGGGGGACCGGGACACCGGGGGAGGAGGGGCGGTGGGGGAGCGGGGAGGAGAATGAATCTCATGTTATGGATCTTGATGATGAATCTCGGCTTACGGGATTAGAAATGTTTGTTGGGTTGATGCAAGAAGTAGAGCAATGTATGAGTCTTTTAGCGACGTCATTACTTTTGACACAACATACTTACAAACAGATATGACATGCCTTTTGCTTGTTTTGTCGGAGTGAATCATCATGGGCAATCGGTGCTGTTAGGATGTGCTTTATTATCAAATGAAGACACTGCAACATTTGTTTGTTTATTTCAATCATGGCTTACATGTATATATAGGTTTCACGTAAACCTTAACGTAGGTGTAGCATTACTGAGCAATTAAGAATGATGCACAATCTATATCTAATCTACTCTCTTAAGCACTCAAGACCTTCAATCCAAGATCCATGTCCTTGAGTTCCTCAAGAGGATGGATATATACAGCTCTCCTTAGAAACTAGGTGGTAGATACAGGTATTTCAAAATACCCCTTTGAGTGATCATCCGACCTACTCGGATTATCCGGTTTAAATACTTCCAACAGTAAACAATATAGCTATTATACACACTTGGATCGTTCGACTCAAGTCGGATTATTTGACCTACTCGGATCATCCACCTGATCATCCGAGTTAATGCAACTTCTCTATGAAAGTGATTCGGGCCATGTTTTGACCCACTCGGGTCATCCGACTCACAAGAGAAAGGAAGATGGTGGACGTCGCCACAATTATCGCCGTCGTCTTCGTCGTGTATAGTTACTTCGGGCTGGGCTTAGGCTGGCACAGCACGAACGTCGATACGACGGGCTTTAGGCCATGCTTGGGCCTGACTAAAAGTGAGGCGGGCCGACACAGCACGACACGGTGGGATGACTAGGCTAAACTGGCACGGCACGAATCGGCCCGAAGTATGATAGACTCCCACCTCTATCATGGAGCCAACATAATGAGAACACGCTGCTAGAATTAGGGAGTTTTAAATATTTGTCACTTCAAAATTTGGTGTGTCAGAATTTGTTGCGGAGTATATTATAATTATTATTTTTCACTCCAAAGCTTATGTGATCAATCTTTCGCCACTTTCATATCCCTGCTAATATAATATAGGAGTTTATCCATCATCTCACCTCCTCCCGATTCAACTCTCTGTCACCCAGTTCTAACTCTGGCGATCCATCATCCCTAAGTATGTCCACCCAACTCTCTCGGGGGACTAGCGAATAGATCCTCTTTTCTCACCCTCCGCAGCCCCAACAACTCCTAACATGAAGGATTAGTGAATAGATCCTCTTCCCTCGCCAACCAGAGTCCCAACAACCCCTAACAAACTCCTCGATCCATCCATCTGCACAACAGCTTGCCGCTGCTCTTCACTTCCTCTACTACGACGGCTCCTGGTCCCATCTCCCATCGCCTGCCCTACCCCCACTATCGTCGGCACTGAAGGAGCTGCCGGTTTTTTCATTGACAACGACGCACGACACGCTCATAATGGCGTAGCCTTGGTGCTTGGCGCCGTTTCGCACCCAGTGGCAGGAGGCGGAGCCAGGGTCCCTGTCACTGGCGATGTCTGCGATGGGATCAAGAGGGTTCATACGATTCGCGTTGCACCATCGCTGGATTCCCCGTTCGCTGGTAACCGACGATGACTACGGCAGTTCGTCCATCGTCTGAATCTCCCATTTTGTCGAATTGCATATCAGGTGTGTCCGTGTATGGTATTAGTTATCCCAACTCCCAGGGCTAATCTTGACATATTCAGATTTGTTGGATTCAAAACCATTCACTTGGCTAAGGCCGTAATGCCCCAATTTCTGGGACCATTAGAAATCCCTGCAACAACCCAGAACTGTTCAGTTGTAGAGTGTTGTACAAGAGTGAGCATCACACCAACACATTAATACATTGTAATGAATCAAATTTTATTACAAAAGTACAACATAACAGCCAGTTTTTTTACTATAAGCCGTTCAGGCCCAAAGTTATATCACATTACAAAAGAACTCCAAAGGCGTGTCTGAGCGAGGATGAGACTCAGAACCACTGATCATCTACACTGTAAGATTCTTCAAGTTCTTCGTCATCAGGTTCCTCTTTATTATCCCAAGACTCTTCTGTTATTTGTTTAGCAAGTAATGAGTATAAGTATACCCAGTATGTCATAAGAGGAAACCCTATTTAACTATTTGCCAAGATTCTCAAGAGATGGGAATATAATGGTTTATTAATGTGTTTGTGGATGCAATTTTAGTTGTAAATATTTTTGAACATAAAACAAATAAACATTAATTTCTTAAAGAAGATGGGATTTCAACATGTTGGATTACCAGGTTAAAACATTATGAAAGCTACTTATGTCTTGCTATTAGAATCACCCATTAAACACATCTTTATTTACCGGAAGTATGGTGTATTTGGATACCATTTGTTATACTTTGTAGAGTTGCCTACCTTTACCTACAAGATTTCTCGAACTCTTAATGTCATGTAACAGGCACGCAACATAGCGTACGACTGAGTTGAGGAAACAAGGTCTTTCGCTACTCATCTTTTTCTAGTCTCTACCAGGTAGGTTATGGACCTCACAGTGTCAGGATTCCTAAAATAGAATTAGCAACCCGAATGATTGAACCTACCATTGTTAAGTATGAAAGACTCCTTCCAAACCACCCATTGTCTGTAGGTCTAGTAGATATACAGTTGATTTGAGTAGTTACTAGACCAGACTTGACAAGTCAAGACTTGTGGTTGAGCGATTTCTGTGCTCTTTACTCAACATAAGGTTCTAGTCTTTACTTTTCACCAACAAGATAGCCATCCACAAACCAACAACCCAGTGCACTATGACACTGTCACCAATCCAACTCAAGCCTCCTCCCTAGGGTAATGTTATAGATTCCGCCCAACTTGTGGCTTTCCATGAATTATCCTTAACCCTAGAACAAGTTTTTTTTTATGAATCTATCGATAAAATGCCAATATCACTTAGTAGTATAAAATATTTGACTTCAAGTTATCTATAGTTATTTAATTATATCATAATTTGATATTACTAAGGTTGTCAAGAAAATATTGTCTTAAATTAAACATGTCATTTTCTAGTGGTAGGATATAACTTGTTATCATGTCATTCTAAATAGTTATTGTAAATAAATAGTAGTCTGTAAATAAAAGTAATGAAATTACTGTAAATAAATAATTTAAATGGTTTGGGTTCAACACATTCAAAAATATATGACTTGTCTTGCTGTTCAAAATATTCTACTGGCTCGAAGGTTTTGGCGTCTGAATCAGGTCCTTGTACTATAGACTCAGAGAAGTCATAAGCTAGTGCAAACAATTAAAAAAACATGACTTTGGACTTTGGACATAAGCTAGTGCAAATTATATTAATGTTAAGCTCATAATTAAGTCCCAATTAGTAATTGTGCTAATATACCCCACTCCTTGACTTTGGACATAAAAACCATGTCACCCTAGAAATAATGGTAAATATACTAGTAATAGATCCTTGGGGACATTAAATTGCCTTAACATCATTTCAAATATCTGAGTGAGATGGTAAGAAGGGTTGGTGCGGATGTAGCACAAGAATATGGTTTACGGTACAACCGTCTAGATAATCCTAAGGACTTAATCTTATAAAACCTTTTCATTGTAAAACAGTGTAACCACAAGTCTATAGTGGGTACAAACCAGCTAATTAATTTGAATCGACTCAGTGTGGGTTGCAACATCTGGAGGAACACGGGTCGTGTCGCTGAATTTAAGTTGCCTGCAGCGTAAGAGGGGCCTCTGGAGTGAGTGGACGTAACCCCACAATGATGAAAACTTTAGCGGGTGTAGCCCCGTTAGGAAGATGCACTGTAAAGGCCTTATGGTGATCTTCTTGATCTGCATATCTAAAGAAACATGTGAAATATAACAAGTTGATTATCTCTGATGAGTAAAGTGTGCAACTCTGTAGAGTGAAAACTATCCGAACAGTTGTGCCCATGGTCATGGGTGGTATGGGAACTTACTCGAGTTAGTGTTTATTTTTAAAACCTTATGTGTGAGATGAAAAACACAATGGATGGATGTAACCTTGAGTTGATTTTTGCTAGGCGGATGCAACTCAATGATGATAATGATTGAATGTAACCGTAGTAACAAAACTAGAATACGGTGGATGGTTCTATGTAAAAGGTGGATGGAACTTGCACTGTTATTATTGCTACATACTTTTACATTCTTTAGAAAACATGATTTAGTTCAAAATGCTAAGTCCCAGAAATTTGTATTTACTGTAACTTTCAACTAAGACATTTAGCAAATAATTAAAAAACCTGAGCATTCCTTTGTTAAGTAATGCATCTATGTTATTGCATTCTATACATTGACCCATGGACGATTGATTGTGTTCACCCTCGCTCACTCAATTGACTCATAACCTATGGATCATGACCATTACGCCTACTACGCTGCTACAGGATAGTCGGAGAAGAAGATAGTGAAGATTAGGATATTCTCTAGTGGTTTAGTCTTTACCTTAGATAGGCAGATTTTGAGGATGATTGTGTGCACATTTATTATCCAAACTCTTAAAAAGTAGTAAGGCATCCTTTACCCCCAATCGCTTGCCTGTGACATGGTGTGGCCTCACATTTTGTTGTTCGCTTCCATATCCATTTTTGTAATGTAAATATTTAGCCTAATCAGCCTATTATGTAAACTCTACCCGTTATGAGTTATTTAAACTTAGTTATGTAATATTAATGTTGGTATAATTTATATGATGCATGAGTTGATTCAGTATTGTATCTATGAGTGCTATTTACTGATTCAAGGAATAGTGTGGTGGAATCACAGAGGATTTTGAATTGCAAATTCGGGCTCCACGGGCTTCAAAGTTTTCATTTTGTTTTAGGTGCAAACAATTTTGTTAATCATTCTGATTCACATACTCTTGTATTTGTGTTGGACATAGACTTTCTTGTTTGGTAATTATTTGTTGTATCTCTTGTGGTCTCAAGTTCTGCATATATCTCTTCTAATATTAACTTCTGCAATGATGACATTAAAATCTGTTTGTGAGAGATGACGTGGAAGCCGCTGCCAATCGTCGTTACCAAGGGAAGCAAAAGGATGCAAAAGAAAGGGGTTGAATGGTCATTTTAGAGGACTCGAAACATAGAAATGAATAAAACAGTATGAAAGTGGCAAAAGTTTGATTTCCCATGCTTTAGAGTGGAAAAAAAACGATTACGATCTGTTCGGTGACAAAAATCTATTCGGTGACAAATTTTAAAACGTCAATCTTTATAGTGGCAATTATTAAAAAAATACCCTAGAATTATTAGCTCAGACACGAGAGTTAGCAGCTGAGTCCGTCATGTTTCGGGGACTCGAAGCCCATCTCGAGGATACGTACTCCATCCAACCCACCGTCTGCGAGAGACTTCCGTGAGCAAAACGGCAAAGCCCTCCAGATGTGCATGTCTGCCACTCACTGGTCACTGACAAATGAACACGGCCAAATGTACTGCAAGTGCCGCCCAAATGTAGTGCACAATGTCACGCAGCGGAGCAGAGACAGTAGTACTCGCAGGCAAACTGTCAGTGCACAGAATCTTAACCTTGTTGCAGTGTTGCGACTGCAGAAACTGCTTTATTCCATTTCTACTACTACTACCACTACAATCTGTGCAGGTGCAATATTGTACTAGTACTACGGGCCTGTTTGTTTTAGCTTCTAGCAGCTACAGCTACTCTCAGAATCTGCAGCTCCTCCAAACAGTCCAGATTTTCATCCAGTTACGAGAGCGAAGTTACGTAATCCAAAAATGAACTAGTAGCTAGAAGTGGGTTATCCAACCGCAGATTCTTGGAGGATAATGCCACTTAGATTTTATGCTAATTACCCGCAAATGCCACTGATCAAAACCCCCTCCCGACGGCCCCCGTCGCCCCCCTTCCTCAGAGCCCCCCGTCGCCCCACGCGATCCGCCCTCGTCGCCCCACCCCCCGTCTCCTCCCCCAGGCCTCCTCCGCCTCCCCACTCGTCGTCGCCGCCCCACCGGCGCCCCTCCCCCTCCCGCGCGCCCTCCCGTCGCCTCTCCCCGTCCCGCCGACCGCTCCCAGCCCCATTCGCCGCCCCTCTTCGGGATCGCCGCCGCCACCTCGACCTCTCCTCCCCAGCCTCCTCGCCTCCCACTGCCGCTCGCCGCCCCGCGGCGCCTCTCCTCCCGGAGCCCTCTCCCCGTCTCCACGACCGCTCCCGCACCCATTCGCCGCCCCTCTCGGGATCCGCCGCCGCGCCTCGTACATCTCCTCCCCGTGCCTCCTCCGCCTCCCACTGCCGTCGCCGCCCCACCGCGCCCCTCCCGCGCCTCCCCGTCCGCCGACCACTCCCAGCCCCAATCGGATTTTTAATAGTAAAAGTCCAAGCACAGACTTCTATTGTTGAACAATAAGGTTACATCATGCACACCTCAATTTGGATTTTTAGAAATATCACCACAAGTCGGATTTGTAGCATCAACTTTGGGCTATCAAACTCTTGATGGAGTTTCATTGTTTGCAAAATATTCATCCAACTTTGTCGATTCATGGTCATAGGTGATAAAGTTTATTAAACTGCATATCCGTGAAATATCACCTTTGTGTTAGTGGAACATAAACAGGAAATTGCTTTGTTTGTTTAAATTTTAACCTCACCATTTGATAAGAAACTTGCCTAGCCTGCCTCATCCTCCCTAGATTATAATATTTGACATATATCACGGTTTGAAGTGCATATCTCAATAACTTGTGTCATTTATCAAAACTTTTGGTGATCTTTGTTAGTTAAGCAGATTGACCAAGCTTACCAAGTCTTTGAAGATATGAAACAAAAGCACTGTGAGCAGGATGCATACACATATACTATACTAATTAGAATGTCCTGGAAAGGTGGGAAGACTCAGTAGATTTCTCTCATTTTTGAGGAAATGGTGTCAAAAGGATGTGTTCTTAACCCGATTGCTTATAATATCATTATTGAGGCTCTTGGTAAGAACAAGATGGTGGACAAGGTAATTTTGTACTCTCAAAATGATTGAGTTATGATTTCAAGTTATGGTAGAGTTGGATTAGTTGATAAGGCGTCAGACTTTTGAAGAAATGGAGGCTAGCATTTATAAACTGATGTCATCACCTACAATTCTTTGATAAACTGTCTTGGAAAAATGGTGATCTCGATGAAGCCCACATGCATTTCAAAGAGATGCAAGAGAGGGGATATGATCTGATGTCTTTACTTACAGCATATTAATCAAGTGCTTTGGGAAATCCAATAAGGTTGATCTGGCCTGCAGCTTATTTGATAAGATGATTGCAGAGGGATGCATCCCTAATATTGTGCGTCTTATATGCTTATGAACACCTTTTATACGTTCCTTTTGTATGGAGATATGGTAGTTATCCATATTAATATTTAAAATTATGATTTGGAGTCAAATTTATTGTCATGAAATTTAAATATTAGTTTTTCAATGTTTGAACTAAGTACAACAAATGTACAGCATGGATGTCTCTTCTATCAATACATAATCAGGACATCAACTCACCCAAGGGTATTTCAGATAATACATCTATCAGATACCAGTTTGCATGCCTAGAATCCAAGATGCCAAACAAACCTTAGCTACTCAAACCACTGCTACTCGCATCACCACTACTTAATCTCCACTAGATACTCACTCACCGCTTCTCGTAATCTGCAGTTTGAAACAAACAGCCCTACATCTGCACAGAGTTTGGGTTGGCTTGTTGCTCACTTTTATTTGGATAATGCTCGCCACTGCTCAAGCTGCTGTACCTTCCATCCGACATAAGACTTGGGTGCGTGCAAACCATGCTTCATTAATTAGTACTAATATTAATTAACTAGTGCTAATTAAAATACTAAAATAATAGTATTTTATTTAGTGCTAATCATACTTAATTAGTGTTAATCATGTAGTGTCAATTAAGTGTGTATGATATTTTATTGTACTCATAATTAATTAATACTTATCATATTTAATTAGTACTAGTTAAAATTAAAAGTCTTTCACAGGATAAAATTTAGGATTTACTCATCTTGCTGCCGTCTTACTCCGGAGATAGGACATGAGGTCACGGATGCATCATGCACCATACTCCTCTCGCTTCCATCATGTGCACGCATCTCTCGCTCACTTTTTCCATCACTTGCCCCTCCTTCTAAAATGCACTAGTTTCAGCCATCACTATTCATTTCAACAAAAAGCCATAATCCACAACCTATAAAAGCCATCACTATTCATTTCACAAGATCAGACAATTACTTTTATTGTAGCATTGTTATTGTTTTTCACCTATTTGGTTTAATACATGAATATAACTTCGGCTCATTAGCTTGACATGTTAGCTTATTTCTAAAAATACTTGTAAACTATGCGTAAAATAATATTAAATAAAAACTGTGCCAATTTCGAAAAAATCTTGATAAGACGAGGACAGGGATTCACCTAGCCGGGGAGAGATTGGTGTCCGGAGCGCTTGGTTGCAACATCGGCTCAGAATACGCATTAAGAAATTCTATTATGTTTTATTTGTGTGTGCGTATAAATTGTTTAGAATGGTGCAAGGGGGTTCAGAGAGGCAGATGAACCAGCACCACAAACTCTCTTTGCTAAGTAGTAAAGATATGTTAGTACAGATAGTTGTCATAATGGACCATGTATAGGCCGACAAAGAAGTTCGCAATAAATGTGTGAATTACATGGTGCACGGGGTTTGGTTAAATGTGTATGTTTGCCTCACTACTCGATAGTACAAGTGGCAACATGTATGAATCATCAACCTCAGCTACAACTAAGATAAATGTGCGCCTTTTCGAAGCTATGGTTCCAGTCAGTCGTCGTACACATTTGGATCCATTGGTGCCTTTTTCTTCTCTCCCGCACGGGCTTTAACTCTCACGACCTAGGCCCAGTACTCGACTTTTACAACTTGTGTAGGTTTGTCTAGTCGATGATAATGTGGCATTCAATGGGGGCTTCGGGGACCACCGGCGTCTTATGCTTATCCTTTCCGCTATCATCCTGGGTGTAAGGTTTCTAGCGTGAATCTATCAGCGCCACTGTATTTGAGTATTTATTTCGCTCGATGAATGCCCCTGCAGCACATATCCAGCCGCTATCCCTTGGAAGAAGTAGCAACACTCTGTCCTCTGTTGTCATGGATAGAGTGGGTTAGAGATGTGCCAAATAGAATATGCAATGTGAAATAACAAATATATGCTTACAAGAACTTCAGCACATGTGCGTCCAGCCAATGGTTGCTAGGTGTGTGGACTGAATGATATATGTTGGATTGCTATAGTCACATTATACTCACGAAAACTTTGGCAAAGACGGTGCATCCGCAAGAATTATCGGGTATGAACCTTCTTCTTGGCCACTCGCCTCGCCATGAAGTATCTCTCGGTAGTTCAACATCCAACCAACGTCGTAGTGACGTCTTGTATCTCTTCTCTCTTCTTCCCCTAGTTTTGAGATCAACTCAATTGGAATATTAGGTTTGGTCTTGGGGCTTGGTTAGATTTTAGAGGTGATCGGTGTGTACTGCTCGGGAGTAAAGCTTGAATGCATTTTTATTCCGCTAGGGAAAGCTAGTACGTGTCGTCAAATCATTGGAAAAGTCGGTGCGTACTGTCCACTCACTACGAAAAGCTGGTACATGTTATCAAATCACTAGAAAAGTTGTTGTGTGCTGTCCACTCATTGTGAAAAGCTGGTACGTGTTGTCAAATCACTGGGAAAGCGACTACGTATTGTCCACTCACTGTGAAAAGCCGGTACATGTTGTCAAATCACTAGAAAAACCGGTGCGTGTTATCTACTCGCTACAGAAAGCTAGTATGTGTTGTCAAAGCACTTGAAAAGACAATGCGTGTTGTCCACTCACTACAAAAAGCTGGTGCTGTTGTCAAATCACTGAAAATACTAGTGCGTGATGTCCACTCACTACATCTACTTTTTAGTATATATGTGAACTGGAGTGAGAATGGGAGCTACTGTAGCTGGGGTAGGAGAGGGAATGGGAGCTACTGCAACCTCAGCTGGTTTCTCCAATGTTGAGGACAATTGATGGGCTGGGGTGCTGCACGCTCTTACACATGTTGCTCCTTTGGTGTAGTCCTCGAGTGAGTGGCTGGGTTAGAGCGGGGTTGATGGGGATGATGGGAGATCCGGGCACTACTACAAAAAGGTTTATATTAGACACCTCATCACAGATGGTTCATAAAAATCGCCTGTATTAAATGCAATCACAGACGGTTTTTGATAAGAACCGTATGTGATACTATCACAGACGGTTCTTAACAGTTCTTATTAAGAACCGTCTGTGATATGTTTCCCGCCCCACACACCTCTAAAATTTCATAATTTCTCGCTTGAGTTCAAGTAGGATTCCGTTTTGACACACCTTCAAGAAATAGGCATAACTTTTGCATACGGTGTCCTGTTTGACGCTCTTGTACTCGTTGGAAAGCTAACGACGAGTCCGATCCAAAATGATCACTTACGCCAATCACTCTCGAAGACCCCCAAAATCGGCCATTTGTTGCCTCAAATTCGAATTGAAAGTTTTTGAATTTTGTTTTTACCAAAATTTTTGATCTTGCCCTCGAAATTTAGAGTTTGTCTCAACTGCAAAGTTGTAGATCTCATCGAAACCTTTTTAATGAGTATATATAAGCCATACAGAACTTTGCTATTTCACACTTTGAGACTAGTTGTTTATATTGTATCGGTATATATATAGCCAATATCATGATTTGTTCTTAATAAGAACCGCTCATGATGCTTTGCATGCTTCTTATTATGGTTCATAATAAGAACCGCTCATGATATTGATATCGCTGCACGCTCTTAATTAAGAACCGTTTGTGATATGTTTTCCTCTTTGCGCATCTCTAAAATTTCATAATTTTCCTCCTGAGTTCGAGTAGGACTCCTATATAAATACTTACCCGAACCCATCCACCCCTCCCTTCAAATGCGTCTGTGGGGTTTAGGTCTTCATTGTTTCTCGCTTCCTCTCTCCATTGTTTCTTCTAGTATTTAATTCTGTGGGGTTTAGGTCTCCATCGTAGCCTCCATTAATTGTTTCTACTTTGTTGGGTTTAGGGTTGCCTGGGAGCTTACAGTGAGGCAGTTGCTAAGAAGGCCTACCTGAGCATGTGATGGTGGATTGTTCTCTGCTATGTTGCTTTTATTGTTCTCTTCATCGTAGCCTCTATTGTTACTTCCATTATTTTCTGCTATGTTCTCTGCTATTGTAATGTTGGACTGTAATCTTGTGATGTTGTAATAGTGGATTGTAATCTTATGATGTTGTAATGGTGGATTGTAATCTTGTGATGTTGTAATGGTGGATTGTAATGGAAATAAAATGTTCTCTGCTATGTTTGATATCGTATTTGGTTGTTTTCACTTGTTTTTAAAAAGCATAGCTAACATTTCCTGAGACTAACTGAAAAATAGAAAAAATTTAGGTATAGAATGAACTATCATAGACGGTTTTATAGTATAAATCGTCTGTGATCACACATCACAGACGATTCTAGTTTAGAACTATCTGTGATGTGCGAGTATCACAGATGGTTCTATATATAGAAATGTCTGTGATAGTGTTTTTCACAGACGGTTCTATATATAGAACCATCTGTGATAGTGTTTTCGAGCAGTTCTAGTTACAAACCGTCAGTATTTATTATCGCAGGCGGCTCACAAACCGTCTGTGATAACTTTCGATTATCACTGATCTATAAATTCAGACGGTTAAAAACCGTCTGTGATGACGTTTTTGAACCGTCTGTGGTGATAATTTATGTAGTAGTGGAGAGAAGTTGGAGTATGGACCACTGTTGCTACTGCAATTCAGTCAAGCTCAGTGATTGTGGCATCCCTCTCACGCTCCATTACAACCGGGGCTTTCTCGCACTTGGCGAGTTGAGCGTGGAGAGTCTCGGCCAGGCGGTAGCTAGTGGAGGTCCAATATCTCCTTTAGAGCCTCAGTGTTAGTGGATCCCATAACTCGGGTGAGTTGGACTTGGTGGGTCAGGAGTGGCTCCCATATCTTTTTTTTTGAAGATAATCACTAGCTCCACAATGTTTTCAACTGCGAAGGATGGTAAATCACATCCGCACTACCTTCCTACACTCACGTTGGGTAGACAATCTCTCTTTTCTTTCCTTCCCCTCCCTAGTTATGCTCTCTCTTGCTCGGTAGCAATGCGACCACAGACCGCATTTTATACGTGCGTGTGTGTGAACACAGTGTAATTAACATGTGAATAAAATGAATGTAATGTCGCATCGCATCACATTGCCACATTGTATCGTGTCATTAACATGATTCCCTCGCACGTGCACAACTACGGCCCGTGAGGAATCGGATTTCCTCCAACACACGCTTGTCTACTACCATCCATGCCTCTCACTGCACTGTGCCCACCTGCCGAGCCGTGGTGGCTTTGCAGCAGCTTGTATCTAAAATCCACAACCTATATCTAAAAGCCATTGGCTGAATTGAATAGTAATGGCTGAAACTCCTTTTAAAAGGAGTGATGAGCGGTGAAAAAAGTGAGAGAGATGTATGCGTATGATGGGAGCAAGAGGAGTGGTGAATTGAAAGTGATGGCTGAAACTAGTGCCTTTAAAAGGAGTGGTGAGCGGTGAAAAAAGTGAGAGAGATGCATGCACATGACAGGAGTAAGAGGAGTGAGATGCATGATGCACCGGTGACCCCAGCCTTATCCTTGTTGTAGGATTAAGGAAGCCAACTAGAGGGGAGGTGAATAGACGGTTTTCAAAATCCTTTGGCTAAAACCGAGTTAATGTGCGAAGCGTAAATCAAATCGGTTTTGCACAATTAAGGTCTAAATCAACTAGTCTTAATAAGTGCACCAACAATCTAAGTCTATATCAATAGTTACAATTCTAGGGTGATAAATAATCAATTTAATTCTATAAATGTAAAATACTTGAATAAAAATCGAGCATAAGGAAATAAACCACAATGATATGGTTTCTTTTTACCGTAGTATTTAGAGACTTGTCAATTTCTCCTAATCCACCTTGAGATAAGCTCAAATGAATTAGACCGACTCCACGAATTAAGCGAAACACAGCAATTTAACTAGTGGTAGATCTTTTCTGCTTCGGGTAGGTGAGCTCCAACCTTCATAGTACGCCAATCCTCTTCACAATCTTCTTTGAACAGATCACCGGACAAAATGCCTCTAACAACTTTTAAGAGTCGACAACCTCCAAGAGTAATAAGTCAAACTCCTTACTTAACTCTCACCAAATGCAATAAATACATAAGCTCAAGTGGATACGAAATCTACCTTTAGATGCAACACATGTAATTAGAGACATCTCTCCTTACTCACAAGGTGTAACACATGCGCAATTAAGAGGAGAAACTCACACTAAATCAAGAGAATGAAATAGAGTGCCAATGATGATATCCCAATCGACCAACGGGGTATTTATAGCCTACACAACAAAAACTAGCCGTTGGAGACACAAATCCCAAAAAAATGGTATTTGTGGTACTACCGCCATGGGATGGATGGCTCAGACATCGCATCTACTATTCAACGGTTATTTGGGGTTCAAAAACTAGTCGTTGGAGCATAGTGTGGTAGTCTTGCACTCATAGAGTCGGTACTATCACACTACTTAAAAACGCGTACTACCTTTTTTGGTTTTTAGCATAAATGATACTTGAAAAAAACAATCATAACTTTTGATTCTGATGTCAGAATTGAGTGATCTTGGACTCTATATAAACATTATTTAGAGGACTTCACAACCAACCTATTTGTATGATTTTAAACATCTTATATCAATGCAAAAAATATAAAAAAATAAAGAGTTACTACTATGGTTTAAGTCCAAAAAATAGCAACAAACAATCTTAGATCATGCTAAAAAATAATACATGACCTCCAACAATTTGTAAAATATATTTGCAAACTTAAATCATACCACAAGAAGTAGGTACATGGACTTCAACTATTTGCAAAATATATTTGCAAAGTATAGTCACATGTTGTAAGATTAGATGTATAAGTCTCAATTATTTGCAAAACACATTTGTAAACAATAGTATCATATCACAGAGAGCTAGAGTAAGTGTGATTGAGTTATCAATGCATGATGAGACTCAAACTACTAGACAAGACCCCTCTTAATAGTATGACAATCCTATACTAGTAATCTGATCTTCTAACCAAACATCAAGATTGGTAAAAGAATATAAACACAATCTTAACCCTAGCTAGTTATACTTTTAACATGAGCATCCTCTTGAAATTTGATGACGCACATCTTCACTTCAAGTTCGGGTCATTGTCTTGATCTGTATCAACTCATAATGCATCCTTCAGTGCTTTCCATCTACACATAATGGGGTCTTCTCTTGACTTGGTGATCAACTTATGATCATCTTCTTTTCAGGATTTTGATGGCACATCAATACATGATGCATCTTCTTCTTGATGCCCTTTAACTCATATAGTCATATTTCACATCAAACCTTGACTTGATGATTTTCAACATATGAAGTTATCCAAAGTTTTCATCATCATAGAACATAATATATTCATCTAACTCATGAAAAATATTACTCCCACAATGTGATTATCATTAATTACTAAAACATACTATTAACTCAAAATGACGGGTCTATATTCTTCAATCTTTCCCTTTTTGGTAATTGATGACAAGTTGACAACCACCACAACTGCAAATAATTGGATGTAAACTGTTTGAACTCAAGGTGTGGTACTACTGCCCTCATAGGGCCCGGTACTACTAACATGCGGTAGTACCGTTTCTTGAAAGCAGTACTACCATTTTTCAGGTGAGCAAAAGTGCTCCAAAATGCACCTATATGGAAATAACGTGCCGCCATGTAATTTTCAGTTATACCGGGGTGTGGTACTATTGCAAAATTATTTCAGTCATATCGCAGAGCGGTAGTACTGCCCTTGAATTGCGGTCATACTATTTTTTCTGAGAATGCATAGGTGGTTTTAGAATTTAAATTCAAATGCATGTATGACTTCTAATTTATCCAAATAGCACAAGAAAATAACTTTCAAACTACTAGCCATGATCCTTCTTAGTTTTGTCATCCATATTCTAGGACTAAGCCTTTTAGACATCTTAGCACACATGTTAGTTCCAAACACAAATGATCGAATATAAATCAATATGAGTATGTATAAACTACACAAATTTTATACACTCAAAGGATATATTTCAAAGTAGAGATCCTAATATATGTGAAAAAACAAACATAGATCAATACTAATGAAACCACAAAACACAGAGTAAACTCCTAAATGTGTGCATACAAGAATGTGTAATAAAAATATATGCATATACTCAAGTTAGACTTTTGGTAGAGTTCAACCTATATTTTGGATCCGAGGAATGGAACAAAATATAAGAATATAACGTCGAATACATATCTCCATGATTTTCACCTTTTTATTCAAATGAGACTAAGCGATAACATACTTAACAAACGAATTAGTCCCACATTTAGATTTGTCATTAATAAGTTAGGTTTATATTTAGATTTGTTATTAATCATCAAAACCAATTTAATTGAGTTTGAAAGATGGTAACAAGAGGAGTAAATATTAAATTTTATCCCACGAAAGACTTTTAATTTTAACTAGCACTAATTAAATGTAATTAGTACTAATTAATTATGAGTGTAATAAATTATCGTGCACGCTTAATTAGCACTACATGATTAGTGTTAATTAAATTAGATTAACACTAAATAAAATGTATTTAGCACTAATTAATTACTATCAGTACTAATTAATTGCGCTTAGCACTAATTAATGAGTGAACTGTCTGCTACAGTCACGCATTGCAATATCTATCATGGCATGGTGGCTCAGCAGGAGACGGCTGCGCTGTGGCAGCTTGGTAGTCACTTGCTGCTGCGCTCTATCCGACCTGTGGAGCTAAGGGACACGATAGGTGACATGTATCGTCTGTCATACTTTTTGAGCTCAGGAAGGGTTTTATTTTTGCAAAATATTGTGCTAGGAGGCTTAAAAAATGTTGCTAAGGGGGCCATGTGCGTGAACAGCACAATACATAGTGGGAGTTCCGTCTTCTTACCAAACTGTCCAGCATGTCTTGCTTTTAAAAGCAAGAAAGAAACATAATTTTAACAAAATTACCATGCTTAATTTTAACATAATTTTAACAAAAGAAACATTAATAAATTATTATGCACGCTTAATTAGCACTACATGATTAGTGCTAATTAAATTAGGTTAGCACTAAATAAAATGTATTTAGCACTAATTAATTACTATTAGTACTAATTAATTACGTTTAACACTAATTAATGAGTCAACTGTGCTGCTACAGTCACGCATTGCAATACCTATCATGCCGTGGTGGCTCAGCAAGAGCTGCGCTTGGTAGTCACCTGCTGCCACATCCTAGTTGTATACTACACTCTATCTGATCTATCGAGCCAAGAAACACGATAGGTGATATATGTCATTTATCACATTGCACTTTATCTAACCTATCGAGCTAAGGGACATAATATGTGATATATGTCATTTATCACAATTTTCGAGCTCAACAGAGTTCTATTTTTGCAAAATATTATGCTAGGAGGCTAAAAAAACCGTTGCTAAGGAGGCCATGTGTGTGGAACAGTTCAATACATAGTGGGAGTTCTGTCTTCTTGCCAAACTGCTTTAAAAAGCAAGAATCAGAATTTTAACAACAGAAGAACAGCAGACATTTATTGGCCAACTTGTACGATTTCTTGGATTCCTTATACACAATTACTTTACAAGAACATTTTACACCTCTAAAATTTGCTTAAGATACAACACAGGGACAGTCACTGGACTATCGAAAATAGGAGGACATGGCAGTTGGATAAATAACAAGCCAGCCAAATACCACAATAATTTCAACGCTCCCCGTTGCTCAGCTACAAAGGTTCGGTATGCAGGCCCCGTCAGGGTTCGTCTGCTCTTTCCAGATGCGGCCGGTTACCCTCAGCTTCAGCTCCTTCCTGTCGCCGCCGGAGAAGAACAGCGCCATGTTCCTCTGGATGACGAGGCCATCGTGGCTGTCCCGGACCTTCCGGTGGCTGTCACGGATGCTTCTCGGGGTGCCTTCCCATACCATTTTCCTGCCGTTACCGCCAACCTCGAGGCTGTAGGTGTAGTTCCTTGCTTCGTTCTCGTCCCCCATGAAACGGAGGAAAGCCATGTATACCGGTGCCATTCCGAGCTGGAAGGCCTCAAAGTGTAGGCAGAAGTACTGTCCAAAACAATGGAACACCTGATTCAAAAGAAACATCAAATCAGTAACTTGAAAGGTTGTTAAAAGTATCCCCAACCACGGATCATAAGAGTGATATATCTGAAACTGAATACTAGGAGTTACTGTTACACTTACTGTTAGCATCCAGGTGGCATTTTCCACCTCTCGTGGATTAGACTTGACATATCTATGGTTGAATGTGCAACCGCTGTGCATATCAACTTTGTGATCATCCCTCAAATGTGCAACAAGGAAAGGAATATCACCAGAGACAGCACATTCAGAACCAGCATAGGGGCAGTTATATGGCCTGAAGCTGCACTGTGCTTCATGCTTTATCTTGCTGTAGTACGGGAAGATCTCTGGGCAACCTAAAGAGCAGTACTTACAGGGAAGCTCAAGTGATTCTGCTACTTTCTCCAATGCCAAGCACCTGATATCACCTAGCTCTTGTCTGCATGTAGGGCACCGGTTGTGCACCCTAGCCTTGCATGTCGAACATAAAGTATGTCCATTTTGGCACTATAAAAAAATCAAATTGATGTGAACAATCAAATTACAAAAATATGTGAATACTAGGCTTTAGATGATGAATTCTTTTAGCACCACAAGAATCGTTTTCATTTGTTGTTAGTTTCTGCATAACATATGCTGCGAGCACAACAAGATAACTTGTATGTTTCCTCTGAAATGGGTTTGTTCAACATTTCAAAGGATAGCAAACACTCACTGTACAGAACAAGTGCAGATAGTTTAGAATAAACAGCATATGTTACAGTAACAAAATCTAAACATGGAGGATGTAAATTTCATATTTTTAATTCTTTCAAAAATACTGTCCTAAACTTGGAAGTAGCTGGTTCCTAGATGCCTAGGCCCACGGTTGACATAAAAAAGACCAGAAATAAAAATTCCAAGCTACCTGATAAATTACAATTTACAGACCCAAGATAACGACCATGTTACAATTAGATCACGGAAGATAGTGACTAACATTACACATGTGTCGGGCTTTTAGATAATGGATCTGGTAACTTATAGAATGGTCTAGAAACAGGGTAGCAACAATAGGCCCTAGCAATTGCTGTTTCATGTTAAGGGGTGATTAGTAATGCTTTCTATTATTTTTTTGGTAACTCAAAATCAACCATAGGGGCAATATTTTTTTTTATGTAAGCAGCTACTTTGGTCAGGACAGACGAAAGAGATATACTACCGGTACAAACATGCTAGCCATATAGAACTCATTTTCGGGTTCCTACTATAGCTATCTAGTTAAGGTTACCAATATATGCAAGCTAATAAGTACATAAGCTTATGTTGCAATAGATGTATGATGTATGTTTATGGACGGCAGTGATAACATGAATAGAGTGCATACACTTATTGTTGCCATTCTCGAAAGAAACAGAAACATAGAATACAAAAACAAGGGACTTAGTAGTGTTTGCATGCTTCAGCCTAGCTGTTTTAAGTGATGGCTGGTGGGTGTACCTTCCATCATTGAAATGTTAAACAATTAGAGTTTTAGCTGGTCATCTCTAAAAATGCAAAACCATTTGAGAAATATTTCTCAGATATCAGTCTTTATTCGGTAATGGCCCACCATGACAAAGTCCTGGAAACTCACCTGACTCAAACTAGATGAGTAATGCTTGAATTTTGCTTATCACATGAAATCCGGCCTCTTTAAGTGGACAGCTAATAGTGGTGGAGCTGATGCAATAAACAGCCCAATTGAAAATTGCAACGTAGTTAGTGGGTGCATGCTGTTAGCGATGCCCTAAACTCCTAATAGCTTGCTTATCTATTGGTTGTACCACTATTTGTATACAGGACCACGAATGTCACCCCAAATTGTTGCGGTATGAATCATATTTTACTTCTATTAATTAAGAACATATCAAACCATCCAGAATTATGCTCTAGAAGTGGCAAAGTGGCGTGCAGATGAATCCAAATGACACAAGAAAACCGATTACTAAAATTTACATATTTAGCATAAACACTCATCTTGTAATAGTAAAAAAAGGTTAGAGAACGAAATATTTCTGAATAACTCATGCTAGAAGCATAGACAACACGGATATTTCTACATTAAGATCTAGAATAGGTGCTTTCTTTACTAGTAAATAAATTCCTCTCATTTTCTAGTCCTTTCTCACCTCTCTTCAATCCAATGGATAAAAAGATATTGAAATGTGAATATTCTATCACACCTTCATTGTAGCTATGTTTTGGAACAACTCACTGTCATGAAGGGGCCATGACAATAAAAGAAGAATGAAAAAAGCTAAGAACTTTAAGGCCACATTTGGAACGCAGGAATTTTCATAGATTCATGTGGGAATTGGACTGTTTCCTATGAAATTCCCGTGTTCCAAACAGGCCCTAAAGATTTATTCAGAAGTTCCTGTCAAGAGTGGGAGGAACTGGAGGCAGAAGTACACTTTCATCCCGATTCCATTCACCAAGAATTTTTGCCCAAAGAAATGAAGTACAATCCCAAGGCTTTTTTATTGTAATACCAAAAACTTGAGATTAAGATCATCAAGTAACCCGCATCTCTGGTCATTCCCTTGCTTCCATTTTTGCTTGTCCCATCAAAGCAAGAGCAAAATCTCCTTTGTATGAAATCACAAAAATTACCCTAACGTACAAGGTAGAAACTACGAAAGCAAAACCTGATTTACCCCTACTTCCCTACTCTACCTTGCAACTTAGTTCGAGAAAAGTTCTATGATCTGTGCAAATAAAGGCGAACAGAACACCTAATACGTTGTGCAAATAGAGGTGAATGGTATCGGTAAACCTAATTTCTTAACACCTGCCTCTTCTCACTTGCTTCCATAAAATGTCCAAAGAGAATGTCAAGTCTAATGTTCAAACCATTAAAATTTGTTCCCACATTGGTTTGCTCATGTCCAAACAGGGCTGATATATCTGGGTTACCAGTTAGATAAGCAATCTAATTGACAAAACCCAACAGCAAACAACCAGTCAACGATATGTGCTCAGCTATGCATCTGTTCGGGCCCACCACCAGCACAAAAGATGCACAAGCTTCCAAATAGGCAGTCTTTTTTTTCAAGGAGGAATTTACCTCCAAGCTGAAATGGAACTATAGTGCTAGGAGTACTACAATACAAGTTATCCAGAACTAAACTTGCACATAAGGTAGCTAAGGAGGTCAAAACATCAACTTCTGTTTTGATGATAAAATGATAAATTAAATTAGGGAAATAACAGAGTTAACTGTATGCTTTCAAGGGAACACCTGCCTTCTCAAGTTTCTTGTTTTAAATGTTCTTATATCGTGGTCCTTTAAAAAGCAAAGTCAGCATGTGGAAGCTGCAGCTCTTCACGTTCTTCATTCATGTCAGCATGGAGAGCGCAGATCAAATGGACCAAAAGCAAAAATGCTAGATTGAGCAACCCTCAACTAATCTGTTTGGTAAGCTGTCTTACTGAAGAACATGAATCCAGTGCCATAGATCCAAATTCATGGATAATGGAAATAAATGGGCTCAGAAAATTTACATAAAACAGTGTGGTTTCACTCCTTTCCATTTCTCTCCTCAACCATTATTTTCTCTAAATTTACACTCTTTCCCATCAGTTCTAAATCCACTAGGGCAAACTAGAAAGAATGGGATTGGGCTATGACTCACAAGGGCAAGTTGATCCTAAACAAACACGAGAGCAGCCAACCTGTCAAGTATACTACAATGAACGTAAGAGTGAAGACAGTAACGAACAGTGATTACCGCCCACCACCATATACGAGATAGTGTTCTAAAAGATCAGAATCTTCTGTTGTTCTCTTCCAAATCCAGTTTGGCTTCACAAAGATGAACATCCTCTGTTGTTAAAATGCACAAGCCAATCGATAATTACCTAAGTCGTCAAATAGAATGAATTGCGCAATATTACATTTCCAGGCTTGACTGGAATCGAACCAACGATTACTAACAACAAGACAAAGGATTAGCACCAAAAAGCTAACAAGTAAGCAACTCGACAATTGTTTCCCACTATTCCAAAGCATTTGGAGCTTCGGAAAACAACAAACGGAATAAATTGTCCCCAAGAAGGACCAAATTAATCCGCAGGCAAGGAAAGACTCCATAGCCTAACACACCCAAATTCAGATCCGAAACGGAAGAGACGTTTCATTTCAAATCTCGAACAAAAAGAAGCCAAATCGATACAGAAGCCTAATGAAAAGCCCCACTTCGCAGAAGAAATATACTGACCACGAATCCAGATGCGCCTAATTCAAACTCCCAACACAAAATTACCCAAATCCAATCACCCAAACCTACAGGGGTCAAAAATCCCCAATTCAAACTTCACCAAATCCGCCCAGAATTCGTCAATTTAATTCGACGCCCCCAAAAGCTACCATAAAGATCCCGCCTTTGCCCGCCGAAACCCCCAAATCCGCACCCACCGAATCACATTCCAGACCCAAACCCGCACGCAAGACCACCCCAAATCGAAGCGCGCACACACCTGGTGGATGGGCGGGAACATGGAGTTGGTGCAGACGGGGCACTCGAGCAGCTCGTGCACGCTGGTCGCCGGCGGCCCGCCGGCGGCGCCCACTACAGCACCCAATCCCCCCGCCGCGCCGGCCCCGGCATTCACCTTCGGGAACGCGCGTCCCGCGGCGCCGCCCCCGCCGCCGCCGGCAGCGGCGAGGTGCGCGGGGTGGAGCGGGAGGTGGTGGTGGTGGTGGCTGTCCACGTCGTCCACGTCCATGGAGGCGTCGGGGAGGGAGAGGCACTCCACGCTGTCCATGTCCATGGTGGCCTCCGCGCCGTGCGCGCCCCGGCTTGCGCTTGGGAGTTTTTTGGGGGTGCGCTCGGCGGTGGGTTCGTTGCGTTTGGGTGATTGGGTTGGTTTTGCGTCTAAAAGAGCGCGGAGAGAGACAGCGGCGACGACGCCGTCGCCTGGGATGCGGGCTCGTGGGGCGGAGGTGGTGTTGATGGTTAGACCGTAGCATCGACGAGGCACTGACAGCGGAATCGCCCGCAGTAGTAGGTGGATAATGATAAATTTTGAATTTTGGAAATGGGGCGTAATACAGTGGTGTTCAAATGGACGTGTCCCCACGACAAAGTATTGTAGGTATAGTCTATAACACGACACAATATGCAGACCGATGGGTCGGGCCGAAGGCATGAATAGGTGGGTTGTGTTTGGGCCATCGTCTCGTCTCACTATGTTAGCATGGCAAAGGCCGGTATGGCACGACCCACCTGACACATCTGGTATGTCCGTACATTTGACATATTTGGTACATGTAGCCTATGGAAACGGCCTATTAGGCACGATAATTGGTCATTAGACACGAAAATTAACCATTAGGCACACGCACAGCCTGTTTAACACGAGTAACAATTGATTTTTTTGACATTTATAGCTGTGTTATGGCTATTTGTGAGTTTAAAAATATAAAAATAATTCGAAAAATTTATATTTTTTTCTATAAATAGATAGCATACCCCCTCATTCATCCACACTCAAACCAGCAATCTCTTCTCCTCATTCTTTGTAAAAATTTTGAAACACTTTGTGATAAATTGGTAAAATTTGAAATAATTTTGCCAAAAATCTGAAAATTCAAAATCTAACATATAGTCAAGAAAAGAAGTAATAATACTAATTTTTATGTACTTATATTATTCTTATTTTTCTTTATTGTGATATAAAATAAATAATAGTTTAATTTTCTATTTGTATTTTGTAGTTTTTCACATTTCTTTATGGAAAATTATGACGATTTTCCTGCGAGTGAATACATAATTAATCAGGAAGATCTTGCACCCTTCGGGACGTCTCTACCTCCACCTCAAATGGCCGAGGTTGTCGAGCAGATCGTGGTTGTACCATCGTCAGGCTCTACCAATGCCTCTACGTGAACAAGCACTGGAGCAAAGAGGTCCAGACCCAGCACATCCGATGTTTGCAAAATATGTCATCATGTATTGTCTACAAAGTTTATAGGTGGAACTGGACACTTGCACATACTTGTCCAAAGATATAAAGAAAAATAAGGCATCACTATGAGGCAGCCATAGTTAATGTACAACTCCGATGGTATGGTACGTAATTGGGATCATAATCCCGAGGTAGTTTGAGAACTTTAGCCCGTTTAATTGCTTCATAAGATCTTTCTTAAATTTTGGTACGTCATATGCATTCGAAAGGTATATTAGAACTATGCATAATCCTATATTTACTCACATTTCTAGACAGATAACCACTAGAGATTTAGTTAAATATTACAATAATGGTTGTGAAATTTTTTTAAAAAAAACTATTTGGAACCTGTACATTTTCAGTGGCCTTGACCTTGAACATATGAAGTGCTCGTTCTAGGGAGGATTATCTGAGTGTAGTCACTCATTATATAAATGATGACCAAGTATTAGAAAAGAGAATCATAGGCTTCAAACCAATTGATGTAGCACATACATATGAGAATATAGTAGAATGTATTATCAAAGTCATGAAAGATTTTGGTCTTATAAATAAAATTTTTGCAATTACCCTAGACAATGCTACAGCAAACTCCATGGCAATGGATATTCTCATTCTCTTATTTGGTACATACACTGAATCCTTTTCGTTATATCAGCAATGCGCCTACCATATTATTAATCTTATAATTAAAACTACTTTGAAGAGATTGGACACATATTGATACGAGATCGCCCGATCTTCTCGACGTAATATTGGATACTCGTGGGAGTCTTGATGAATTGTAGTGATCCTCCAATGCCAATGCAAGGGGTGAACACTCTTTAATCCGCTAGAACACACTCGCGTCAATTTTGCCAGCCACCAAGCGAAGATCTATCGCGCACTCAATTTTCAGCGAAAAGGCTGAACGATCTTGATTGACGAAACTCTCTAATTCCTCACAAGACTTTGGTAGCAAAGGAATAACTCAAGCATGAACAATAGAAGATTAATTCTCAAAGGTGGTCTGTATTGATGCTCTATTTATAGGGGCACGCAAGCCTTTGCTTACGGAAAGTTTTCAACACATGGAAAGTAATCAAATCTGATCTGATTCTATCTCTGTTTCTAAAACCAAAAGATTGTTTTGATAATTCCCATGCGAACAGATGGAATTTTGGGATGGGGCTAGATCCGTTGGAAAGAGGACGAAATAAGCTTTCTATACTGTACTCACACATTCTAAATAGACTCTTGATGTGAAATCTATGAGCATTTAAAGTTGATCCTGTCAGGCTGAATCAGCATCAAATTATTTTGATGATTCCGACGTGCACAGAAGGAATTCGGAGGTGAGGCTGGATTCGTCTGAAAGTAGACTTCAAAAGCTTTCTAACAAGTACTTATGGGCCCCGACTATTGGATAAAAAGTTATGGTCGTTTGAAATAGACGCTGTCAGGAGAGCCGAATCTAAGTTGAACTCGCGAACAGGACTTGGTTTGCGCTTGACGGTTTCACTTCTATACTTGGGCTCGCGTGGTCCTTTTTCATGGTTTCTAAGGATAATTAAATCATCACAATGATTAAATAGTATTTCATTCTTTGAAACAATTGTATGTAAAGTTAGAAACGCATTCACCTGATAGTTAAGTTGACACACTCGCGCTCGAGTCATTGGTCCTTGTATCGTAGGTTCGGCTTCATGAACATTCTTATGCACACTAGATGTGAAAGTAGCTGGATGTTCTCTTTATTAGATAGCATCATATTCTCATTTAAGATAAATTGAAATTGAAAAAATGAATTCACCTTTTGTTTATTCTTGAGAGTTGTGGTCACATTAACATCAACATGCGTATCCGCATCACATATCTTCAAGCTTTTCACTATGAAATTTCTTTTGTAAATAATTATAACCAACAAATTGCAGCATATAAAACCTACTGCGTTGCGATGGGTGTACACCCACAAAAGTTCATTGTGGACATGTCGGTAAGGTGGAACTTAACTTATCTCATGCTATAAAATTTTTACCCTATAAACTCATATTTTCTATTTTTATCCACACGCACTATCACAGCCATACTGGCAATACACTACTGACTGAGCAGTATTGGTATGTTGCTGAGAAGTTACTAGTGTTTTTGGAATTTTTTTTACAAATCCACTATTACTTTATCTGGAGTATATTATCCAACATCTCCCGTAATTGTGCATCATGTTCTTACGATTGCCGGTCACTTAATTTTTGTTGGAAATGATGTAGTGTTATGAGAGGCTGTGTGCGTTATGAAAACTAAATATTTAAAATATTAGAATGAGATTCCGTACTTAGATGCATTTGCTGCATTTGCATTTATTCTAGATTCAAGTGGTAAAATTGTAACATTCACTAATGTTCTTTCAATTATAGATGATTCTATAGTGATAGATTATTCTAACACTTTTATACCTATTTGTTCACAATTGTCTGAAGTTTATCAAAAGTACGAGCATAAGTTTCAGGTATTTCGCTTGCAACAACCTCCACTAGCATCCACCACAGGTAAGAAGACAAATATGTGGGGCACCATCTTTCCTCTGGAAGATCGTCTAGAAGATCAAACTCTACATTATCAAGTGTTGGAGCAGTTCATACTAGGGCTTGTGGGGAACTATTAGTCTTTCTGGACAGCGATGCCGCACCTCACCATATAGAGGACTTTAACATTTTGAACTAGTGGCATAAGCACAAACTAACATATCCAATGATATCCATATTAACATGTGATATGTTAACCATTTCTATCTTGATGGTTTCTTTCGAGTCTACTTTTAGTCTTCCTAGAAGAATATTGAAGAAGAGAAGAACAAAATTCACAAGTGAGATGGTGGAAGTGCTTTTCACAATGAAAGACTGGGAACAATCTATTATGTGAGCTCAACACTGCGTAGTGGATATGAAGTTGGAACACGCTTTCAATAATCTCTATCTAGATGGTGGCGAAGGCAGTCAAGAAGCCGACAATACCGATGATTCTTAGAGCATCCATGTATACATTGCATTTCTTCTGATATTTCACCTGCAATGTTGAGCTACAGGATGTACACTTTTTTATTTGCAAAGGTTTTCTCGAGTTGAGTTTGTACTTGGCAAATTTTTTAATGAGGTAGCCATTTTAACCTTAATAAAGCTCATTATTATATTTCCACAATATATCGTGTCTTTGTCTACACTTTTTATAATTTAATGTGTCTTTTTTATAATTTCTATAATTTATTATGTCTTTTTTTGAATTCTACTCATTTTTTGAACTATTTAGTTTGTTCCAATTGTTTCGGGCCAAACGGGCGTGCCGTGTGATGAGGGGATTTGGCCCGATATTTTGATGAGAACAATAACTACGATTTAGTTGATTTGACATTGACGCCGAGATTACTTGATCAAAACGACTAAATCTGTCCTGTAATTGCTACACCACACCCTTGTCGTTACCAACTGTGCCCAATACAGCTGATCTTTCCTGCAAGCAATTGAGAATCAAGGAAGAAAGAAATAAGTGTGATCTGAATTGTGGATGAAAGATGAAGTTTTATTGAATAATCGAGAGGCTTGAAGTTGCCATAGTTGGTCTAATTGACACAAGTACACAACTAATATTTTTGAACAAAAAATAATCTAAACAAGCTAAGCACTAAAGTGATGGCCACAAAGATTATAAGGAGGGGGGTTGGCTTAGGGTTCGTGCGCCACCAGGGGAGCGCACACAATTTAGGCTCAGATCCTCAACACTTTTACAAAGCCTAAGTTGGCCCAATAGGTGGTGCAACATCTCTTTTATAATTGTTACTTGTAGACAGTGAATCTAAAGGTGGAGCCAGATCCATTGGAAAGGTCTCATCGTAAGCTTTCCATCAAGTACTTGAACACCTCCATCGGACATCGTATGTGAAAGTTACGATCATTTTAAGTCGGTCTTTGTCAAAGCTAACTCCCAATTGGTGCGGAATTGTTGTGGTAGTAGTTCTACTCCTCGCATGACTTAGATAGCAATCCATCCTCAATAGAAAAATTATGAACTCCTAGAAATGAGTTCACCTAATAATTCAACTATCATGCACGTGCCCTCGTCATAGGTTCTTGCCAAGCATCTTGTGGATGAGTGTTGTGTGTATCTAAGAAAGTGATGTCTTTATCATCCTCCCCTTCTTGAATTGGAGTCATCCTTGACTCAAACTCATCTTCTTCAAATCTGCAATGTTAAATGTGGGTCAAACCCTAAACTCTAGAGGTAGATCAAGTTTATATGCATTATCATTAATCTTTTCAAGAATCTTAAAAGGATGATCAGCTCTAGGCATCAACTTAGACTTTCTTAATTTAGGAAATCTATCTATTCTCAAAAGAAACCAAACAAGATCACCAGGTTCAAAAGTTATTTCTTCTACCATGACTTCCAGCAACTCTATATTTCTCATTCATGTGCTCCATGTTTTCTCTTAGTAGTTTCACGCAATTTAAGAACAAATTCAGCACATGTCTGGGCATCAAAAGTTACCTTCTCTAAAGATGATAGAGGTAACAAATCAATGGGAGCACGAGGGTTAAAGCCATATACTACTTGGAAAGGGCTCTGGAAAGGGCTCATCTTTGTAGTTGAATACGGTGAACGATTGTAAATGAACTCCATATGAGATAGACATTCTTTCAACATCTTCAAGTTCTTCTTCAAAATAGCCCTCAACATAGTTGACAATGTTCGGTTGATGACTTCAGTTTGGGGATGACATGTTGTAGAGAATAACAACTTTGTCCCCAACTTATTCCATAAGGTCCTCCAAAAGTGGCTCAAAAACTTGGCATCACGATCGAAAATAATTGTGGTTGGTATACCATGTAGTCAAACAATCTCCCTGAAAAATAAATCAGTATCATGTGTAGCATCATCACTCTTGTGACAAGAAATAAAATAAGCTATCTTAGAAAATCTATTCACTACAACAAAAAATACTATCCATCCCTCTCTTTGTTTTAGGTAATCCTAAAACAAAATCCATAGAATTCCCAAGGCACACTAGGAATAGAAAGGGGCATATATAAATCATGCGGATTCAATCGAGACTAGCTTTTTGGCACGTATTACACCGAGCAATGTAGCACTGGACATCACATCTCATCTTTGTCCAATAAAAATGCTCAGCTAGGATGTCCTCTATTTTCTTGATGCCAAAATGTCCCATGAGTCCTCCATGCACCTCCTGTAGCAACAAAAGAAAAATAGAGTTAGCTGAAATTTATAGCTTGTTAGCTCTAAACATGAAACCATTATTAAAAATAAATTTATTTCAGATTTTACCACCTTTACAATTGGACATGGTATATTTGAATTCATCATCAAAAGTATATAAATTTTTTATTATCTCTAAACCAAAAATTATACAATCAAGTTGAAACAATAATGTATATCATCTACACAAAGCATCAACAAACATTTTTCTTTCCTTTCTTGTGTTTTATGACAAAAGGAAAAGATTCAATGAATTCAATCCAATGAGCATGTCTACAATCCAGTTTAGTTTGGCTTCTAATATGTTTCAATGATTTATGATCAAATTGAATAACAAATTCTTTTGGCCATAAATAACGTTGCTAAGTTTTAAGCACATGAACAAGAGCATAAAATTCTTTATCATAAGTTGAATAATTTAGACTTGGCCTATTCAATTTCTCACTAAATACATGTGTGACCCAATAATTTGCGAATATCTTAATTGATATTTTCCTAGTTGTTGGTTCTTTTGAAGCTTAATACTTACATCATAGGGTGTTGAAAATTTTTTACAACTCTCATAGCCAAAACAGCTTAAAATTTTCTCAGTATAATGGAATTGGTTCAAACTGATCCCATCCTCATTGTTGATCAATTTGATATTCAGAATGACATCTGCCTCTCCTAAGTCTTTCATATCAAAGTATCGGGATAAGAAAGATTTGACCTCATCAATTACGTCAGTGTTTGTTCCAAATATAAGTATGGCATCTACATACAAACACAAGATCACTCTTTGACCTCCACCATAACAGTAATATATACATTTATCAGCTTCATTCACAATGAAGCCAGAGATGTCAAGTTTTGTCAAGCTTTTTGTGCCATTGTTTATGTGCTTATTTTAGACCATATAAGGATTTTAATAATCTACATACTTTATTTTCCTATCCAAAAATCACAAAACCATCCGGTTGATCCATATAGATTTCTTCCTCTAACTCTCTGTTAAGGAAAGTTGTGTTCATATCCATTTGATGGACATGTAGACCATAGGAAAGATTATATGCAATGAACACTCTGATGGTGATTAGTCTAGTGATAGGAGAATACGTATCAAAGAAATTTTCTCTCTCTTTCTATGTGTAACGCTTACCACAAGTCTTGCCATGTACTTCTCAATAGTACCATCAGGCCTTAGTTTCATTTTAAAGACCCACTTACATCCTACAAATTTGCACCCGATAGGACGATCAGTGATCTCCCAAGTCCCACTAGCCATGATAGAGTACATCTTATTATGGACTGTCTCTTTTCAATACTCAGTATCAGAAGATGCATCAGCCTCTGAAAGAGTTTTTGGCACATCATCTATGAGGTATACAATAAAGTCGTCACCAAAGGTTTTCTCAACCATGTTGTCTCTTGCTCCTATGAGGAGCTTTTACGACTAGATTGTTATCCTCCTTGGGTATATCACATATTGATTCGGAAATGGTAGAAAGTTCATATGTTTGACTATTCTCACTTTCAATATTAGCAGTTTGAACATGCTCAGTTCGTGAAGTATTGCCTGCATTCTCATAGGAAATATATTCTAAAAAAGAAAGTATCTCTAGACTCCAATATTGTGTTAGCAATAATCTCAGGAGTTTCTATTTTAACTACTAAAAATCTATAGTTCGTGCTATTTTGAGAAAATCCTAGAAAAATACAATTGACTATTTTTGGTTTAAGATTTCTCTTTTTCTGCGATGGTATATTGACTTTTACCAAACACTTCCAAGTTCGCACAAAATTGTCATTAGGTTTTCTCCCCTTCCATCCCTCATATGGAGTAATCTCACTATTTTTAGTGATTACTCTATTTAGAATAAAAGTTGCTATCAATAGAGTTTCCCCCACTATGCCTTAGGCATACCGTGCTCTCTAACATGGTATTAACCAAGTTTATTAGTGTTCGGTTTTTTCTCTCAGCTACTCCGTTTGATCGGAGTGCATATAGTGGTGTAAATTTATGGACTATTCTGTGCTCAGTACAGAATTGGAAGAATTCTTAAGAGACGTACTCTCTTCCACGATCAGACCTCAATCTTTTTATTTTCTTCTCTAGTTGGTTCTCAACCTCGGCCTTATAAGTCTTCAAGTAGTTGAAAGCTTCACCCTTAGTTTTTAGCAAATACACATAACAATAGCGTGTTGTATCATCAATAAAAGTTAAAAAATATTTTTTGCCTCCTTTTGTCAGCAATCCACTCATTTCACGTATATCTGAATGAACAAGATCTAACGGTGCCAAGTTCTTTTCATCCTTTAATCCCATAAAGGTTTTGAGGCTGTTTTGTTTGCACATATGATTGACACTTTGATTCTTTCATAATTTCATATTTTAAAATTAAAACTAATTTGAACATTCTAGTGATACTACCAAAACTACTATGACAGAAATGAGAATACCAAATATTTTTCTCATATTTATTTAAACCAGTTACAACATTCAGATTATAACAAGACTCTAAAGTATTAAGGCGGAACAAGCCTCCGCTCTCATAGCCTTTACCAACAAAGTGTCTAAACTTAAACACTACAATTTTATTTAACTCAAAGACTAGCTTATAACCATTCCTACATAGGAGAGAACCACTAATGAGGTTCTACTTTATTGTAGAAGCATGCTGTATGTTCTTCAAGTGGACAATCTTTCGAAAGTAAGTTTCAGATCCACCGTGCCAACACCAAGATCAGAAGCCCCTGCTGCCTAGTAAGAAGAAAACAAGGAAATATAAGAACATACGTGAATATTAGCACTAGTATCAACCCACCAATCAGTGGATTGACATGCTGAAAAGACAACATGTGAATTGCCATACCCTCCTGAAGTCAAGGCCTCACCAATGATCACATTGACAACCTTTTTCTTTGGCTGTTCACTATCTCTGCTTTTGCGGAAGTGACAGTCCTTCGCCATATGACTATCTTTTTCGCACACAAAACAGGTGATGCCCCTCAAATCCTTTTTCTTAGTTTTCTTCTTCTTAAATCTAGTTGTCTTGTTTGGTTTATTGGATTTTACTTCTTTGCAGCAGTCTTTTTCTCTATAAAATTTGCATTGTTCTGCCTAGATGTGTTGGGTGCATCTTTTGCTCTTACTTTTTCTTCTACATCGAGGACAGCAATGAGATTCTCAATAGAAATCTCTTCTCTCTTGTGTGTTAAGCTAATGGTAAAATCCTGCTAAGAAGTAGGGAGTTTAGCAACAATGCCTGCAGGTATAAACTTAGGAGGCAACACACAGTCTAAGTGCCAATCTCACCGACTAGTAACTAGAGGTCATGAGCTTGTCCAATTATGGAATTAGCCTCATCTATGCTAAAGTTAAAAAATTACTTACACACGTAGAGCCAGCGACCTGCCTCTGCATATTAGTGCTCTAGTGGATTCAAAACTCTATGGTGGACTTGTAGTCCATGTATATATTGTAGAGCTGATCTATCAGAATAGTTAGAATGTAGCCAAGGAGAGAGAGATGATACATGGTTCAGCAAAAAATAAGGTGGATTTGGTTTGCCAGGTAACGCACCACATCACGGCGCAGCCGCAAGTCACGCGAAAATACGTGAATATGCTTGCGCGCATGTTTAGCCCTCCTCATGTTACCCCCATCTATGTGTCACATAATTCTAGGAATGACAAGGACTCCTCCTTATAAATTGGACTTCTCCACTTTACCTTAGCAATATGGTACTAAACCATACTTGCTTCGAAATTAAGAAAATATGCCTCACTCATATGGGCCTATTTCTAACAGTGGAGACCGTGAAGGAGTGGAAGGAGAAGGGAGAAGCTCAAGAACGTCAACCTCGATGATTGGCTCACAATCACGTTGTTGCGTACCACCAAGAAGTACTGCTCGGCCTTCCAGAATGTCATGGCCATGGTCAGTGTCGGCGTGCTTGGCCTCCCGTTCGCCATGTCTCAACTCAGTTGGTATGTAACCAAATACTCTTCTGCTCTGCTAATCTCCCACGTACACTTTTAAACAGACAAAGCACCAAGCATGAATGCATGTATATGCATGGTGGAGATGGAATTAACACATTCAATTCTTGGATGCAGGGGTGTTGGGACGGTGGTGATCGTGATGTCATTCATGTTCACACTATGACAGATAGTGGAGATGCATGAGATGGTGCAGGGAAAGTTGTTTGACCGGTACCACAAGTTGGGGCAGCATGCATTCAATGACTGGCTAGGGCTCTGGATCATCATGCCACAACAGCTCGTCATTGAGGTCAGCACCGACATTGTCTACATGGCCATCGATGGCTAGTCTCTCAAGAAGTTCCATGACCCTGTCTGCAACAGCCGCTGCAAGGACATCCGCCTCACTTTCTTCATCATGATCTTCTGCTCCATCCACTTCGTCCTCTCCCAGATGCCCAACTTCAACTCCATCTCCCCGTCTTCACCGCCGCTGCCTTCATGTCCATCTGCTACTCCATGATCGCCTTCTTCACGTCGGCGGTGAAAAGGGCTTCCATCGGGGCTACTGTTGACTATAGGCTCAAGGCAACGACCAATGCAAGGCAAGTGTTCAGCACACTTAATGCTCTCGGGGTGGTGGTGTTCATGTTCACAGGGCACAATGTCTTGCTCAAAATCTAGGCCACCATCTCGTCCACCCTGGAGCAGCCCTCCAAGAAGCCCGTGTGGCACAGCGTGGCCGTCATGTACGCAATCATCACGCTCTGCTACTTCTTCATCTCCTTTGGCAATGACTACGCCTTCGACCCCAACATGCTCATCACCTTGAGAAGCTGTGGTGCCTCGTCACAGTGTAGGATCGAGGATGGCGACTAGAGGGGGGTGAATAGGCAGTTTTAAAAATTCTCTTCCCTAATTACTATTTGTCTATTTGGCTAAAACCAAGTAAATAATGCGACAGCTTAATTCAAATTGGTTTAGCACAAAATTCGCCTAAATTAATAGATTCATCTAAGTGCACCAGCAACCTGATTCTATGTCAAGGTTTACAATTTTAGGATGACAAGCAATCAATTTAATTTTATAAATGTAAATCGCTTGAATGTAGATTTATATAAAAGAACAAACCATAATTGACACGATTGCTTTTTACCGTGGTGTTCGGAGACTTGCCGGTCTCCCCTAGTTCACATTGAGGTAAACCCAAATGAATTGGGCTGGCTCAACGAATTAAGCCTTCCACCTTAAATCCACTAGTGGTAGCTCTTTCCTGCTCCGGGTAGATAAGCTCCAACCTTCATAACTTTATTTGGGTCTTCTCACAACCTTGTTTGAGAAGATCACGACGCATGACACCTCCAACACCATCTAGAAGTTAACAAATTTTAAAAGTAACAAGTCAAGTCCCTTACTTGACTCTCACCACGTGCAACGAATGCACAAACTCAAATAGATACTCAATCTACCTCTAGATGCAACACATGCAATTTAGAGCCTTCTCCTTGCTTACAAAGTGCAACACATGCACAATTGAGAGGAAAACCTCACACTAGCTCAAGAAAATAAAATGGAGTGTCAAAAGTCTTAACCTAATCGGCCACAAGAGGGTATATATACCCACACCACAAAAACTAATCGTTGGAAGAAAAACCCTTTAAAAATTAAGATTTTCGGTAGCTCCGTCGTTATAAATGCGAAACTACCGCTCCCCTCGCAATGGTAAAAAACTAGCTGTTATCAGTGAAATCGGTAGTTCCAATCATCGAAAGTACCACACCACACATGCGGAACTACCGCTCTCGCTGGGAGGAGAAGACCACGTAGATGTCTCTCTAGGAAAATGTACCGCATGATTTTCTGGAACTTTCAAAGTCTGATAGTACTGCTCACACAAAGTTGGTACTTCTGACTTCTTGTAGTATCGCGCCACGTAGGCTAGTAATACCACGTAACACATGTTGGTAGTACTGCAAGCCGATTGGACCACTCATATAGAGCCAATCGAACCAGTTCGATCAGACCACTCCGATCGAACTACGTCTGGTAGTACCGCGCAACATATGTCGGTACTTCCAATCTTTGGTAGTACCGTGCAACACATGCTGATAGTTTCGATCTTCGGTAGTACCGTATAACACATGTCGGTATTTCCAATTATCCTAACAAGAGCATATACTTCAACAAATCTTGTAAAACACATTTGCAAGTTATTGTATCAAGCACATAAGGATCAATAATAATTTTTAACAAGTTGCAAAACACATTTGCACACCTTTGAAATCATGACACCAGGAATTGGTACATAGACTTAACACATTTGCAAAACACATTCACAAATCTAAGTCACATGCTACAAGAATTATATATAAACTTCAACCATAGTTATTGAAACCGGACCGGTTATCGACTCGTTTGAGCTTCTAGTTCACGGTTCATTGGTCCAACTGGTAATTAACTGGTCAAACCGCCGATTCAACATAGCTTAATAATAAACTTATCTTACTTATGTCACAACATGTGACTTGCTCACTTGGCTAGCTGGGCTTACGCAAGTGGCTAGTCATGAGGTCGTGCGTTCGAATCCCCACTCGCTGATCGTGCAAAAATGCACACCCGCAAGTGAACGGGTTGTCGCTAAGATAGCAGCGAGATGTTGTGTTCTCAACAGGGACTAGACTACCGGTGACATGACACCAAACCAAAGCTAAGTCGCACGAATTAGGGAAAAGAAAGGGAAACTGAAAATCCTAGCTAAACTACGGGGATGAAGAAGAGAGGAGAGAGAGCAGTGAATTTGCGAAGGGAAAGAAGCAAGAAAGAAAGGAAGAAGGAGAGGAGAAGGCGAGGAAGCGGGAGGGGGTAAGAGAGAAGAAGACTAGAGAGAGGAGGCTCGGAAAGGGCGAGATGGAAACTAACGCTAAACTACGACTAAACTACCACTAATGACAAGAAACATAAGTAAGCAATTAAAGGAAACTAAATCTAATGCAGCGATGATGAAACAGATAAATCTACACTAAATTAGTACCAAATAAATAAATGATCGCAGTGGGGCTTGGTTGATCGATGGGTCGGCGGCAAAAGCATAAACAAAGAAATGCAATTCGGCCACAGCGAGGTAGATCGGCCACACTGCGGACTTGGCAGCGACAGGCGGAAAAGCAGCGATGGCGATGCTCGGTAGTAGGAAAAAATCAGCATAGATCACAGCACATCCGTGCGAGGAAGCGGCAAGAGAACACGGCGGCGGCTTGCGCCGGCGGTCACGAGAAATCAGCGAGAAATTAGGGGCTTGGCATCCGCACGCATCGAGGAGCAGCAACATAGATCGGGAGTGGAAGCGGCGAGGAGGTGGAGTTTGGATCGGAAGAAGAGCAACAACAAAGGCAGCAATGAGAGGCTTGGTGGAGGAGCGGCACTAGGAGAGGCGGATCTAGAAGAACAGCGGGGGCAGTGCAGGGTTTCGGTGGAAGCAGCAGGACTGCAGGTGTGTTCTCGGTGGCTTGGATCTGGAGGGGGTGGTGTTGCGGGAGGAGGCGGTGCAGTGGTGTGGCGGCTGCACGGGAGAAGGGGAAGGAGGTGTTGCGGCTGAGTGAAGGAGATGGGGGTTGCGCAGGAAGTAGAGAGGTGGGGAATCGGCTGTGAGGAGGAGATGGGGTGAAGGAGGCAGGGAAGAAAGGGGTTGCAGCCTGAGAGGGGAAGGAGAGGTCACGGCCGGCGGTGGAGCAGGAGGCAGCGGTGGCGCGCAAGGAGGAGATGGGAGGCGTGGTGGTGGAGTTGGGAGTGGGGTGGCGCGGTGGCGGTGGCTGGCCTCGCCGCGGCCGTAGAAGTAGAGAAGGGAGGAGAGAAAGGGGGCAAGGGAAAGAATAAAACCAGGCTCAATCTCTCCAATGGGCTAACTCTCCCCTTTTATATGATATCGCAAGAAACCCTAATGCCTTGGCTGTTTGCATTTAAGCCCCTTGCTTCTTTCGATTTTCCAACCTAGCTCTTTTCATGAAGCTGATCTTTTGTGGACTTTGCGCCTTGTTCGCGCGGGCACTGTAATAAAATCACAAAACATGTAAACAGCCCAAAGAAGAGGCAAATATATATAAAATCAATGAAATTATGGCCTATTTGCTACTCTCGTGAGGTTATGACATTAAAATGAATTACAAAAATGATGCACATCACTCGCGCACTATTTTCTCTAAACTTTTACTGAGTGCACACTCCTCTAGTCAAGCGGCATCGGTTTTATCGGTTTGTATCAAAACTGGTCGGTTTAACTGGAAATTTTCGGTTTAGGCGGTTCACTTGCAGATCGGTCTAATAATAAAACTAAACTAGATTAGGCTTTGGTTCAGTTTTTCCGATTGAATCACCAGTCAGTCGGTTTTCATAACTATGGCTTCAACTATTTACAAAATATATTTGTAAATATAAGTCTCATACCACAAAGAGTGGGAAATATGGATTTCAAACACTTGCAAAATACATTTGTAATGTATAGTCCCATATTACAAGGATCCAACACATGAGTTTCAACTATTTACAAAACACATTCATAAATATAAGCATCATGCCATAGGGAGCTAGAGCAAGTGAGGTTGAGCTATCAACACATGATGAGACTCAAGTTACTAGACATAACCCCTCTTAATAGTACGGCAATCTATACTAGCAATTCGGTCTTCCAACCAAATACCAAGACCGATAAAAAGATTAGAAACACATTCTTACCTCTAGCTTCAAGTTCAGGTTCTTGTCTTGATGTGCATTAACCCATGATGCATCCTTCACTTGACCTCCATTAACACATGATGGGTCTTCACTTAACTTGATGATTAACACATGATCATTTTCTCTTGGACATGCATCAACTCATAATGCATCTTTTTCTTGAGCTCCATCAACGCATGATGGGTCTCATTTTCACTTGATGATTAACTCCTGATCATCTACATATGGCCCTACTTGGCCTTCCTCGGACAGTGTCGATGCCACGATAGGGTGAGGCGGTCAAAAGCCTGCGGCGTTTGTGCTCGAAGGCCTCAAGGATCTCCACCTACGTTGCATGGGTATTGGAGCATCACGAGTTGCGACCAGAAAGAACCTCGATGGAGTGCGGGCTTACGTGCTCTCCGACCTCTCTACTGAGTCCTCTGCGAGAAATGCATAACATCCTAAATTTTGGAGAAATAAAATTCGTGGGAAAAATTTGACGTGTTTGAATTTTGGTATTATTTGGCAATTTCAATTTTCTGGATTTTCAAAAGTTTGGTTGAGGTTCCATAAAAATCAATGAGAGCATACATATATATAATATATATATATATATATATATATATATATATATATATATATATATATATATACACACACACACACCAAAGGGAGGAAATAAAACCAAATGTATATTATATGTACTAAATAAACATATATTTGTGAACCCAAAATAAATAATAGAAAAGACTAGTCAAAAGAAAATGTAATATATAAATATAAGACACATGAATATATGCAATTAATTCAAAGTTTTAATTTGGAAACTCAAAACAAAACAAATATATATATATATATATATATATATATATATATATATATATATATGTGTGTGTGTGTGTGTGTGTGTGTGTGTGTGTGTGTATGTATGTATGTATATATATAAATTGGAGAGAGGGCCAGCCCCCCTGTTTCTCTCTTTCCTCACCCCTCTTCCCTCTGCCGCGTGCCCCTCTCCTTTCTTTGCTTCACGGATGCCGCGCGCTCCTCCTCTCTCTCGCGCGCCGGTTCTCCCGCTCTTTCTTCCTTTCCCTGTGGCCATGCCGTACCCACGCTGTGCCCACTCCGGTGTCTTGTGCCTCTGCCCGTACTATGCTACCAGCCGCCCTAGATTCCTGCCGTCACCTCCGCGCGCTGCTCTCCACGCCGGTTTCTCTCTCCCTGCTGACCGTACCTACTCCACCCCCATCTGATGAGATGTAGGGGATGTTCACGCCCAGCGCCTCACCCTCCCGGCCTCAGAGCCCTGCCCCGTCGCTTCCAGCCCCCTGTGTCCATGCCACTCGCCACTCCTTCGCCATTAATGCTGCCGCACGCCTCCCATGTCACCAGCCCCGCTCCATCGCCTATAAAGCCATTGGAGGCGCCCAAAAGACTCCTCACACCTCCCTCTCACTCTCACAGCACCCAATCGGACTCTCTTGCCCCGTGGCTCGTCGGAGCTTGTTTCTTCTCCAACTCCAACAATCGAGCTCATCGCCGATTGGCTCCACCCCAGTACAATTCAGTTCGCCTGAAGCATCACAAGGACCAGACGACGTCATCCCAACCATTCCCTGAAGCTCCCTGTGCCTGAGCACCTCCCCCACCATGCGACCTCCCCGAACACCGTCGCCGCACGCTGACAGACCTCCTCGGCCACTCGAGCACGGAATCCCGTGGTAGCTTCGTGAACACCCATAGATGCTCGGCTTAACTAATTGGCTCCATTTGCAATAGTTCGCCGTAACCACTGTCCCCTGATCCCACCGTCGTCGTTGCTCGCCGGCGACACTCGTCCAGCCAAATTGGTCGGCGAGAACTTGGCTAGAGGAGCGCGGGAGTGTGAGAATTCCATTTCTCGAATTCTCACGTTCGGCCGTAGCCTCTGTCGCCGGGAGCAAGCGCCGGGGGAAGCTTGTCTCGCTGCGGGCACGAGGAAGAAAACGACTGCGTCGACATGGGCTGTCCGATGAGGATCGGACGGCCCGCATGGATCATTTTCCCCGTGATCGGCATGTGCCATTAGGCCATGCGATGCTGTGGACCGTCCGATGGTGATCAGACGAATCGCGCGTAACCACACGTTCGCCATCCGATGACGAATCACATTCGCCATCCGATGACGAATCCCACGGAATCGGTGCGCTCCCGCGCGCGTTTAAAGCCGCCCGATTGGAATCGGTTGGTCCACACGTTCGGTTGCCCATAGCCCGACGTGTGTCACCCCATTTACTTTTCTGATTTAATTCAAACTGAAAACTTTAAACCCTAATAACGTTCTCATTTTAGTTCCAAATTCGATGAAACAAATTTCTAAATTCATATAAAATCGTCCTCTTTCCAGAGAAACAAAAATCATGAAGTTTTGAGTTAAATTTAATTATGGTATAAATTTGGTTGATTATGATAATTACTTTTAAAACTTCCAAAATTCATAACTAATTCATCTTAATTCAAAATCTAGTAAAATAAATTGCAATATTAATATAAATTCACTTCCTATTCAGTGGGACCAAAACCATAAGTTTTTGAGTTTATTTGAATCGTTGTTGGGGTTTTATTTGGCTATGTTAATTTACTTTGTTCCTTTTAAAATGTACGATCGACAATAAAAATTAGCATATGAGGACCAGGTAGCATCTTTGAGGAAAACCAGGACTAAGACCGGCCAAGATCAAGTAATTGCGAACGAGAGAGTCAATACCTTGATCATATTAGAATACCTTTTTTGCAAAGATATTTAGATTTAAATTATCAAGTGCATGCTTTTATGTGCTATCCTATGTTTGTTCACAACTTTAGTTAACTGTCCCATTTAATGGATGCCACTATTAAATCTTTACGGCATTTTATGTTGAGAACCTTGCACCCTAGCAATAATTATAGTCGTGTTGTTTCCAAAATGGGTGGCATGGTTATATCATATGGCTTAGAATGCTTAGTTGTCAAGGATGTCGAGAATACCCGATTATCATGTACAAGCACAAAAGAGTAAATTTTGGGAAATTGAATTTAGAAATGATCGTGCATTTATAATGGTCTTTAATTTATGCATAAAAATCCCAAAATTGCTTATACGTCTGGCGGTGGTTCGGGCATGGTGCATCGGTGTGCGAGTGTGTGGTTTGTGGTAGAACCACCAAGGCAGTTAAAGGATCGAATCGGGTCATGACCTCCTATTGTAAGCTGTACAACCACAAGTGCATGTAAAGTGCAACTTGACTAAGTAAACCCTATCGAACCTCGGATTCATCTCACGGGTTGGGAATGAAGTCTTGGAATGCGGAACTGTTGTGGCTAAAGGGACATCAGTGGAGGGTGATTTGTTTCTCGATCTTACTAGCACTATGGGAGTGGAGCACGGAGGTGCTAGTAATAGTGATTAACATCCGTGCAACGTATGGGTCCCACCGCAAGTGGGGTAGACCCATAGGGTGAGATGAGATCCGAGGCGGGTAGTGTTGAAAAGGTTCTTGTGATGATCTACTCGGCGGCATGGCGAGGAATCATGTGGGGCAATGGGCGATTGTCTTTTATGGTGAAAGTGTACAAACTCTGCGAGTCAAAACTATTCGAATAGCCGTGCCCACGGTCAAGAGCGGACATGGGAACTTAACTCGATATAGTTACTGTTTCAAAACAAAATTTAAAAGGTTGGGATCTAGAATGGGAAAATGAAGGATGAAGGGTTGTCTGGTTAATGTTGTCACAGGTGTCGTCGGTGATAGGTTAAGCGGCTATAACACTGAAAACTGGTTTGTGGTATAAGCAACCTGGATTGTTGGATGAGATCTGTACTTATTCTCTAAAATCTTTTATTCAAAGGTATTATAAATTTTGGTCCAAAGGTTAAGTCTAGAAATTTCTTACATACATACATATTAAGTCCTTAAAAATGCAACTTCCAGCAAAATAATAAACCTGAGCCTATCTTTTGTCAAGCCATACAAGTTATGTACTTGTATTTTGCGTGTTGGCTCGCTGAGCATGGTGGTTGATGTGCTCACACTCGTATAAACAAATCCAGAATCAGGAGAGCAGGATCACTATGCCTACGAGGAGCCAATGAAGGCAACTAGGACGAATTTCAAATGATCAAGTCTTAGACAGTAGACTTGCCGTAAGGGTGTTCACCTATATACCCATGGATGGGTGATATAGATGTACACGTTTATCCCAGTCGCCTGCCTGTGGCTTATGGTTCCCCTATCGTCTTTATCTTCCGCTGCTATATCTTTTGAATGTAGTATTTGGCTTTGGCGGCCGTTATGTAAAACAATTACCCGGCGTGGTGTACTTTTGAAACTCTAATGTAAATTATATTTGATTTTGTTGTATGATCATCATGCGATGTATGGGTGATTGACAATGTACTATGAGCACTATATATTGATCCAAGGAATAGTGCGGTGGAATCACTGAGAGGATTCTAGACTAAAAATCCGAGTCCGATAGAGTGGTATCGAGCATCATTGTAGGGTAAAACCTTAGGAGGCTACGAATAGAGGTCTAGGACTTAAACCTTTACAAAACTTATAAAAGGGATTTTTAAGAAAATATACCCTATTATTTCTTCTCTTACCCTTCCTAGGTGCAGTCTCGCCTCTCTTTCGTTTGAATTAAAAGGAGATACTACTAGTGCCTTACGTTGTGAGATGGAAGGAGCTTGGGACTACTTCTACTTGCGGCGGACGGGGAGATTTCACCATCATCTTGCGCAGACTACTCCACTACTTGGGATATAAGGAGCAGCCCATCAGTGGTGGACCCACCATCAGTGGTGGCGCCCCTCGCCGCCGCTCCCCGGCCCCGATGCAGGAGCACAATGAGCGAGCTGCGAGTTTGGTCGAAGCGTTTGTATGTTCCGTTTCAATTCTCTTCTCTTCTCTCTTTTGGATGCCTTCCTTTCTCTCTGCAATTTGTATGTGCTGTATGTTTATGTTCCCTTTCAATTCAATTTCTTTGGTGTTGTGTGCGAGCCAAAGGCTGAAATTTGGCTCGTGCTTTGCGTCTCTGTTTAGACTTTAGAGGAGCTTCTATTCTTTTATGCTATTTCCCTTACTCTTTTCTCATCAGTGCATACCCCTCAGCTTCTCAATCGCTTATAGATTGTGCTCTGACTCTTCGAGTTAAATCATAAGGAACTAGTCCCGGGATTTGTTCTTTTCTTCACGAGAGGATTGGTTCATTCTGTAACCTTCACATTCTTGATAAACCTTGATTCCCCCTTTATTTTCGTCCCTTCTGTTTGACAATCTGACCAATTCATGTTCTTGGGTTGTACTATTGGTGGAATATGCCCTCCCCTGTTTTAGCCTTTTATCTATATTAGCCCCTAAATTGTGATTTTGGGTCCGCCATTGCAGCCCATCTATCAAGGCCACAAGAACAACGAGGACCCTACGAGTTGTGGGTCATGGAGATCTTTCTTTATGCCATATCCGAGACGGACCCACCCCATGTCTTCTGGAGCCTACACTGGAGGAGTATCGGCACCACTGCTCTCCAGGACGCCGCTCGCTTAGCCGCAGCCCGGCTATGTGACATCCACGGACCGGCCTGCATCATCGCCATTCTTCTACTACCGTCGTGCTAGGAGGCGACCTTTGGGAGACCTACATGCCGAGTATGAGGATAATCCCATGCGACCCACGAGTCCACCTCACCTAAGCTATGGGGCCTCCTACACTCTGACTTTAGAGAGTTCACCGGCTGCGGCGGCTCACCTTGCTAGCCACAGTCGTGAGTAGGCACTCCAGGAGCAGCTCGCCAAGTGCCAGCAGGCACTCGCCGAGGTGGAAAAGGAGAAGGCCGCTGCCCTCGCTGAGCTGCAGAGGACTACTGTAGTCGTGGCAATCCATGCCCCGGGCCCTGCTACACCCCCCTCGTCGTACGATCCTGCTCCCTCATAGCGGGAACGCGGGCCTCGCACCCGTGATGGCTTAGAAGAGCGTGCGACTCCCGGGGCCACAAGGCGTTGTTACCTTGGGAGTACCTGTCTACGTCAACATCCGGTGTCGCTCCCACTCTTGCATCGACTCCTCCGAGTTCATGGTAGGCGCTCCCGCAGAGGCGTTGACTACACCCGTCGTGAGAGCCCGCCTTGGAAGAGGAGAAGGACTTTTGGTTAGTGCTCGATGTTGGTAAAGAGCACCGTGCCCGTAGAAGCAAGATGTATTAGACTTTAGGTCGTAGCTGTCCTTATTTGCTCCTGGCCTAAGTACTGAATGGAGCTGTATGAACTTTCAACCTTATGTATGGATGTGGCCACAAATAGGCATTGTATTGTTATTGCCTTGTCGTTTATCTTACTTTTGCTGATTCTTGTGGGCGACGGGTTTGGGCTGAAAAGCCTGCACACTAGTATGTTTGTTTAAAGTATGGTTGGTATCTGCAGATGGCCACACAGAGAGTAACAAGGGCTCAGGCCAGCACTGCCCTAGGTGTGCAAGCCGCGGCCGGTACTAGCCGAGACGCACCCCGAGATGGGCCAAGGCCAAAGCCAAGTTATGGCACAGTGAGACCAGTGCTGCAAGCTATTTACAGCCAGCAGGACAATCTTTGGCGGCCACAACACTAGGTGGGGACTTCGGCGACAAGACCTTTGACTTTCTCGTTTGCTGATGAGCCTCTCGAGGCTGAGGATTGGCTTCGGGACACCGAAAGGAAGCTCAGGCAAGCTAGGTGTAATGATGAAGACAAGGTGATCTTCGCTGCCCACCAGCTGAAGGGAGCCGCTGCTGCCTGGTGGGAGAACTATGTTTCCGCCCGGGGTCAAGAGGAAGCACCCGCTAGTGATGATTTGGGAGAGGAAGTAGCTGCAAGACCAGGACCTCACCAAGCCCCACGAGCTCGACATGCCCCTGCAGCCATTACGTGGGCCAAATTCAGAACTGCCTTCAAGACCAATTTTGTCCTTGCCGGTGTCATGCGGATGAAGAAAAATGAGTTTCGCACCTTGAAGCAGGGGAACATATCGATGGCGAGTACCTCACTAAGTTCAACCAACTCACGGATATGCCCGAAGAAGATGAAATGTAACGGATGATGAGGAAAAGATAGACATGTTCTTTGAAGGTATGAATGAAGAGTTGAGGGTACAATTGATCATCCAAGACATTACCAGCTTTTACCAGTTGGTGAACAAGAATCTCATTCTAGAGAATGAGAGGAAGAATTTGGGGGCCAGCCGCAAGAGGAAACAGGTGGTGCAGAGGCCACAAGGAAGGTTTATCGGAGGTTCTTCAACAACCCTTCCTACAAGCAGCATGAGACCTCCAATATGGCGCCTCGTAGCGGAGGCAATACTCCCCAAAACTCCAGTCCCAGTGGCCAATCCATGGAAACCCGCGACAAATGTCAAGCGCTTGATTGCGGGGAAAAGGGCACTATGCGGCCGATGCGAGTAAGGCCATCACACCAATGAAGTTCGATCAGGCACCACTCGGTCCGAGTTAGGCGTCAACATTAGGCAAGGTACGGACACCACAAGCCAACAGATTGCCTCGGCCCCAACCACGGGCGGATGAATCATATTACCGTGGAGGAAGCCCGAGGAAGTAGCGGGAGTCTTGATGGGTACATTTTACGTCAAGACTATCCCGCACATGTTCTTTTGATTACGGTGCTTCACATTTATGCATAGCCGGAAATATGTGGATAGAGTGGGATTGCCTACTTACCCATTAAAGAAGCGGTGGTTTTGGTTCACCTCTGGAAACATCACACCACCTTAGTATGCCCAAGAGTTGTGCTCACCATGGAATTTTGCAATTTCTTGGTGATCTCATAGTGTTACACTCACGGACACGGATATCATTTTGGGGATGGATTGGTTAGCTAAATACTAAGGAATAATAGATTGTGCTACGGAAGGTCGGCTTGACCAAGTGCCGGGAATGACCATAATGGTAAAGGTGGCGACCCTATCATTTGAGGGCATATGATTTATTATTATGAAGATGTGCCTCTAGAAGGTATGATCGTAGTACAAGATTACCAGTATTTCGGAGGAGTTACAGCGTGCCACGGATAGAGACCTAGAATTTGTGATCAACTTGAAGTTAGGGGCTACCCCAATAGCCAAGCGACCCTATAGGATGACTGTTGAGGAACTAGAAGAACTCAAGAAGCAACTCCATGAGCTGCAAGAGAAGGGTTTCATCGGGCCCGACTCATCCCGTGGGGATCTCTGTATTATTCGTCAAGAAGAAGGATGGCACAACTAGGATGTGTGTGGATTATCGTGTACTGAGCGATGTAACCATTAAGAACAAGTATCCCCTCCTAGAATTGATGACTTGTTCGTCAGTTAGGAAGAGCCACTATATTCTCAAAGATTGATTTGAGGTTGGGCTACCACCAGTTGAAGATCAGACCCGAGGATATCCCCAAGACAGCATTCACCATTAGATATGGGCTGTATGAGTTTACAGTCATGTCCTTTAGATTGACCAATGCACCGGCATATTTCATGAACCCATGAATAAAGTATTCATGGAATACTTAGACAAGTTTGTCGTAGTATTCATAGACGATATTCTCGTCTATTCCAAGGATGCTAAGGATCATGCCAAGCACTTGCGTATGGTTTTGGGAAAGTTAAAGGAACATCAGCTATATGCCAAATACAGCAAGTGTGAGTTTTAGCTTAGTGACATCAGTTTCCTAGGCCACATAGTATTAGCAGGCAGAGTATCTGTGGACCCCACCAAGATCGAAGCTGTGATAGAATGGAAGCAGCCCACGACCGTCACTGAAGAAAGAAGCTTCCTTGGATTAGCAGGATATTACAAAAGGTTTATAAAAGGTTTCTCCAAGATCGCCAGACCGTTAACTTGATTGCTCAAAAGGAACAAAAGTTTGAATGGACCAAGGCTTGCGAAGAACATTTCCAGGAGCCAAAGACCAAGCTAACTTCCACTCATCTTGGTTTTACTAGACATCAGAAAAGACTTCAAAGCATCTTTGCGATGCCTCCCATCAAGGCACAGGATGTGTCTTGATGCAAGGAGGAAAAGTGGTAGCATATGCATCAAGACAACTCCGTCCCCACAAAGTGAATTATACCACTTTTGACTTGGAATTGGCATCAGTAATCCACACCTTGAAAATCTGGTGACACTATTTGATCGGCAACCATTGTGACATATACACCGATCATAAGAGCCTCAAGTACTTCTTCACTCAGTCGAATCTTAACCTGAGGCAAAGAAGGTGGCTAGAACTGATTAAGGATTACGACATAGGCATTCACTACCACCCCGGCAAAGCTAACATGGTGGTAGATGCCTAAGTCGCAAGGTTTCTGCAACAACCTCATGGTTAAGGAGCAGTGTGCTTTGAGTGCATAAGGAGATGATAGCCCTCAACTTGGAATTAGTGGAGCAAGGCACGATAGCAACTATGGAGTTTCAACCATGTATGGAAGACTTAATTATAGTGCCCAAAGGATAACTCCACATCTCACGAGGACGAGAAGTCAAATGGCAAAGGAAAGCTCCCAAGATGATCGAAGATTCGTAAGGGGTTCTTAGATATGGGACACGCCTTTTTGTTCCCCTACCAAGAGGATCTAAAGAACTTGATACTAAGGGAAGCGCATTGTTCAGCCTACTTCCTTCATCCAAGGAGCACTAAGATGTATCAAGATGCAGGCGATGGTATTGGTAGCCTAGGATGAAGAGTGACATTGTTGAGTACGTCGCCTGCTGTGACGTATGTCAGAGAGTCAAAGCTGAACATCAACGGCCAGTCGGATTACTGCAACCGTTACAAGTGGAATGGATTTCATCACTGGTTTACCAGAATCAAGGCAGGGTATGATTCGGTGTGGGTCATAGTGGGCGAGTGACCAAAGTTGCCTACTTCATCCTGTTAAGACCACGTACAAAGGAGATAAGTTGGTGGAATTATATATATCTCGCATCGTGTGCTTACACGGTGTGCCCAAGAGAATAGTCTCGGATCGAGGTACTCAATTCACCTCGCATTTAGGCAAGTCTTCATGAAGCATTAGGTACTCACGGATTTGATCTTGCCTACCACTCTTAGGCAGACGGGCAAGCAGAAAGGGTGAATCAAATACTTGAAGACATGCTTGAGCTAGTGCCTTGGATTTTCATGGATTGGGACAAGTGTTTACCCTATGCGGAGTTCACTTACAACAATAGCCATCAAGCTAGTTTAAAGATGTCCCGTTTGAAGCCCTGTACGGATGGAAATGTCGAACACCTCTACATTGGTCAGAAGTAGGGGAAGGTTTCGTTTTCGGACTAGAAACACTGCAACAAGCTGGGGAGAAAGTCCACTTGATTAGGGATCGTTTGCAAGCCGCTCAGTCTCGGCAAAAGAGCTATGCGGACAAGAGGCAAAGACCTTTGCAGTTTGAGGTCAGAGACCACGTATACTTAAAGGTGTCACCGTTAAGAGAGTCGAGATTTAAAGTTAAAGGCAAGCTCGTCCCATGTTATGTCGGACCTTTCCCGATCAGAGCCAGGAAAGGGGAGGTTGCTTACCAACTAGGGCTACCTGCCAACCTCGCAGATATACATGACGTGTTTCATGTATCACAACTCAAAGTGCCTCCGAGTGCGGAGGACCATACCGCCTTACAGGAACTCGAGATCGAAAAGGACCTGACCTACCCAGAACGGCCTATCAAAATCCTCGGCGTGGTGGAGAAGAAAACCGAGAATCAGATCATCCGAATGTGCAGAGTACAATGGAACCACCACACCAAAAGGAAGCCACTTGAGGCGTGAAGACCAGTGCGAAGAGATTACCCCTACCTATTCTCGGGTTAGATCGAATCTCGGGGTCGAGATTCCTTTTAAGGGGGGTAAACTTGTAACATCCTAAATTTTGGAGAAATAAAATTCATGGGAAAAATTTGATGTGTTTGAATTTTGGTATTATTTGGCAATTTCAATTTTCTGGATTTTCAAAAGTTTGGTTGAGGTTCCATAAAAATCAAGCAGAGCATACATAAACATACACACACACACACACACACACACACACACACAAGGGAGGAAATAAAACCAAATGTATATTATATGTACTAAATAAACATATATTTGTGAACCCAAAATAAATCATAGAAAAGACTAGTCAAAAAGAAAATGTAGCTTATAAATATAAGACACATGAATATATGCAATTAATTCAAAGTTTTAATTTGGAAACTCAAAACAAAACAAATATATATATATATATATATATATATGTATATGTATATATATATATAAATTGGAGAGATGGCCAGCCGGCCGAACGATCGGCCTGGACCAACCAGCCCCCCTGTTTCTCTCTTTCCTCACCCCTCTTCACTCTGCCGTGTGCCCCTCGCCTTTCTCTGCTTCACGGATGCCGCACACTCCTCCTCTCTCTCTCGCGCCGGCTCTCTCGCTCTCTCTCTTCCTTTCCCTGTGGCCATGCTGTACCCACGCCGCGCCCACTCCGGCGTCTTGTGCCACTGCCCGTACTATGCTACCTGCCGCCCTAGATTCCCGTCGTCGCCTCCGCGCGCTGCTCTCCCCGCCGGTTTCTCTCTCCCCGCCGACTGTACCTACTCCACCCCCATCCGATGAGATGAACGGGACGCCCAGCGCCTCACCCTCTCGGCCTCATAGCCCTGCCCTGTCGCTTCCAGCCCCCTGTGGCCATGCCACCCCACCACTCCTTCACCATTAATGCCGCCGCACGCCTCCCACGTCACCAGCCCCGCTCCATCGCCTATAAAGCCATTAGAGGCGCCCAAAAGACTCCTCGCACCTCCCTCTCACTCTCACAGCACTGTAACATCCTGATTTTTAGAGCTTTTTAAAACCTGGAATTTAAAAACAAATTTTTGGAATTTTCTGGAATTAATAAAGCTTAATTTGAATTTTTCAAAATTTAAAAGGATTTAATATGATTAAATTAAACTTCAACATTTGCTGAAAATATTTTATTTGGGTTCCTTGTGTCTCAAGGAATTTTGTGGTATTTTTGGTGATTTTTTTGGGACTTATTTGCTATTTTCTAGAGTTCTTGAAAGTTTATTTCAATTTCTGAAAAAAGGAAAAATCCTCAGCCGCTGGATCCCCACTCCCCTCCACGCGGCAGCCATCCCCTCGCCTTACCCTCTCCCGCGCGTCCGCACCGTGCCTCGCTCGGACCCCGCCCCAGCCGTCCGATTCGCCACGCGTCGCCCGCTCGTGCCTCCGTCCCCGATCGGGACTCGTCTCCCCCGCGCCGCACTGCGTTCATCTGTTCTTCCTCGGTTCGCATGCATAAATGTGCTGTTCTTCCTCGGTTCGCGTGCCTCATCGCCTCCGCCGCCGCCACCGCCTTCCTCGCCTCGCGTCGTCGTCCCGGAGTCCCCACCGCCGTGCGCCCGCCCCCGTCGTCGCCAGAGACTCCGCCGCTTCGTCGCCTCTGTCTGCCGGCGAAGTCCGTCGCTGTCCCGAACCGTCGGTAAGCCGCGGCGCCGGAACCCCCCTTCCCCTCCTGCTCGTCGGGAGGGCCCCCTTCCCCTCCTACTCGTCGGACCCTCCCGCCGCTCGCCGCTGCCGCTGGACCCTCCGCCGTGCGCGCTGGTCGCCGGAGTCGCCGCCACCGCGACACGCTGCCGTCGCCGCCGCATGGCCAGACCCCGCTCGCTGGAGCTCTCCCGCACCCGCGCCCGCGGAGCGCCGCCCCTCGATGCTGCGTCGCGCCGGCGCGTGCGCCACTCCCGCGCTCCGGTCGCGTGCGAGCGCGCCACTCCGCTCCACGCCGCGTCCGCGCGACGCTTCGCACAACACGCCGCCACGCGTCGATGATCCACGCCGTCCCACCTCCACACCGCCCAATCTCCACCGCTCGTTCAGATCTGAGATGAAGGCTCAGATCTCGTCGTGTGGACACCCTCGAGCCGTCCGATCTGGTCGCGCCGCCGCCGCCCCGAGCCGCCACGTCAGCCCTAGCCGACGTGGTAGGCCCCATCAACACCCTTGCCACGTGGCAGACACGTGTCGCGCCACGTCAGCAAAACCCCGTCGCCCGAGCCACGTGGCAGCCACGTCAGCTGCCATGTCACCCCGTGCCATGTGGCGGCACCGGTCTTTGCCACGTCGACCCTAGCCCTAGCCCGACCGCGTGCCTTTGTTGGTGGACCGGGTTCACCGTGGACTCACTTTTCCATGGATCGGGTTCACAGCACAGTGCGTTTTCTGATTTTTCCTAAATTTCCTTTAGGGTTTATTTTTCGATTGACCGTTCTTTTTTCTAAATTCATCTAAAATCGAGCTCTAGCTTTTGGTTCTAGTTTCATAATTTTTGGAGTTCGTTTGCTTATTATTTTGTGTGTTTTTCTTGTTTCAGTCGTTTTCTCTCTCGTTAGATCTCGATTCCGGAGGAGCAGGTTCTACGCCCGAAGACCAAGAGTACCTCACTGAGCATAACCAAGGCAAGTCGTGTCCTTTGATCATGTTGAACCCAGTTTGCAATCTATTATTTAATTATTTTGTTTTAAATTACATTGCATCGCTACTTTTATTCAAACCCTTGTATTGGTAGTTATCGTCCCAATTGAATTCATCCCGCCTTGATAATTTGGAATGTTATGATACCATTGTCACCATAGGTTGGGAAACATACTAATGATGCTAGGTTATTTGTCACATGGGTTGGTACGACAGAATGCTTAGCTTTGCTTATAGTTACGATTGGGTTTATCATCACACGTGAATAATTAATTTGACTTAATGAGATATTGAACCGTGGTTGGAGCCATAGCAGATCGTGGTTGGTTTCACAGTATTAAAATTTGTGCCATGACATTGGTGCGTCATCGGCGGTACTTATACAAATTGGTTTTCACTCGGGCGAGTGATCGTGCAGTAAAGGGGGAAGTGTTGGAGCACTTCGAGGAATGAGGTAGTCTCGCTCGGGTAGACTTAAGGACTTAACTTTGTGCGCCATTGATCTGAGTCTTACCGTGCAAACCACATGTCTGGTATGGGACGACCTGGCTGACTAATTTGGGATGTTTCAACTTTAATCTTGCTATTGAGATGAACATGGTTGCTGATTTCCATATGGTGCAAGGGGGGGTGTGATGCGAAACCCTAGCGGACGGATTGAGTTGGAATTGAATTTTGTAAAGCCCTTGTTGTGATTATCTTTAACGTGAGGATGATCACATGGTGTGGGTACAGTTGTGCAACCTCTACAGAGAGTAAAACTATTCGAATAGCCGCATCCTCGGTCATGGACAATGCTCGGTGATTTCACATGAGGGGTAGTTATTTCTGAAAACTTGTGATTGGAAGTGGCAGGTGTTCACTGTTGGTTTAGCTTATGGATGGGAGGTCCATAAGCGGTTGGTTTAGCTTGTGGATGGGAGGTCCATAAGCGGTTGGTTTAGCTTGTGGATGAGAAATCTACAAGTGGTTATGTCAATTCCTTTGATTATTTATTTATTATTATTTTACTTAAAGTTCACTTTCAATCTATTTACTGTATTTACTTTCAACTATCATTTATGCAAATTAACCTTTCAGCCTTCCTTTGGTAAGCCTTGCATACTATATTGCATTCATTGTTACAAACGACTTGCTGAGTACCAATGTACTCACGGCTTTATGCCCAATGTTGCTCAGTTGAGGAAGAGAGTATCACCGGCGGGAGGTTCGGAAGGAGAGTACTTGATGACTTAGCGGATTAGGCTTCGTTCTCCACTCGATAGCCTGTGAGCTTGTCGATTGGCCACTACGCTTTATTTTAGATTTTCGCTGTTAGTTTCTGTTAAGCCCTTCGGGCTAGTTTATTGTAAGCTTAACCATAAGGTCGTACTCTTGATATTTATTGATATTTGAGCTTTCCCTTTATTTTATCATGTATATGGTTGTGATGACATCTATGTTTGACTGTGTGCACTAGCATGATCCTGTGACTAGTGCAGAATACACAGAGAGTCTGGATTTACATATTCGGGTCTTGACAAGCACCCAATCGGACTCTCTTGCCCCGTGGCTCGTCGGAGCTCGTTTCTTCTCCAACTCCAACGATCGAGCTCATCGCCGATTGGCTCCACCCCAGTACAATTCAGTTCGCCTGAAGCATCACAAGGACCAGACGACGTCATCCCAACCATTCCTCGAAGCTCCCTGTGCCTGAGCACCTCCCCCACCATGCGACCTCCCCGAACACCGTCGCCGCACGCTGACAAACCTCCTCGGCCACTCTCGAGCTTCCGGAATCCCTGTGGTAGCTTCGTGAACACCCATAGATGCTCCCAGCTTAACTAATTGGCTCCATTTGCAATAGTTCGCCGTAACCACTGTCCCTGATCCACCGTCGTGTTGCTCGCGGTGACACTCGTCCAGCCAAATTGGTCAGTGAGAACTTGGCTAGAGGAGCGCGGGAGTGTGAGAATTCCATTTCTCGAATTCTCACGTTCGGCCGTAGCCTCTGTCGCCGGGAGTAAGCGCCGGGGGAAGCTTCTCTCGCTGCAGGCGCGAGGAAGAAGACGACCGCGTCGGCCGCGTCGACATGGGCTGTCCGATGAGGATCGGACAGCCCGCACAAATCATTTTCCCCGTGGTCGGCACGTGCAGTTAGGCCACGCGATGCTGTGGATCGTCCGATGGTGATCAGACGAATCGCACGTAACCAGTGCGCGCGTCACGCGCTCACATTCACCATCCGATGCCGATTGGACGGCTCCCACGGAATCGGTGTGCTCCCACGCGCGCAGCGCGTTAAAGCCACCGATTGGAATCGGTTGGTCCCACGTTCGGTTGCCTGACCCGGCGCGTGTCACCTTTACTTTTACGATTTAATTCAAGCGAAAACTTTAAACCTAATAACGTTCTCATTTTAGTTCCAAAGTCCATGAAACAAATTTCTAAATTCATATAAAATCATCCTCTTTCCAAAGAAACAAAAATCATGAAGTTTTGAGTTAAAATTTAATTATGGTATAAATTTTGTTGATTATGATAATTACTTTTAAAACTTCCAAAATTCATAACTAATTCATCTTAATTCAAAATCTAGTAAAATAAATTGCAATATTAATATAAATTCACTTCCTATTCAGTGGGACCAAAACCATAAGTTTTTGAGTTTATTTGAATCATTGTTGGGGTTTTATTTGGCTATGTTAATTTATTTTGTTCCTTTTAAATAGAAGTTGAGCACCAGGAAGTAGAAGCTGAGGCAAACCAGGACCAGGACCAGCAAGATCCAGGCAATTGCGAACCAGGCGAGTCAACACCTTGATCATATTTTAAATACCCGTTTTGCAAAGATATTGAGATTTAAATTATCAAGTGCATGCTTTTTGTGCTATTCTATGTTTGTTCACAACTTTAGTTAACTGTCCCATTTAATGGATGCCACTATTAAATCTTTCTGGCATTTTATGTTGAGAACCTTGCAGTCCTAGCAATAATTATAGTCGTAGCTGTTTCCAAAAATGGGTGGCATGGTTATACCATATGGCTTAGAATGCTTAGTTGTCAAGGATGTCGAGAACACCCTAGTATCATGTACAAGCACAAAAGAGTAAATTTTGGGAAATTGAATTTAGAAATGATTGTGCATTTATAATGGTCTTTAATTTATGCCCCAAAAATCCCAAAATTGCTTATACGTCTAGGCGGCTGGTTCGGGGGCATGGTGCATCGGTGTGCGCGAGTGTGTAGTTTGTGGTAGAACCGCCCAGACGGTTAAAGGACCAAATCCGGTCATGACCTCCCATTGTAAAACAGTACAACCACAAGTCTGCAAAGTGCAACTTGAATAAGTAAACCCTATTGAACCTCGGACTCATCTCACAGGTTGGGGAAAGAAGTGCTGGAATACCAGGGCCAGTTGTGGCTAAAGGGACACTGAGTGGAGGGTGATTTGTTTCTCAGTCTTACTAGCACTATAGGGAGTGGAGCTTGGAGGTGCTAGTAATAGTGATTAACACCCTGTGTAACGTATGGGTCCCACCGCAAGTGGGGTAGACCCATAGGGTGAAATGAGATCTCGAGGCTAGGTAGTGCTGAAAAGGTTACTGTGATGATCTACTCGACCGCATGACTAAGGAATCATGTGGGGCAATGGGCGGATTGTCTCTTGTGGTGAAAGTGTACAAACTCTGCAGAGTCAAAACTGTTCGAATAGCCGTGCCCATGGTCAAGGGCGGACATGGGAACTTAACTCTGATATAGTTCTGTTTCAAAAAGAAATTTTAAAAGGTTGGGATCTGGAATGGAAAAATGAAGGACGAAGGGTTGTCCTGGTTTATGTTGTCCTGGGTGTTGTCCCAGTGATAGGTTAAGTGGTTATAACGCTGAAAACTGGTTTGTGGTATAAGCAACTTGGATTGTTGGATGAGATCTGTACTTATTCTATAAAATCTTTTATTCAAAGGTATTATAAATTTTGGTCCAAAGGCTAAGTCTAGGAATTTCTTACATACATACATATTAAGTCCTTGAAAATGCAACTTCCGGCAAAATAATAAACCTGAGCCTATCCTTTGTCAAGCCAGACATGTTATGTACTTGAATTCTGTGTGTTGGCTCGCTGAGCACGGTGGTTGATGTGCTCACACTTGCATAAACAAATCCAGAATCAGGAGAGCAGGATCACTATGCCTACGAGGATGCGCCAAGTCAAGGAGCCAACGAAGGCAACTAGGACGGATTTCAAATTATCAAGTCTTAGACAGTAGACTCGCCGTAAGGGTGTTTGCCTATATACTCATGGATGGGTGATATAGATGTACACGTTTATCCCAGTCTCCTACCTACGGCTTATGGTTCCCCTATCGTCTTTATCTTTATTGCTATATCTTTTGAATGTAGTATTTGGCTGGCGGCCGTTATGTAAAACAATTACCCGACGTGGTGTACTTTTGAAACTCTAATGTAAATTATATTTGATTTTGACTGTATGTTCATCATGCGATGTATGGAGTGATTCAGCAATGTACTGTGAGCACTATTTATTGATCCGAGAGAATAGTGCGATGGAATCCTGAATGATTCTTGACTAAAAATGCAGGTTCGACAAAGTCACTCATGTCCCAGGAGATCCTCGTGAGGATAGGTGAACTCTTGCACAGTGCGTCATACAGTAGAACATGTATTGTTTATTCTGTAATATATTGATGCAAGAAAACCTTAAGAGGCGAAACATACCTTTCCGTGGGCCATGGCTGCGACCAACTATCGTCCCACCATACCGCTCTGGCCGAACAATGTGTGCAGCCACTGCTAATGCTAGGTAGGGTCCCGCAGACAATGGCGACTTGGTGTGTAGGCACGTGTCCCTGCCGATCCTTCGCCACGGCCTTGCGGCGGCGGTGGTGCACGAGGATAGGCACGTGGCCATGCCGACCCTACGGCCTTGTCAGGCGCCGGTGAGGCCCATGCATATGGCCATCTAGAGCCTCCTACCTGAGCTATAGGACATGGTGGCCTCGGCGTATGTGTCGACGTGGCCACCTTTGGGAGTGTCCTGCACGATGAGAGGGTGAGGGCACGCCTCACCCTCTCATAGACCCTATGGACAATGTGCAATAGCTCATCGCGTGTCACCTTCAAACCATGGGCAACCCTATCAAGGATTGACCCGATGGCCCTCACAATCTTGACGATGATATTCGTCTGCAGGAAGTACATAAAAGCATCAAACTAGTAATTGTGGTAACTATACTAAAAGAACTTTGAAACACGAGCGTACCTACGATGAGGACAAAGTTCTGCGCTAAGTGCATACCACCGATTGATACGACCCCATGCACAAAGTTCTCCTCCCCATTGACGATGGCCCTCGCATACCACCAAGGCAGGCGTCAACGAAATCATCGTGGTTGTTGGTAAATAGTACCCAGTCAAATAGCCATAGTAAGTACACCTCGAGGTGCCGTGACACTTGGTACTCGTTGGTGTCTGGATCCATCTACTCGACTTGTGCACAAATGAAACAATAGTAAGCCCATCATATGACAAAGATAGTGCATCACAAAATAGAAAAAATGGATAGCATACATATCTATAACTATGAAAGCCATCGTATAGGCGGGCCATGCTAATGTCACGCCGGGAAGACATGGTATGCTGGCGTGGCCTCAGCCAGAAGAACCCTATCAAACATGTCTAGCAAGTCATTGTGCTAGTTGGCAGGCACATTCTGAGGGGAGGCAACCTCTCTTGCGATAGACAAGCCGAGCAGCATCACGATGTCCTGTAGAGTGAGGGCCATCTCCTCAAATGGGAGATGGAAGGTGTGCATCTCGGGCCAGCACCGGTCCAACAAAGCTATTAGCAATGATCAATCGAACAGGAACCATTGTGACTGCTCTGGGCCAGCCTTAACCTCCTTGTCCTCGTCGATCAAAGCACTGTCCTCATCGGTGGCCTCTACCATCCGTACAAGAGGTAGAAAGCTAACATCGCTCAGTCTTCAAAGCACAAAGAAGTCAGTATATAGTGGAAATATGGTAAAAAGATGTGTCACAGTTTTCAGACAAACCTATCTCTCTAGCATGGGTCCAATCTCTAAGCCCGTTGAGGTGTGTGCATACAGACGACCCCCAATTGGGTCGCCTCATCCCCACCCTCGGGATGCAGGACACAATGGCTCGTGCGATGATGCACGTCGACGTGCCGGTCCAACAAGCTCAAAGGCTAGTTCGAACCACCAAGGTCGTGAACCATATCTACAAATCAATTCAAAGTTATCATTTACGACACAATTAGTGCTTTAATTATTAATAGCGTAGCATAGAAAAATTTTCAAATCATTCCTAGCCAACTTCACGTATGCTATTATGCCTATTTAATTTCTTGTTGGTGCATACACATTTATCTACCTATCTAAATAATTTTAGGTCTTGGTCTTTTCTTGATAACTTCTTTTATAATATTTTATATTTATCAAGGAAGTTCCAAGAGTTGAGTAGGACTTATGAATCTTTTAGAAAGATTGCCTGGGAGGGTGATTTACCAGATACTTGAATTTAAGCATTTTTCCCAATTTTGATTATAGTTTAGAGTTTGGTTATTTATCTAATTATGATTAGGAACATGGTTGATTATTTTGATGATTAACAATTCTATTAGGGATGATCAAAGGTTGAGTTTTAATGAAAATGGGAATTATGATTTAATAAGGTTTACGTTTGATAAATTCGCACAAAATTAATCATTCTTAAGTACTGGAGGGTGATAATTACTTAATGATTATTACTTTATGCTTTAATCTTGCCAGATTGGAATTTATAATGAATATTAAAGATTTGAAATCATCGAAGGTCAAAGGTAATAACTTCTTTAGGTTTAAGAGTTCTTACTTTTGAAAGAAGCCCAACTCTTGGTATTTTATAAATGGTGATAAAGGCTTAATGCATGATTATTAATCGAAAGAGTGTCTTAGGGATGAATACTATTGACATTTCATGCGTCAAGAGTTAGTTAAATAGATGAGCTTACATATTTTAAATCCATAGAAGATATGAGGTAAATCAATGAAGTTTTTAGTAGGTTTTGGCGTTGGTTCAAGATATCCTTCATTTAGCCAAACTTTAACCTCGATAATTAATAAAGTTAGGTGGATTACTTGCCAAATTGTAACATGGCTAGGTGCGTTCTTGCTTTGATGAATCTTCATTCATAAGTTAGTTTTCCTTGGGTTTGCATATCTGGATTATATCAAAATTACTTACAATCCAAATTTTAGGAAATACCTTTTTGATTTAGTTGACAAAATTTAACCTTGTAAGATCCTCTTTAGCTAGACATCACTTCCAATGGGGCCTACTTGACATCGACAGAGAGGAGCAGTGAGGTAGAGAGGCGAGGACTTGGGGCGGGCAGTAGAAGCGGAGGAAGGGTGATCGGGACGTTGACGTCGTCAGGGAAAATGGCTGGGGAGGCAGCGGCAACTGTCGGCACAGGTCGTCCCTGGGACGAGGAAGGCTGGGGGCGATGACTCATGTCGGTGATGAAATAGCGAGCTGGCGATGGCAGTCCCAAGCGGTGGCGGTGAGTGCTGAGTGAGGCACCATCAGCCAAAAGGAAAAAGAGAGGGAAGCGAGGTGGGGGCGAGCTGAAGGGTGGCATGGGGGACTTACTCAGGACGCCAAGAGGGTCCTTCCAAAGTGAGCAATTGGGGAGAGGTTTGCCGAGGCGGAACTGGTGGCGGAAATGGCAGCGCCGGCTGGTCTAACGGCGAACGGCCACCACGGCGGATGCGGGCAACAATTCTTCAATCAATTGGAGGCGAAGGCGGGAGACATCCAAGGGCACTTCGTGACGTGGATGGCGGAGAAAGCACTTGCCAGGGCGGGCGAGGTGGGCGCAAGGGGTGTCTTAACTGGAAGAGCTAGTGAAGGGAGGAGAAGGCCCTGGAAGCAATGGAGTGAGGTCAAGGATACTTATACTCGGCGAGAGGGGTGGTTGGCAGCTGGGGCAATTGAGGGCATGTGGTGACCTTGAATGCGGCGGCAGAGCTAGTGGGGAGGAGGGGTGCTATTGAGGAATAGTTGATGGCGACGGGGCAGTGGCGTAGGCGTAAGGCTCAGAGCCTTGCTCGGCGGGGTGACGCGTAGGGGTCGCTGAGGAGTAACGACGGGGAGTAGCTAGCTCCAGCGAGGTGACGTGCAGTGTCGGGTGTGGCATTGAAGTCGGAGGGGAAGGCGAAGCTTGGTCTAGTGCCAGGAGGCAGAGGGCGCAGGTGTAGGCCAGCAAGAAGTGGTGCTAGGCCGGTGGGCGCCTTGAAGACACGCTCAGTGGGGAGTAAATTCAGGCGACCTGCACGGGCTAGAAGAGGGGGAAGCTAGCTCGGGGAGGAAGGAGCCAGGCAGAGTAGCGGGCGGCGCGACATTGATGGAGGTATGGCCGGTGGAGGGGACGGTGCCATGACCGCTCGGTATTGAAGGAGTGAGGTCAGCGCAGGCTAGCGGAGGGGCAGCGCTAGGGGTACAGTGCTGGGGTGCGAAACCAGGGGCGGCGGGACCGGGTAGTGGAGGGCGGTGGCTAGGCTGGATTGACGTGGCGCGTGGGCCAGGCCAATCGCAGCGGCGCTCGGGTGCTTGGGCAAGAGAGACGAGGGGAAAGAGAAGAGGCGGGCGAGCGGCGGCGGAGCAACAGACAGGGCGGAGAGGGAGGAAGGAAGCTGGGTGGAGGAGAGGGCCGAGCGGGCGAAGCGGTGGAGAGGAGAAGAAGAACTTCGGGGTGGGCGGAGAAAGAAGAGGAAAGAGAAGAAGCTGGCGCGAAAAGAATTGGGAGAAGGCGGTAGAGGGTAAGGGAAAGAAGGATCGGCGAGCGGGCTAAATGGGCGAAAAAGAAAAGGCATGAGTGAAGAAAGGGATTTCTGAATTTTTGGGAGTTTTAGCAATTAAATTTTCTTGCTGAAAAGATGAAGTGCAAAAGAATTAATTTTCTAATTTGTGAATTCTTTTTCTTGGCTAAAATAATTTAGATGAGAAGGATTTTAATACTAGATTCTTACTTCATCTGAAATTCAGATTTTTAGCTTCTTTAGAATTTAGGATATGTGAGGAGCTTTGGAAAACTTGGGTTTTTGGTTTAGGATCTCCAAATAAATTTTGAGAATTCAGACTTTGCTTCTCTGAATTAAATTTTTGCCGCCAGAAATTCGAAATCAAGAACTCAGATAAACGAAATTTTGAAATACACAGAGACTCAAAAAAGATTTTCATTATTTTGCAAACTACAATAGTCTCGCACTTTTGAGACGTTACAAATCCTACCCCCCTTAAAAGGAATCTCGACACCGAGATTCGGGTAGAGTAGAAAGATAGAGGTGGAGAACAACTGGCTAGCAGTAGGTTACAAGGATCTGCTTGGCAAGTCGTTCTTTCCTTGGATTAGCTGGGAGTGAGAAGAAACCTGCACAAAAAAGGTTAACACTTGGAGATAGGAGGTATGTAGGGGAAACCTTGTTGACGTCGTAGCAGTCACTTTTTATGCACTACTCTCATTTTTTTTAGGTATTCTTGTTGTCCATTAATGCTAAGTCCGAAAATCCTTTTAATCTGGAAGGGTGGTAGTGGGCCATTGTTGTGGTACCTTGATATTCTGGTGTTATCTTGGCTACCCCCCTTAAAATCAGGTTCTTAATACTCATTTCTTTTGTCAGCTCCTGTTATGGCGAGTTTGATGGCAATTTGCAGGCTCATCCTTTGTATTTCAGCAGCTTTGGTTAGTAATATACTCATGGAGTAGTCCTTGGGGCAGTAATCTTGTCCTTCACAAAGAAAACATGTGACTTTGCTCATTGGACATTCTCCGATTTGGTGATCCTTATCACAGTTGGGGCAACTGTCGGTGCATTGGTCGTCCTGATGTCCTTTTTCTCCGCACCGTGTGCATGCTACTAGCTTCTTGAGGCAATCCCTCGACGGATGGTGTTCCTTACAGTGGGGACAATAGGGGTTTGGGTAGTTGTAGCAATAATGTCATTTTTGTCCACAAGTAAAATATAATCCTCTTTTATCCTGTCGTAGTGGAGGACACGATTGGGCACTATGTCCTTTCTTGCCACATTCACAACAATCCATAGTTGGCAGAGCTCTTGAATCTGAATTTAGCGCTGGGGCAAGCACAGTTTGTCCTTGGGTGATATCCTTGGGGTTAAAATATTCCAGGGTACTGGGGCCAAGGTGAGTGGTATTGGTTTCCACGACTGGTGTGCTTTTCTTCCTTCAGGGACATTTATTTGCATAGTGTCCTATGAAGCTGCAATAAAAACATTGGACATTCTTGCTAATATTTTTGAGGGGATACTTGATGCTGAATAGTTCTTCTGTGCTGATGTTGGGGTTGGTGGTAGTAACATCTTTTGCTGGCTTCTCTAGCCTTGATTGGGAGTATTTATCCACCAGGTCTTTTATGCCGTGATGATGAGAACACTTAATTGTCCTGTCTGGTTTCCTTTGAGGGCATCTGTCGGCATAATGTCCGATATCTCTGCAATTAAAGCAACTGATGTCCTTTTGAGGTTTGCCAGGTACTGTGTTGCGAAGATTCCCATTGGGATGGTTTTCCTTTAACTTTTGCTTGTATGGAGGGTCATATCCTTGGCAAGCATCAACTACTTGCCTCCTTCTCTTACTTCGGCCAGTGGTAGCTGTCTTGCTCTTTGCCATTGCTTGCTTGAGGTTGATTTGAGGAGCATGTCCATTATGCGTGTGGCCCGAGTCTTGATTCTCTTGCGAGCCAATTCTTATGGACCGTTATTCCTTACTGAGGTATTGTTTGCTTTGAGTTTCCGAACCTTGGTTGCCTTGACGTGGTCATCAGCCATTTCTTGCTCGAAGGCCTGACGAGGTTTTCAGCAATAAGGTGAGAGGGAAGCAGCTTGAGGTACGAGAAGATTTGCAGGGATAAGATATTCTACTTCCCACTTTAAGGAGAGCGCACCCAAGCGGGGCAGCACACACCACCACAGACCAATCAAACTTTTATAAACAAGCTCTTCCCTGTGACCGCAAAATAGGATGCCCAAGGGCAAGAAGGCAGCGCACAGGGCCAAATAAAATCTTCAAAGAAGCAATGTCTAAGCGGGGTAACACACAAAAGAGGGCATAGGGTTTTGAGCACTAGATCTTATCGGGACTGGGGGAGAAAACCAAATCTCTTTTTACGAGGATATTCCATCTTTCTTTTGCATCACTTCATGAACCATAGTTTCAATAATCAATCAAGGTCATTTATCCTTATAAGTTGCAGGCGGGGAGGCGGTGACTGGAGGAGAGGGCCGAGCGAGCTGGAGCCGGTGGAGAGGAGACGAAGAATATGGGGTGGGCGGAGAAAGAAGAGGGAAAGAGAAGAAGCCTGGCGGTGACGGCATAAAAGAAATGGGGAGGAGGTGGCCGAGGAGTAAGGGAAAAGAAGGATTGGTCGAACGGGCCAAATGGGCCGGAAAAGAAAAGGCATGAGTGAAGAAAGGGATTTCCGAATTTTTGGGAGTTTCAGCAGTTAAATTTTCTTGCTGAAAAGATTAAGTGCAAAAAAATTAATTTGCTAATTTGTGAATTCTTTTTCTTGGCTAAAATAATTTAGATGAGAAGGATTTTAATACTAGATTCTTACTTCATTCGAAATTCAGATTTTTAGCTTCTTTAGAATTTAGGATATGTGAGGAGCTTTGGAAAACTTGGGTTTTTGGTTTAGGATCTCCAAATAAATTTTGAGAATTCGGACTTTGCTTCTCTTAATTAAATTTTTACCGCTAGAAATTCCAAATCAAGAACTCAGATAAACGAAATTTTGAAATACACAGAGACTCGAAAAAGATTTTCATTATTTTGCAAACTACAATAGTCTCGCACTTTTGGGACGTTACAAATCCTACCCCCCTTAAAAGGAATCTCGACCCCGAGATTCGGGTAGAGTAGAAAGATAGAGGCGGAGAACAACTGGCTAGCAGTAGGTTACAAGGATCTGCTTAGCAAGTCGTCCTTTCCTTGGAGTAGCTGGGAGTGAGAAGAAACCTGCACAAAAAGGGTTAACACTTGGAGAGAGGAAGTATGCAGGGGAAACCTTGTTGACGTCGTAGCGGTCACTTTTTATGCACTGCTCTCATTTTTTCAGGTATTCTTGTTGTCCATTAATGCTAAGTCCAAAAATCCTTTTAATCTGGAAGGGTGGTAGTGGTCCATTGTTGTGGTACCTTGATATTCTGGTGTTATCTTGATAGTCTCGCACTTTTGGGATATTACAAATGCCCGTCGCCACTTGGCCATCTCACCGGTGGAGACCACCCGCTGGTGTCGGGCTTTGCTCGTCGTGTCGTCATCACCCCTCAGTTGGGCTACCTCTGAGAGCCACCACTGGCACAGCCCCTCAAGTTGCCCAAAGTGGCCACCCGCCGGTCATCGTCCACAACTACCCACCAATCGCCGCTTCGCTGCGACGCCGTCGATCAATGATGGCGCGGCGCCGCCGCGGCCATCTGCAGTCACCCGTCGGCCATGCCCAAATCGCTCGCATCATCGGCCGCTCCGAACGGCTTTGCAGCCACCGCCACAGGGTATGACCGGTGGCTAGGGTTAACCCTAGGCACCAATCAATTTTGGCTACCGCAAGATTGGGCCGACTTTTGACCCAAAACAAAAAAGGGGAAGAGAAAAAGAAAAAAGAAATATCCGACAAGTGGATTTTATGCAGTTTGGTCCCTAGTTTTTTGGTAAATTAATTAATTATGCTAAAAATAGTAAATAACTATAAAGTTTATCATAATTAAAAATAAGTCTAATAGACTGAATTTCTTTCCTCATTTTTACTAACTAGATTATTTAAGCTTTATTATGATCTAGTTAACTTGTGGCATTATTGTTTATGTTTCTAGAATTATTTTATTTAGCATATTATTTTTGCTTATTTAGTAATTCTAAAAATTACTTATTAATTATCAGAAATTCATTAAAAATTGCTAGAAAATTCCAAAAATTCTAGAAAATCCTAGAAACGTGGTTTTTAGGATATGAAATTGGTAAATTTGTAAAACCTTAGACTTAGTACATGTTGGAAGCTTCATATTGTTTTGGTCTATTTCCTAGCACTATGTGTTTGGGGATTTATTTAATGGGTTAATGATTCTAAAAATTACTTAAATGCCTTAATATTATCAGAAAATCTCAAATTTTGCCAAGAAAATTATGGAAAATGATAAATTATCTGCTAAATAGATAAAAATAAATCTTTACTATTTGCACTTATTTCGTGCACTTGAAATTTCTTACTAGAAGTAGGCATGTATGAAGTTACATGAATCGTGTAGGATATTGGACATCACTAAGTGGATATTTGCTCGTCCCGAGTGGTTGCAATTATATCACCTAGGCATATTTTTATTGGCATACAGTCATTCCGCTGTTAAGCTTGACGCTGACAGAGTTGTACCCCTTTTACCGCTGAAGGTAAAAAATTTTATAGTTGGTGAGGTATCGCCTCTACTCTACCCTAAAGTGTTACTAGTGGCCCTATAAGCACTTTACCATGATCAATTGTTGTCTCTAGGACTAGAAGTCCGCATGCGGGTGTTACTCTGCTTTGCACCACACTGTCTTCATACAAAGTTTAGGTAACCTGTGTGTTACTAATAAATAGGTGCATTCATAAGCAAGAATATGCCCACGGTGAACAATATGGAGACCAGTAGCATTTTCCTTGTTATCCCTTAGGTTTATTTTGATGTCACTTTCCTACATGAGTAGCATCAATAATATAAATACAACTCCTATCGAGTTTGATTTTGCTCATGAAGAGCAGTTCTTATCTTTTGCTTTAAGTTGAAAATGTGTATTAGATAATTATTTTCCAGATGCCATACATGTATTTGATCTAAATTGTTCTATTAAAGCATTACCATGGCTGAATAGTTGCTTAATAGAACACATTGTCAGAAGTATATCTTACCTAAATAAAATAATTAATCATACATGGAATAAATTTTAAAAATATTATGCCTAACATTCGAAAGAAATGATATGCCTTAGTTCGTTTTTGCCTAGATGGCAAATAGAAAAATTGTCCCTCTTGAAGACACAAGAAATTTAGTCAAATGTTAAATTCCAGAAGGATCATCTCGACTAGAAAATGCTATGAATCCCAAAGACTTGAAGTCTACATACAACCCCCATCCTCAATATCACTAAGTGTATGATGGTTTCACACCAATAAAATTTTACTCTTGAAGTAGTATAATAGCAATTTATTGCTAAAACTCTAAGTTAATTCAAAACAAATGCTAGAAGCAGGCGCTCTCACATGGAATTTTATGATTGGCATGAAAAGGGGGAGGAATTTGGGGTATATGAGGAATATTAGAATCTCCGAGGCACAAGCACAAGAGTAATGATAAGCATTGTAACATATGCTAGGTCAAATCCAGAAGCAAATAAGTCTAAAACTATAAATTTGAGAAATAATTGAATCTCCTATCCAATGTTAGCAAATCATTGCAACCCTCGAAGGGTGATTGATTTGTCTCTAGTAATATGCTAGTCGCCAGTATGCGACCACATACATGGGTATTACACAGTAGTATGAATTTACCACACATATACCACTGGAAGCTATAACCATTTGCCTAAAGTAAATATAACTATCAAAATACTAGATGACCTATTGGATGTTAATGATCCCAAATTATCTAAATCTATCATATTTATTTGGCATTATAACTTATAGTAGGCATATAAATTAACTCCTAATTAATCACATATATTTCTAAAGAATAATCATTCCATCTGGGAGGTTAAATTATAAGTATATTCTAGCAGAATATATGTCGGACCCGGATTTGACCAATCCGAATCCTCTGTGAACATACTGCACTATTCCCTGGATCAGTAGATAGTGCTCACAGGTATATGACTGAATAATTTCATACACGATACATTTCATTGTAATATTACAATATCAAAGTTTAAATAAATCTACATCGGGATCAGTTTACATAGGGCCGTTGGGCCAAATTATTACATCACAAATAGGCAGCGGAAACTGGAAGCAAGAAGGCACACTCCTTCACAGGCAGTGACTAGGATAACCCAAGTGGAACCGGTATTAGCTAAGCCCTAACTAATATTGAACCCACCTGACAGTTAGAGTGGCCTGCTGAACTGTGGGAGGAGAGGCTAGAGTACTACGTGTTAAACCTAATTGCCATCGTCTTCCCCTCTATTGTTGCCTTGCTCTTCATAGAACGCGTACGGGTCTTGATTTTCTAGGGGGGAGGGGGTGTTGAGAGCGAGGGTGAGCACATACAACCGTGCTCCATGAGCCAACATACAAAATGCATTAATATAAGATGCAAGGCTTAACAAATGGTGGCTCAGGTTTCTTTATTTTTGCGGAAAGCAACTTTTGCAAATACTCTTAGTAAAATGTCCTATGGCCTAGCATTTTATCAAATCATGCGTATCATTTTAAGTTGTGCAATAATTGTAATGTAGACGGTTCCATCCACCAATGCTAAATTTTTGACTATTGGGTTACTTCCACCCTACTTAATTAACACCAGAGTACATCCATTCAGGAAAAAATCTAAATCGAAGTACATCCCTTCGACTTAATTTTCTCCCACCCGCAAAGATTTGTAAATAGAACTAACTCAAGGAGGTTCCTATGTACGACCTTGACCGTGGGCACGACAGTTTAAACAATTTAAATTCTACAGAGATTGTACATCTTTACACACAAGAGACAACCCGCTTGCTATATTCCGTATATTTCCTTTGACATGCAGATCAAGAGGACTATCATATGACCTTTACAATGTATCTAGCGAAGGATTGCACTTGCTAAAGGTTTCATCTGGGAGAAAGCTATATCCGCCCCACCCAAACCCCCTCTTGCGCCACACGGCGGCGTACACCAACGTTATGATCCGCATCCACGATGGCTTAAACCAGCACCATGACTCATGAGTCACTTCAAGGTGCTTTCCTCTACTGGCTATGCAAATTAGTTAGTCATGCCTACATTTTGCCAGCTTTTGGTTTGTACTGTTTTACATGAAGAGGTTAGCACAAGATTAAGTTCTTAATTTGTCCAGACGGTGCATACCACAAACCACAAGTTCTCATGTTACATCCACACCCACCATTCGTACCATCTGCCTAGACAAGTTAAGCAAATTTTTAGGGTTTTGAGAAGCATAAGATAAGTTATATCAAATTATCAATCACACACATCCCATGACTGTCCCAAACAAGATTTTATGTTTAAAAGAGATGATGATAGTCGACTTAACTTGACTTAGCATGGCTTAGGGATAGATTTATCAACTATTTTAGTCATAGCACCTAGGGCGACAATTGTAGTAGGTTCAAATTTTGGGTGATAGCTAACTTATAGGTAACATATGATTGTACATAAAATAATGCATGCATTTTAAATAATTTCAAATGGGCATAGTTTGCATAAAATATGGGGTCAAAATGATCAAAATGTTGACTCACTTGCATCTGTAGCCAGGAAGTCTTGCAGGTCTGGCGGTGCGTCGAACTGCTTGTTGGCGACGTCCTCGAAATCTACTCGGACGGAGACACCAGAAAGAAATCAACAAGCAAGAGAGCAAAATAAATACCCAAATAAAATTCAAATAAACTCCAAATTAAACAAAACTACCACTAACAGAAAGAGCTTGAATTTAGAAAATTTTAGAAACAAGTTTTACTTGAATCAGAGTTACAGTGAGGAAGAACGAGCTCTCCAAAGTTTATTTCTAGAAAAAATCCTAAAAATAAAAAGAGGAGAGAGAATTCTCTCTGACATATGGGTCCCATAGGTTTATTTTAAAGTTTTAAATAAATTTTGGATTTTAAAATATGAGAGTATGACATATGGGTCCCACGGGTTTATTTTAAATTCTTAAAAGTAAATTAACCGTCAGAGATTGACATGTGGGCCTCAATATAGTGTAACACTAAAGTGGGGTCCACCTGTCAGTGTCACTGACTTTTAAATCAGGATTAAAAGATTTTTAATTGAGGTGGGGCCCGTCTGTCAGTCTGCCATTAGTTTTAAACCGGTACGGGGCCCAGCGGTTAGTGGTTCATTATCTTCAACTAAACACAATCATTAGTTATTAATGGGAGATTAAGGTTTAATGATATCGGAACAGTGCTTCGTTCTCGGCCAAGCGGTGGCGCAGCCTGCCAGCAGCGAAGGGAGGCCTGGCCTCACAAGAGCATTTCAAAAATGGTCCCATGGGGCTTGTGCGCACCTTCGGGTGAAGTGGCGTGACGTCGTTTGGCTTGGGTGGTCACCGGCGGCGACCCGGGCGGCAACGGTAACAGGGCAAGGGGCGCGACAGCTGTGTCGATGATGGAAGTTCAATTAAACAAGAGGGGAGCTTCTAGGGGATGACAGGAACTCACCGGAGAAGGAAAGCAAGCTCGGGGTTGCCTGGGGTGGGCTGGCGGTGGTGAGCTCGGATGGCGGAGAGGGGGGATCAGTGTTGGAGAAGAGAGGTTGGTGAACCTCCAAATTGGTGTCGGAACTACCTTCGCCTAACCGTGAGGGAGTTGTTGGCGAACGGAATTGGCCAGCGGTGGTCGAAATCGTCGGCAAGGAGAGGCGGCCGGAGTTGCGGAAGAAGATCAAGCTAGCGAATTGCGAGGAATGGGAGGCCGATTTGGCTTCACAGAAGCATCAAGGAGGTGCAAGGAACTCAAAAAAGGGGCAATATGTCTTGCTATACTCCCAGGATGGCTTGCAATGGAGATGGCCGGAGAAATGAGGTGCGGTAGTGAATTCGGGCTTCTGGAGTGCTGAGTGAGTTGGAATGGGAAATTAGCCACGAATTTATTTTGAAATTCTGGAGTGGGGAGCGTTGGCACGAATTAAAGCTGGTGACGACGGGGGCGGTGCGCGCTCGAGTGCTTCTACCGCGAGCTAGGCAGGGGAGGGGTGGCGCGTGTGCGGCTGTCCACGAGAGCTTCAATGCTCTACAGGGGCAAGGGTGGCGTTGAGGCGATGGTGCGCATGTACGGTGGGGTGACGAAGATGCCACGAGGCGGAGCTACGGGCGAAGAGGGGGGAGAGGCCGGTGCTGGCAGAGCAAATGAGGAGGGAGGTCAGCGCTCTGCCTTGGGCGCGACGGCGATGCCTCGGGGAGCTACGTCGTGATCGTGACGGGGGTACGGCGGGGAGCATGGGCGGTGGGGCTAGGAGGAGGAGGGAATCTAGCCCCGGGAGGAGGGTACGGGGTAGGGAGGGGAGGCCTGGGCGGTGACGAGGGTGGCGTCAGCGCGGCGCGCGCGGGGGAGAAGAAGAGCAGGTGGGTCGGCTGGGCTGCGCAGGGGGTGGGGGGTTCTTTTTTTAAATAAATACAAAGGAGAGGAAAATAAGAATAAACCACATTTTGAAAATTCAAACGCTAGCCTTTAAAATCCGAAAAATAAACTTTTAACTAAATTTATTTCAAAACAAGAAACGGCACAAGCTTCTAAAAATCGAGATATTACAATATATATTCTATGTAGATTAATAGATGGTCATGTTTTATGTGACAATGTTATATTTATGCTCTTGTAAACATCCTGGAAATGTATATTATGCTGTCAAAACATTATACTCTTGATCAGGTCAAAATATGTTGCATAAACATAGAACCTGAAGTTTGTGTTATCTAAATTTTAAATCAGAAGTGTGAGTAATTGGATCATAATATTGGGCAATATATAAGAAGCTAGAATATTTCTGCTGTCACAGATTAATAACCCACCAGATGTTTGGGATAATCTACGAGAAGTAGAGATGTGCAGTTTTACATGCCACTATATTAATAAATATCTAACTCACTGCATTAAGAAAAGACCCCCCAATCAAGGACTAGTGCGTATTACGAGAACCAATCATTTCCCATATAATATCACCACCGTTGCATACACCATATTGGGCTACCACCAGAAGTTGGGATAACATTGGATCTGAAATTCCATCTATAATGTGTCCATACTAAGGAAATTTTGAAGTATGCTATTAAGTAAGATCAAATAATGGTATTAGGGGGAGAGAAATGCCCAAAATCTTTGAATGCCATGATATTTTCTTGAAGAAAGATCTTTAGTACAAGGTTCACGCACTAACCAAGCTAAATTTAAGTTTAGCTGATACTCTTGTATGCCAGAAGCGAAGAGACTGCCAGATTTCTTTTCCTATTGCATGGAGGAGTTATATAGTATTTACCTGAAGTAAATGTGTCGCTAAGTTCGAAATACCCTGAGTTGAATAGTATTTCCATCTTTGCGAAGTTGACTTATTGGTCAATGATCTAAAGTCTGCGGGGACGCTTGTGGATCTAATGTCTAGTGACACTAGTTAAAATAATTATTAAACACTCCTTGAATACTCTAGAAGAGAACTCACCCTAAAGGTGAAATATCTAATAAAGAGGTTCATCCTGAAGATGCAAGCCCCAGCAATAAGGCACGCATATTACAATATTGGGGAACACGGAACGACCAATAAGCTTTCATTTTGGAAAATGATAAAGTTTTGGTTAACACTAAAAGATACTCAATTATGAAAATATTTAGAGAAAAGTTGTCGACAACCAGATTGTCTCTAAAATTGCTAAAGCTTCTTGTGTGAGAACATAAATCCGAAACCAAAGTCCATAGCCGAGCACTTGAAGTGTTCATATTGGGTCAAAATGAAAAGAAGCAATTGAGGACGAACCATAATCGCAGATGAAAGTCTTGGAACCTATTCGTTCAGACTTGATGGGTCATTATGAAATAATGAGATGGTGAAACTGATAGTTCGAGAATCCCTGTAGAGATTGATATTCTCCTATTGTGAATAAATAATGTTCCTTACATAATAATTCTAGCAGATGATATGAATAAGATATGCAATTGTCATATTATGAAAATCCTTGATGAGATCTCTGAAGGAACCCAAAGCTCGATCCTTGAAAGATTTGATATTTCAACAAGAAAATAAATTGCAATATGTATATATGTATATAAAACTCATACCTGATAAACTCTTATTTGAAGAAAGAGTGTCTCCTAAAAGAGAAAATATCTTCTAGAAGAGGGAACATTTTGCTGAAGGGAAATTAACTCACCAGTTGATCAAAAATACACCAATGATTGTGCGATCCCTAGAAGTGGATAAGGACTCATCCCAAGGGAATGAAATGAGAAAACTAAGTACCAAAAGTGCGCCACATAAGCACATGAGAAATGCATCTCATACCAAAAACTAATGGAGTGGCAACATCCTCTATTACCATGAAGGTATCATATACATTAGTGTTAAATGGCAAATTTATTATTCAAGGTTTGTGCCATGTCCCGGTGCTGCTATTTCCTCATCGGTGTACAAACTTCGATGTGTTGTGGGTTTCTGCTCGCCGGCACCAAAAATCATCGATCCTTTGTTCTAAGCCTCCTCTTGCAGATCCCTTTAGATCTAGAACAGGAGCCCCCCGTTTCCTTAGTTCGGCATCCCTATCCTCTGTACGACCCTTCACTGCAGTAGCCATGGTGCTGTCCATTGCTATCCCCATGGCTGTGGTCCTGTTCATATTTGGCATCATCTACCTTGGTGAGTACCCTCTTAATAATTTTCTTCTTGTTGATCTGGCGTTTATTGCCTGCTGGCCAGTCAGCCACCTCTTTTCTAGCCACCATGTATTCTCCCCCTGCTTTCTTGCCTCTAGTTTTGCCCACCTTCAGTCCGTAGCTGCTCCCACAGTACACTCCTCATACCTAGCCGTGTCAAGGGCCACTTGGTTCATTACCAGTGTGATAGAGTTCACAACCTCTCACATTCCTCCACACTGGTCACAACCTCCTCTCATAGAGGCCCTTCCCAAAGTTGGTGATTTGGCTATTGTTTCATGGTTATGCCTCCTGTCCCTGGACATTGGCATCATTCAAGCGGTCTAGTTATGGCGATACCTGCCTGCACTTACAAAATAAGTTTTGGAACCGACCATCCATACACATCAATCTTGGCGGCCCTGCGACAAGGATGCATTTCGACGAGCTCAACTTCGATGGCGGTCACCAAGTGGATAGTATTAATATTAATCTAAGTCTAAATATAAACATTAGGCTTAATCCTAGACTCAAATCATGAACACAAAATAAACATCAGTGCGGAAGATATACCCGAACTCAGGGAGCCCATGTAGGTTGCAGCCGGATCTGCTGATGTAGAGGTGTCGACAGCGTTAGTGGGGCCATGGACGGGGACGGAGGAGTGGCTTGGTCTTCGTCCACCTGAGTGCCCATAATAGATCGGGTCTGTTGGGGATTTAGTGGCTCAGGACAGCCTCGTGTGTCACGAAACCCTGCCGATTCCCTCTAATTTTTATAGCACTAGGTGTCCGGGACCAAACCAAAAATAGCAGTTGAAACCGCCTCTAATCAAGGCGCGAGTGGAGGTGTGGCCTCTCTTAAATCTCGGGTTTTCAGTTAGCCGAGATGAACCCAACATTCTCCCCTTTTATCGTAAGGCTAACATCATAAGCCCATTCTTAATAAAACAGCATACCAAGGCAACATGTTGCATGGCCAATGAAGTGCCATACAACTCTAGTACCTATAGTGTACTATTTTATGTTGAAATGGATATTCATTATACTTAATGGGAGTTGGTTTACTTTAAGGTCCTTTCATCCAGAATCAGATGCTTTCCAATAAATCCATGCCGGCAACATGATCACGAAAAAATATTGGGTGGTAAGCCTTTAGTAAGCGGATCCGCAAGTATTAACGTAGTACTAACATACTTGATACTTATGGTTTGATCCTGGATTCTGTCTTTCACAACATGGTACTTAATGTCAATGTGTTTGGCAGCACCACTTGACTTGTTGTTATTTGCGTAAAAGGCTGCGGGTTGTTATCGCAGTACAAGGTGAGTGGTTTGGAGATGCTGTCTACCACTCTAAGTCCCGGGATAAAGTTCTTAAGCCATACAGCCTGCCCGGTAGCCTCATAACATGCCACAAACTCAGTTTGCATAGTTGAAGATGCCGTAAGGGTTTATTTGGAGCTTTTCCACGAGATAGCTTCTCCAGCGAGTGTGAAGATATAACCTGACGTGGATTTCTTAGTATCAACACATCCCGTAAAATCTGAATCTGAATAACCAACAACTTAAAGGTTATCAAAAAACTTATATGTGAGCATGAAATGCTTAGTAGCTTGCATATAGCGCAAGACTTTCTTAATGGCCTTCTAGTGGTCCAGTCCTAGATTTGACTGATATCTGCCAAGCATCCCGGTTACAAAAGCTAAAACAGGGCGCGTGCATACTTGAGCATACATAATGCTACCGACAGCTGAAGCATAAGGAACCGACTTCATCTGATCAGTTTCATATTGGTTCCTTGGACATTGAAATGTCCCAAAACTTATCGCCCTTAACAATAGGAGCAGGCGAGCCAGAGCACTTATGCATATTGTATCTCTTCAGTACTCGGTCAATGTATGCCTTCTGAGATAAACCTAATATTCCTTTGGACCTATCTCGGTAAATTTTAATACCAAGAACATAAGAGGCATCACCGAGATCCTTCATATCCAAATTAGATGAAAGAAATCTCTTGGTCTCAAACAGCATATCCTTATCGCTACTGGCCAATAAGATGTCATCCACATAAAGAACTAAGATGGTGAATTTACTCCCCTTGAACTTAGCATATATGCAGTTATCAACTTCATTTTCCTTAAAACCAAAACTCCTTATAATCTTATCGAATTTGAGGTACCACTGCCTCGATGCTTGTTTTAAGCCATAAATGGATTTCTTAAGTCGACATCCCATATGCTCCTTGCCTTCCATGACAAAACCTTCCGGTTGAGCCATGCAAACATTCTCTTACAAGTCGCTATTAAGAAATGCCGTCTTAACGTTCATCTGATGCAGCTCTAAATCATAATGAGCTACAAGTAACATAACAATTCTAAAAGAATCTTTAGTCGAGACAGGAGAAAAGGTGTCATTATAGTCAATTCCCTCTCTTTGTGAGAAACCTTTTGCTACAAGTCTTGCTTTGAACCTTTCGACATTCCCTTTAGAATCATGCTTGGTTTTGTAGACCCATTTACAGCCTACTGTTTTGACTCCGTCAGGAATTTCTACTAAGTCCTATACATCATTAGTGCTCATAAGAGGTGGGGTCATCTACCTTCCCCATATCATTAATATCCTCATTCATATAAACAACATAATCATTTGGGATGACAGACCTTCTCTCCCGCTGTGATCTTCTAAGAGGTATATCAGTTATTACAGGGGATTGTTGAAGCTCATCATTAGGTATAACATTAGGAATTTCAGAGACCTCAACAGTGGGTGCAACAACAGTATTCTCTACTGGAGGTGCAACCACCTGAGGCACAGGAATAAAGGTCTCTGGGATGAGTGGTGAAGGAACATAAACCCGCTTCTCCTCAAGATCTATTTTCCTAGGCTCCAGGTCCTCGTTATTATCTAATAACACAGTGTGCCTTGTTTCAACAAACTTAGTTATCCTTTTAGGACAATAAAATCGGTACCCTTTGGATCTCTCAGGGTACCCAATAGAATGGCAACTTACTATTTTACGGTCTAATTTCCCAAAATGTGGATTAAATAACTTAGCTTCAGCACGACAACCCCATACTCGTAAATATTTCATACACGGTTTCCTTCTAGTCCATAATTCATAAGGTGTCTTAGGTACTGATTTACTGGGAATCCGATTAAGAATTTGTGCGGCTGTCTTTAGTGCTTCCATCCACAAGCCAATTGGTAAACTAGAATGGCTAAGCATGCTCTGTACCATATCCATAAGTGTACGGTTGCATCTTTCAGCTACCCCATTCTACTGAGGTTCACCTGGCATAGAATATTGGGCAACGATGCCATTTTCCTGAAGGAACTTAGCGAAAGGGCTAGGAATTTGCCCATAAGAGGCATGTCTTCCATAATATTCCCCCCCCCTCAAAATGTGGCCTAAACGACAGTGCCACAGTTTCGAATAAGTCTCTTCATTATTTTTACGCTTAGCATCACACACATTCAAAGAAACAGGATATTCATTAGGAGAAAGCATATAGAGCTTGTCTTGTCTAAAGGCAAGACTGACATTATTTGAATTAAACATAATAATGCATTTATTGTCACCAAAAATACATTTAAAACCATCAGATATTGCCATGTCCATGCCCTTGAGCTTTTCTGCTATATCAGTCATCATCATGATATGTTCTCTTATACTGCCAGACCCATCATACTTAGTGGTTAAGAGTCTCTGAATCAAAGTACTGGCATAAACTTTTAGTGGAGCCTTTAAATTTCTCCTCTATTGAAGCCAAATACTCTTTAGCATTTTCAGAATCGGGGATTGCTCCCCTGATCCCAACTGAGATAGAGGTCTTCATAATCATTAGTAATAGATGGTTGGACCGCTCCCATTCTTCAGCATTAGCCTCATAAGTTTTCCTTTTCTCATCATAATTTTCCTCACCTTCGGTGGGAGGAACGGGAGCGGTAACCCTTAAAGCATAATCAAGGTCCAAAACTCCAAGGATAACGTGGATTTTCTCTTTCCATGTAGGAAAATTGCTCCCCGTGAGCTATTCAATATTATCAATTGTAGCGGCAACATTTGAAACATTTATTGCCGAGTAAAAATACAGGGAAAAATTAGAAATAACATAAGAATATATATATATATATATTTGCATGCAATTAACCCTATGTTGCTATGATTAATAACATGCAAAAATATATATAGTTCCAATTCATATCAACTTGACTATTTTATGGTGACATATGATTACAATCAACGTTAGTCAAAATGTAATCATATGCATACATAATGCCACAATAAACATAAGATCTCGATTTAAATATCCCGTTGGTTCAATTTTAATCAGAGACAATACACAATAATGTGGTAATGATACATGCTTCAAATGCCGAAATCCACATCACAAAAGACATAATTTCCAACAAAAGCTAAAGACATAATTCATAATTTCCAAAAGACATAACAAAAAAGACATTTGAAGCAATAAATTATTGCCAAAATTTATTGTTGTATCATTCATAACAAAAAAAACATAATTGCCGAAATAAAGCATGAAATCTCTGATTAAAATATCTCGTTGGTTCAATTTTAATTCAGAGATAAAACATAATAATGCGGATTAATCATATATAATAAAGGTAAACTAATGATACAACATAAATAATCAACTTGAAAAGTAACTAAAACAGTGCACAAAAGTGACCTAATGTGCACACAAAAGTAGATTAATTAAACAGTGCTCACATGTAAGACCCCGGAGCAGCAACTCCAGAATCTTCTGTGTATTACACTAGTACAAAGGCTCTATCCGCCAAGGATTAAAATTACGGGTTCCATGCACCCTCACTGGCTCCATCCACCAGGACACATACTTCCGAGAGTTCCAACCACTCCCAGGTTCCCAAAACTTTTGTTTTCAAATCAAAACCAAAGGTCTACCATATGAATGCATTCCTTGCCCGCCCTTGACCGTGGGCACGGCTATTTGAATAGTTCGTTTCTCTGCAGAGTTTGTACATCTTTACCCACAAGAGATAAATTATCTTAATAGTCAACATGCTTCCTTTGGCATGAGACACAGATAAAATATCACAAAGCTTTTACCTCACTCTAGTCTAGTTAGACACCACCCGCTGAGATTTCACCGCTGAAGGGTTAAATCCACCACAGTAAGAAGCCCCCTCTTGCACCATATGAGTACAGTAAATCCCTGTCCCTCACTGTGAGTAAACCAGTAAATCCCTAGCACCCACTAACCACTGGTGGTACCAAAACTAAACTATCGTAAGTTAATCAGCTAGGTCATACCCATATAGACTTGTGGTTATACGGTAGTGCTCAGTCTGGACAATCACAAATGTCGGTCCTTAATCGATTAGGGCGGAACATACACTTTACAAGATCTCGTGCTTACCGCACCAATCCAAACCAACCATCCGCCCCGGTCTACAACAATTTTCACACATTAATTTATTTAAAAAGAACAGTGGCAACACCAATTGCCACTAAATTTCTGAATACAACAGACTAGTTTAAAGAATTATAATTTCCCATTCCAAGGTTACAAAGGTTAAATAGCATGACTAAGCATTTTACTACCGTTCTAATATTTGTCAAAGATTTCATAAAAATCTCTTTATTAAGACAAAGAAAATCCTAAGGTTACAAAGGTACATGGCATTCAACTGCAATTGAGGGCATAACAAGGTTGGATTAACTAATACCTTAAGACAGAAATTATCATTTTATGTAACATAGCAATGCATCTAAATTTAAAATAATAAAATGATTTTGGCAAACATAGGCACAAGATGATCAAAGGAGACTTGCCTTCTTGCACGCTGTATGGAATTTCTTGCTGCGAATCGGAGAAATCTTCGGTAACGTCGGGTCCTACGCGCGAAATGATAAATACAAGAAAAAGAATAAATACAAATAAAATCATAAAAATATAAAATATATAGCTGGAGAAAGGTTATGATTTTAGATGAATTTAGAAATTTATTTCACTGGATTTGGAGTTCGAATGAGAGAGAACGAGCATTTGAAAGTTTATCACATGAAATAATGCATTGGCAGCCGATCGGCTGCTTGCTATCCGCTACAGTGATCCGAGCGGAGGTCTGGGCACGCTTGGCCGCGGCAACTCGCTGGCGAGGAAAATAAAAAGAAGAATCGCACAACCCACAAGAGGATGGGTCCGCAAAGGCCTGAGGAACACCATGGTGCGCACGGTTCGGCCAGACGACCACTCAATTGGCCTAGCCACGACAACGCCCACGAAGAACAGAGGTGCTTCGACGCGGGACTTCCTCGGTAAGGCGTTGAACAAACGGAGACATGGAATAGGTAGAGGATGTGGCAGGGATGGTGCAATAGCGAGGAATTGGAAAAGTGCTCACCGAGGACGACGAATCGACGACAGAAGTCGAAAACAGCCGATTCCGCGAAAAGCTCAATTCACAACAATTGGCTGCATGAAAAATCAATTAAAAATGATGGATGAGTTGCTTGGATGCTAAGAAGGGAGATGGCACAAGCAAAAGTTGAAAATCTTCACCGGAATGACGAATGCCCAAATCGACTGAAATGTTCGACGTTCGGGAAAACGCGAAATTCGTCGTCGTCGGAGCTCCGTAGGTTCTGAGATTTTGAGAGAATGAAGAGGGGTAGAGGAGTAGTTGGTGTACCAATTTATAGGTTCTCTCATGACTCGAATCACTGGGAACATGAGAAGTTTCAGGTGGCTGTTCGGTTTTTAGAAACTGATGGAATAAACAGCAATAAAAGCACTAATGGGATGTGGTAACAGAAGCATTGACTTCAGCGATGAATGCATGGTGTTGTTAGGATCGCAGTGCTTCAGACGGAATTGAATTCGGATGCTTGAGTGGAAAGTTATGGGGGAAAGAAGGAAACATTTTTTTGTGCTTTCCGTTGGAACCTGAAGCGCTGCGTCCAGAGCTTGAAGATGTACAGTGCTCGGTTACTGTAGCATGAACAGTATCCGAGAGGAGAGAGAAAGAAAGAAAAGTGAGAAAAGAATAAGAAAAATAGAAGAATAGGCCAAGAAAAAATTAGATTGGACCCAGAAAAAATAAAATGAACATTTTTCTGGAGATTTGGATTTTTTATAGAATGGAATTTGAATTTTTAAAATTTGAATTCAAATTTTGGAATTCCAGGTGGGAATTGAAATTTGAATTTGGGAATTCCGATTGGAATCAGGATTTTTGATATTTTCCCTCCAGTAATACATAAATAATCCAAATAAAATGCAAATATTTTAAAATAATTATTTTGGAATTAATTTTAAAGAAGACAAAATTTTAAGATGTTACAAATCTACCCCCCTTAGAAAGAATCTCGTCCTCGAAATTCGGACGGACTAGGAAAAAGAAAGAAGAGGGAAACTTGGCTCTTAGATCTTCCTCGCGCTCCTATGTTGCTCCTGATTCTAAACCAAACTGGGATTAGGCTGAAACCAAATATACAAGAAGCTTACCAAGCTTGGTCACTGCCTCCGAAGCATCATTCACAGTGATCTGGTTAACTCGTCCTCTCCCTTGCGATTGCGGGGTCCTTGGAGTTTTACCTAGAGTCTGAGATACTCCTCGTCCTTGCCCTACAACTGGAGCTCGCTCTGGTGTAGTCCCCAAATTGAAAGGTATTGGAGTGATAGCTTGAGGCTTCTATGGGCACTTGCTAACATAATGTCCCATCTCGTGACACCGGAAACATCGCACTCCTGCTGCTGATGTGTTGCTTTTCTGAGGTCGAACTCCGGTTTAGATTTGGGATTCTTGCATCACTGAACGGGGTGATGATCTTGGAGTTCTTAGTGCATCTGCTCTCTGTTGGAGCTTGGTTGAACAGGGGTGGATTCATTCGGGGTCTTGAACTGCTTGCAATATACTGCGTCTGAAAAGCCATCTTTCTCTTACGAGATTCCTGTAGTTGACATTGAGCATCTTCCTGAACAACAGATTTGTTGACCATGTGCAGGAACGTCGGAAAATCATTTGATACCAACTGCACCTTGAGGTTGGGGTCCAGTCCTTCCATGAAGCGCTAAATCTTTGCTGCATCTGTTGCAACATCTTCTGGTGCATACCTTGATATCTGAATGAACATATTCAGATACTCTGAAACATTAAGGTTTCCCTGCTGTAGCTTGCGAAACTCCCTCTTCTTCATCTCCAATATTCCCATAGGAATGTGTGCAGTACGAAAAGCTTCCATAAATTCAGCCCATGTGATGGTCTGCACATCCTGGTGAGCAGAACAGTAGTTTTCCCACCAATTAGCAGCAAATCCTTTTAGTTGATGGGCGGCGTACAACACCTTCTCGTGGTCATTGCACTGAGCCAAATTCAACTTCCTTTCTACTTCCTTAAGCCAGTCATCCGCATCCAACGGATCAGCGGATCCAGCGAAGGATGAAGGTCAGTCCTCATGAATGCACCAAGCTTAGACTGAGGTGGTTGAGCAGGTGCTGGATGAGCTCGATGAACTTGATTCTGGGCCAAAGCTTGAAGAAGCTGCAATTGCATGGCCATCATCTGCTCCAAATTCGGGGCTTGAGCTGGCGGAGGAGGAATTGGGGCATTGCTGTCATTAGGCCCTTGGTTGTTGCCGACGTTGCTCCTTGTATTCACCATCTGAAGCGGTAACCAGGGTTGATAAAAGGTAAGAGGGAAGTAGCACAGATAAGAGGTTGGGGAACAACTAAATAACAACCCAAACAAACACACAAGAGAGAAGCAAACTCCAACCAGGAGAAATTTAGCTCAGAAACAAAAATAGTTTTTAAAGATGGCTGTACTACAAGTACACAAAGGCTTGGTACAGTCCATCTAGCATACCAACAAGCAGTATACATAAGCGTTCTAAAATCGTAAGGCTTTACTTGGGTACTATGAACTAAAGAGCTACTCCTCACTTCTTCATGACGACACAGTTCTATGAGGTATCTAAAGAAATTACAAAGGAAAGTGGATCCAATTATCATTCTTAAAAGTGAGTAAATAGATAGTTAAGATAGAATACCCTGATGAAGGTAAGGATAGAAAGAAGAGAAAAGATGAGAATAGCACATTATTAAAATTTTATTTTATAAAATAAAATTTGAAGCATTTCTAATAACGACCATTCTAACTAGGTTACACCCTACAGTCAAATTGGTTTTGATACCACTTCTGTAAGACCCCAGAGCAGCAACTCCATAATCTTCTGTGTATTACATCACTAGTCCCAGATCAAAGCTAGTGCACACAGTTAAACAGTGATGATACATAACCAACAACGCTTTATTACAATAATAGAGAGTACATACCTCGAAGTCTTTTATTACATATGAGGTTTTAAGACCTCACACCAAATAAAAAAATTACAGCGGAAGCAAAAAGAACTTAAGCAAGACCCATCAATAGCCACAGGCAATTGACTGGGGAAACGCAACCTAGAAATCCAGATAGCCTTCATCGAATCCATCCACGAAATAGCCTATGTATCATGTGAGTACATAAAAGTACTCCGTAAGTCTTGGGAAAGATGCAGTAGATGCATGGCTTAACAAAGGAAGGTTCTTATGGTTCTTTTGCATAAAGCAGCATTTTATTTCAAATACCATTATGTAATTTCAAAAGCAACAGTTTAACAAAAATAAATGCAATACTGAAACTAGATACAATTTTCTAGTGAAGGTTCCAATCACCAACACTAGCACAAAGGCTCTATCCGCCAAGGTTTAAAATTACGGGTTCCATCCACCCTCACTGGCTCCATCCGCCAGGACACACACTTCCGAGAGTTCCAACCACTCGCAGGTTCCCAAAACTTTTGTTTTAAAATCAAAACCAAAGGTCTACCATATGAATGCATTTCTTGCCCGCCCTTGATCGTGGGCACGGCTATTTGAATAGTTTGTTACTCTGCAGAGTTTGTACATCTTTACCTACAAGAGATAAATTATCTTAATAGTCAACATGCTTCCTTTGGCATAAGACCTAGATAAAATATCACAAAGCTTTTACCTCACTCTAGTCTAGTTAGACACCACCCGCTGAGGTTTCACCGCTGAAGGGTTAAATCCACCACAGTCAGAAGCCCCCTCTTGCACCATATGAGTACAGTAAATCCCTATCCCTCACTGTGAGTAAACCAGTAAATCCCTGGCACCCACTAACCACTGGTGGTACGAAAACTAAACTATCGTAAGTTAATCAGCTAGGTCATACCCATATAGACTTGTGGTTGTATGGTAGTGCTCAGTCTGGACAATCACAAATGTCGGTCCTTAGTCGACTAGGGCGGAACATACACTTTACAAGATCTCGTGCTTACCACACCAATCCAAACCAACCATCCGCCCCGGTCTACAACAATTTTCACACATTAATTTATTTAAAAAGAACAGTGGCAACACCAATTGCCACTAAATTTCTGAATACAACAGACTAGTTTAAAGAATTATAATTTCCCATTCCAAGGTTACAAAGGTTAAATAGCATGACTAAGCATTTTACTACCGTTCTAATATTTGTCAAAGATTTCATAATAATCTCATTATTGAGACAAAGAAAATCCTAAGGTTACAAAGGTACATGGCATTCAACTGCAATTGAGGGCATAACAAGGTTGGATTAACTAATACCTTAAGACAGAAGTTATCATTTTATGTAACATAGCAATGCATCTAAATTTAAAATAATAAAATGATTTTGGCAAACATAGGCACAAGATGATCAAAGGAGACTTGCCTTCTTGCACGCTATATGGAATTTCTTGCTGCGAATCGGAGAAATATTCGGTAACGTCGGGTCCTACGCGCGAACGATAAATACAAGAAAAAGAATAAATACAAATAAAATCATAAAAATATAAAATATATATCTGGAGAAAGGTTATGCTTTTAGATGAATTTAGAAATTTATTTCACTGGATTCGGAGTTCGAATGAGAGAGAATGAGCATTTGGAAGTTTATCACATGAAATAATAGAAAACGCAAATTTTGCATTGGCAGCCGATCTGCTGCTTGCTATCCGCTACAGTGATCCGAGCGGAGGTCTGGGCACGCTTGGCCGCGGCTACTCACCGGCGAGGAAAATAAAAAGAAGAATCGCACAACCCACGGGAGGATGGGTCCGCAAAGGCCCGAGGAACACCATGGTGCGCACGGTTCGGCCAAACGACCACCCAATTGGCCTAGCCACGACAACGTCCACGAAGAATAGAGGTGCTCCGACGCGGGACTTCCTCGGTAAGGCGTTGAACAAACGGAGACATGGAATAGGTAGAGGATGTGGTAGGGATGGTGCAGTAGCGAGGAATTGGAAAAGCGCTCACCGAGGACGACGAATCGACGACAGAAGTCGAAAACGGCCCATTCCACGAAAAGCTCAATTCACAACAATTGGCTGCATGAAAAATCAATTAAAAATGATGGATGAGTTGCTTGGATGCTAAGACAGGAGATGGCAGAAGCAAAAGTTGAAAATCTTCACCGGAATGACGAATGCCCAAATCGACTGAAATGTTCGACGTTCGGGAAAATGCGAAATTCGTCGTCGTCGGAGCTCCGTAGGTTCTGAGATTTTGAGAGAATGAAGAGGGGTAGAGGAGTAGTTGGTGTAGCAATTTATAAGTTCTCTCATGACTCGAATCGCTGGGAACATGAGAAGTTTTGGGTGGCTGTTCGGTTTTTAGAAACTGATGGAATAAACAGCAATAAAAGCACTAATGGGATGTGGTAACAGAAGCATTGACTTCGGCGATGAATGCATGGTGTTGTTAGGATCGTAGTGCTTCAGATGGAATTAAATTCGGATGCTCGTGTGGAACGTTATGGGGAAAGCAGGAAACATTTTTTTTGTGCTTTCCATTGGAACCTGAAGCGCTGCGTCCAGAGCTTGAAGATGTACAGTGCTCGGTTACTGTAGCATGAATAGTAACTAAGAAGAGATAGAAAGAAAGAAAAGTGAGAAAAGAATAAGAAAAATAGAAGAATAGGCCAAGAAAAAATTAGATTGGACCCAGAAAAATAAAATGGACATTTTTCTGGAGATTTGGATTTTTACAGATTGAATTTGAATTTTAAAATTTGAATTCAAATTTTGGAATTCCAGGTGGGAATTGAAATTTGAATTTGGGAATTCCGATTGGAATCAGGATTTTTGATATTTTTTTCCAGTAATACATAAATAATCCAAATAAAATCTAAATATTTTAAAATAATTATTTTGGAATTAATTTTAGAGAAGACAAATTTTTAGGATGTTACATCACAAAAGGTAGATTAAATAAGACATAATGTGCACAAAATTAATTAAACAGTGCACACAGAAGGTTGACTAAAGATACATCATAATTAGTCAGTAATGAACCTGACACATAGTAATAAAACACCCATCCAAGCATCATCATAAGCCAAAACTCACTTAACATCAATGCCGTAACCACCACATGAGCTGCTTAAAAGAGTCGGCCCAAAAGAATGTACCAAACCATAAAGGAAAAACATCAGTGGCCGGCCCACAAAAATTCACGCGCACGTGCTCGCCTAAAGAAAAAATGTGCACGGGTGCTGGGCCCAAAAACACTTGGGCGCGGCCCAAAAGCACTGCAGCGGGCGTGGCCCAAAAAATCACGCAGCAGGCGCGGCCCAAAATCACTACAGCGGGGCGGCCCAAAACACATGAAACGCGCACGCGCCGTCCGATCGGAACGTGTGGTCGAGATCGCCCCAGCCAAGACAAAACAAGGACAAAACCCTAACCCTAAGGGCATTTGCTTCCTCCTTTCCGAAAAACACGGGCAGCTCAGAGGCATGAGCGATGACGCGCGGAAGGCGGGTCGAGGCGGTACGCGCGCGGGTGAAGGCGAGGCGGCTCGGCGGCACGCGCGTGGGGAAGGCAAGGTGACAGGGCTGCGCCGGCGGGTGCGCGGGCGCAAGGCACCGGCGGTCGAAAAGGGTGGCGCCGGATAGCGCGCAGTGCAAGGGCCCGAAGGGTCGGCATCGGCGCGCTTACGGAGGAACGGAGGTGGCACCGGCGGCCAACCTCGACAACCGCGCCAAGAACTCGTAAGTTTCCGCCCAGATGAGATTTGATTTGAGGGTTCCAAGTGAGGATTTGGGGATTTCATTAGGAATTCATTAGGGATTTGCAAAGGATTTTAAGATCCCCTCCTTCTAATTGCTTATCCGGCCTTAAAACATTAGATCCGAGCCGTAAGTCTTTAGATCTGAGTTCGGTGGGACTAAAACTAGGGTTCATGTCAAGTCTAGGTTGCTCTGATACCAAATATTAATATTAATCTAAGTCTAAATATAAACATTAGGCTTAATCCTAAACTCAAATCATGAACACAAAATAAACATCAGTGCGGAAGACGTACCCAAACTCAGGGAGCCCATGTAGGTTGCAGCCAGATCTGTTGATGTAGAGGTGTCGATGGCGTCAGTGGGGCCGTGGACGGGGACGGAGGAGTGGCTTCGTCTTCATCCACCTGAGCGCCCGTAATAGATCGGGTCTGTTGGGGATTTAGTGGCTCAAGACAGCCTCGTGTGTCACGAAACCCTGCCGATCCCCTCGATTTTTATAGCGCTAGGTGTCTAGGACCAAACCAAAAATAGCAGTTGGAACCGCCTCCGATCAAGGCGCGAGTGGAGGTGTGACCTCCCTTAAATCTCGGGTTTTCAGTTAGCCAAGATCAACCTAACAGATAGCTTTCTGGGCTATCAATGCCACATGCCTTCCACTGAGCCTTGCTGCCGACACAGCAGGGATTTTTGTCGACATGAAGCTACTGACCTATTGCTTCTTTGCAGCTCAGGGAGAACAACTATCCCCAAGGGCAAGTGTGTAATTTTCTTTCCTTGCTAGGACTCTATTTATTGTATGGGAAAATCTGTACTGAACTATAATATCCTAAACGTCGTTTCGGCGTCGGTTTCTAAATTAATTGCGGAGTTGCCCGGATTTTCGATAAATCGCGGGAGGTGAAAATAAATTCTTCAGAATAGTCTAAAATAATAAAAAAAGAATTAAAATAATTAATTAAGAGGTTTTGGGTTATCCGGAGGGGTGGGCCAGCCATTTTGGGCCAGACAGCCCAAACGGAGGCCCGCACTCTCCCAAACCCTAGCACCCTCTTTATAAACCCCTCCTTGGCTCCTCTCCCCTTTTCCCCACCTGGCCGCCACCCCATCTCCGCCCTGCGCTCCACCTCTTCCCCATTGCTGCTGCCCATGGATGAGAAGGAGGAGAGGAAGGAGAAGAAGGAGAGGAAGAGAAGGAGGAGAAGAAGGGAAAGAGAAGAAGTAGAAGAGAGGGGTGATCCCAATCCCTAGGTAAATTTTCCCCCACCTCAATCTCTCTGTTTTATGCTGAAATTAGGGTTCTTAGCCCTAGATTTGAAGGGAATAGCATTTTGGAAAACCCGATTAGAGAATCCTGATCTTGCTGTCTGTAGATTGAATCGCACGATGTTACTGTTCCTGCAGTTTCGACCCCTAAAACGATTTTTCCCGAGGGCCACCCCAAAAGGGAAAATGTAGAGGACGATGATACGCATCTACTGTATTGTTTTTACAATTTTTGGCCACGTAATTTGGGCGTATAAGGGTCTGGAATCTCGCTGTCCGTCAGGGGAGCAGTCAGAGACAGAGTGCTGTTCAGATGGGAATTAGGGATAGAAGATGAATTTTATATTTTTGGTCACCATTGAGAAAGTTTTAGATAATTTGATAATCTAGCTGCTGTATAAAAATCAGAATTTTTATAGCCCTACTCTATTGTTGGGAGGAGTTTGAATCTGACTATCCTGACTGTCAGAACAGAGGATGATCTCTGTTTAGGGCAATGAGATACACCATGCTAAGAACAAAATAAAATATGTGATCTACATGAAAAGTGTGGGTAATTAAGTGAGGAATCTAGATATATATCTTTTCTGTGATTAGTTTTATATTTTTAAAGATAGAAAATGTTAAGCAGCGCCGCTGCAGTGGGAAGATTGTAGAACCGCATGCGGGAAGGATGTTGTGGGGTTTAGGGTTTTGGCGATACTTCTCTTTGAGAGTCATGATTGTATTGCTGTGTATTGTGCTGAGAGGTACCTTTTTGGACAGGCGGATTTGCTTCTGATCGAGCGTGATCTCGTCGCTTCGCCGGTAGAGGCAAGTAAACATAGCGGATGTGCTACCGTTTAACCCGTTATTCTTACTACTTGCAATATGCATGATTTTTCGTATTGATAAAAGATATGCCATGATTACATGTTTTCTAAGGAAGAATGTGGTAGCAAGATATTAATCAATTGCCATGTTTGGTTGAGTTTTGGTAGTATTATGGTAATTTGCTTAATGAGCTAATTGTGGTATATGAAAGTAAATGCGTGGTGGTTATGATGATATTTTCTTATTGTTAAATTCATGAGAATCATATGAATGCCCTTGAAGTTGGTATTATTGTGGCTTTAGTGGTAGTATTCTTAATGAATACTTGTGGTCGTATTGTGGTTTTTGTGGTAGGATACACTATAGATCGATTGATTATGATCTTGGTGAACCGAATGTGGAATATGTGGTTGACCTTCGTGGTTAAATTCTTGTGGTTTATGATTATCATATCATTCATAACATGTCATGACATTGCATTGTGGATGTCGCCGCTTATAGCCGCGATCAGACGTCAGACAAAGATCGCATTGTCAGAGCACGATGCACACTTTTACCTTGTTGGGTAAAGGTGTAGTGGAGCATAGCATGCATATGCATTGCATTGTGGAAAGATCATTTGCATACTTATGCAATATATTGTGGTGAAGTTATTTTACAAACAACTGCAACTTTATAGTTGTGATGCGGAATTGGCTCATGGGAGTCACTTGTGGTATGAGGAAAGTGGTTGTGGTCGTGGTTTTGGGATTCATCCCTTGTGGTATGGTTGGGGTTGTGATTGCGGTATGAGATTCTTTTCTCTTGTGGTAATTGTTGATAGCAGTTGTGGACGCGAGAAATAATAAAGTTAGTGAGGTAAAACATGCTAATGTTTTAAGGTCATTGGTAGTGGTAGTGGTGGATGATATGAAGTAGTTAATCCAGATTTATATGCTAATGTTTTATTACTGTTGGTAGTAAATATGATTGAGGCTATAAATGTGGTCATTGTGGGAAATGGATATTGATGCTTAATATCATTGTTGTTTAATTAGCTTGATAATGAATGTGGATGCACAATGTGGATGTGGACAAATGGATACTTTAATGATGTTGTATATTTGTTTGTAGTCTGAATAGCCTGTTAAACAGTTTGCTTGCTGAGATTTTATCTCACCCTTGTTTTTCCCCCCTACAGGTGATTCATGAGCATTCATGGGATGGGTAGAGCGGCACCACAATAATGCACTTGGTTCATAAATTCATGATGTAATAAAGTCGATGGAATTCTAGCCAAATGCCTAGCTATCCGTCGATGATTGTTTTAGTTAATACTGACGAACTTGTGATCTATTGATTAGTCTGCTAGAGGTTGTTTCAAATATTGAACTTGTTATCGTTATCTTTATTTCCTTAGTTGATTATGCTTCCGCTTAATCCTTCATGTCTAGAAATTTGTAGCTGGAATAAATTATCTTGAAATTTTTGGCTAGCTGTAGAGTGGTTTAGTGGCATCCCAAGGTGATGTGGATCCTGGAGTGTTACAGTTGGTATCAGAGCGGGCTTTAGGTCCGTGGTAATTAAATTATTAAATTGATACACTGGTGCACAGTAGGATGGGATGGGTCAAGCATTGCATATATGCTTTTGACATGTTGTATTGATGATTTATGTTATGAGATAATCTTGTATGATTATGATTTGTTTCTATGACTGCTATGGGTGAGGATAGTCAATGATAGGAGGTAGGGTTTGCAGCTGTTGCCTTGGGCATTGCCAGTTTATACCACCGTTCGTGGTATGGGGGATAGTGATGCAGTTACCTCGGGTAACTTAGTTACGGATGTCATGGGTAAGTTTCTTAGAAAGGAGTTATCCTTCTTGAGATGATTTTTGGCCGATTCTTGGCTTATTGTGGTTAATGAGTTTTCTCTCGGGTTAGCGGTTCAATGCAATTGTTGGGTGCCAATAGGCCTTTAATTGTTCTTGAAACCAAATATTGTTTCTTTCTGATTGATGAGTTGCTTTTGCTGCTCGTGAGCGTTGTTAATTGATGAGATTGGTTTTTCGTGTTGTTCTATCTTTCTTACTGGAAAATGTGACTCATTAATTCATTGATATTTTGAAAAGAAATCAAAGTTTTTTTGTTGGAAGTTCGTTAACTTGTGGAAGTATTGGCTCTATGCATTTCTTTTAAGTTATTTTGGTTATTGAAGTTTGAATCCTCTCTTTCCTTAAGGGAAGTGTTAAAACCTTTTGTGATGTTTTGTTGTATCTAAGTTTGAGTTGGCAATTATGTAAATCATTGATAAGCTGTGAATTATCAAGTTGAGATGCTAGCGTGGTACATGATTAATTTCTACCAATATCCTTAGAAGTGAGGTTGATTAATATGATGTTGATCTGTTGTAGTTTCTTGAAGAAATATGATTCAGAATTTGTCTACACATGCTTAGAACTCATGCAGATATTGAGCAATATAAAAAAAAAGGGTTTGATTGTTGTGGTTGTTTAAATTTCCAACTTGTTGGATAGATTGGATTGATTGATCTTAAGTAAATAATCTGACCACTAGGGATGGTTAAATAAGAAGTTGGAATATTGTCTTAATAATATTAACCTTTAGTATGTCCTCTCTTTATATACTTGATGAGTATGTACAATCGTTAAATTCATGTAACTTTTACCATGCTAAATTGTTGAAATATGTATAAAGAATTAGATGATTGTTGATGTATTGAATTGTGGAATCTTGTCTTATAAAGCTGGTATTATTGATGTTTAAAGTTATTTTGTTCTAATTTTTGAACATAAGGTGGAATATTGAATCTGTGCTCATAATTGTTTTTGCGACTGCAAAACAGAGATAGGATCATTAATGCTATGATGATGAAAAATTAATAATCAAATTATTGACAGTAATGACTGGAGTGCAATCAATTTGTGCTAAATTAGAAGTTGAGCATTGGTAAGAGTTAGATGTATAAAATCTAATAAGAGTTTTATACTAGCATGTTTGCGAGGATATCATGTTCTAATATCATCTTGGTAATGAGTTTTGTTTTAATATGGTGGTTTATGCTCTAGGTTTTTCCTAGATTAAGTAGTTGGAACCTTATTTAGATAATAAGAACATGATGAAATTATTTATGGTGTTCCTTTTGAAAAAAAATATGGAATAAGAGGATATGATGGTTCTTGAAATAATATTTTATCTTGTTGTTAATACAATTGATAGCATATAGTTGTTCTTATGGTGTTGAATGATTTACAAATGAAGGAATTTGTTAGTTCCATGTTACTAATTGAATTTAAGGATTTGAGTTTCACGGTTGGGGTCTTCTTTTTGGACCTTATGACTTATTTGGTAGCCGAAAATTATTTTGAGCAAAGTGGCGTGATGAATGCTTTTATTGGTTTTAACTAAACCATGTGTTGTGGTCTTCAAGCATTCTTTGCTGGAATTGGCGGGATGCTGTAATCAATGGAAATTATTTCTTGTTAAAAGAAAGAGTTATACTAGAAGTATTTGAGGTACAGATGATCTCATCTTGTGTTTTCCAACCTCATTGCTATTTGATTTTTCTCTTGGTCTTTTAGCTACTGTGAATGATTGCGATTTTCTGTATGCTAAAATTTATTTCTTCTTACCTCTTCTTCTAAGATCAGGGTAATTGTTGTGGGTTGCGAAGCCTTTATGTTGCGTGATGGAAACTGGATAGTGGTGGTCTAGTAGATGTTTTCGTGGGAGCCTTAAATATCACGATGTTTGAGATGCATTGGGTGATATTTGGTTTTTGTGGAGTAATCCTTAGGAAGGATTTGATTTAAATAGAATGATTGTCTTGGAGTCAAATAATTTGTCGATGTTAAGGATTGAGTGTATGTTAATTGCGAAATAGTAGGGTTTTCACCCGAGGTTTTCCCATCTTATTCGGGAGTTGTTGTAGGAGCCTTGAAAGTGAGTCGGAGCTTTACCTTTGTTATGCTAGAACCTTAGAGACTCAAAGTGTCTCCATGTGGGAATAGTAGATCGAGTGGTATTCCAACAAAGTGTAGATGATGTACTCGATTGAGCTAATTGTTGAGGTGGCCAACTTGAGATAAATGAGTTGGTGTGTTGGGCGATGATTTGGAAATCCTTGGTTCAAGGAAGTTAATTTATTCAAAGAAATAGAGTGGGAAATATTTGTTATCTCGATTAGTGAAAAGCTCGCTTGATTCTTGTTTATGCTGTGTGTTTTGGCAGAGGTCATCTCAGAAATTGAATTGTTTGATATTGAGCGTAGTCTTTTCCAACTAGGAAAAGACAATGATTGTTTTGGTCTGTCGAGTGATTTTCATTCTTGGCTTATGTGGTGTGGTTTCTCCAATTGTCTACTTGGAGAGTGGAAAATATTTTGTGGTGAATCCTTTGGTTTGGATCGTGGTCCTTTGAAGGGCAGCTAGTTGCTAGTGTTTTGCTTGAGAATTCTTTATTCTCCTTTTGATGGGTTCGCTTTGTAAAAGATATTGTTTGTGCTTCAAGTAGAATGATATGAGTGGAATCTGTGGTCAAATTCTTTTAAAGGGGTACAATGTATTATCCCGATTATAATAAATAGAGAAAAAAGTTTAAGAAGGAAGATGGTATTAGAAAGTGGTTTAATAGTCGTCGCAGAAAAATTTTGTGAAGATGGCAGGACCTGTTGGCCGCTCAGAGCTGGCCTAAGTGTTATGCAGACGTTCGGCTTAGACCAACATGAATCGTGGACTCGCCGGAACTAGCCGGGAGGAAGAGGGGCATCAAGCATGTGAAGGCCCTCTAGACGAACCAGTCCGAGCGGGAGGCGATGTGGAACCTTGAAGACCAGATGCATAAGAAGAGCCCGAGCTCCTAGAAGCGGAAGAGTCTAAAATAATAAAAAGAGAATTAAAATAATTAATTAAGAGGTTTTGGATTATCCGGAGGGGTGGGCCAGCCATTTTGGGCCAGACAGCCCAAACGGGGCCTGCACTCCTCCCAAACCCTAGCACCTCTTTATAAACCCCTCCCTTGGCTCCTCTCCCGCTTTCCCCACTGGCCGCCACCCCATCTCCTCCTTGCGCTCCACCTCTTCCCCATTGCTGCTGCCCATGGATGCGAAGGAGGAGAGGAAGGAGAAGAAGGAGAGGAAGAGAAGGAGGAGAAGAAGGGAAAGAGAAGAAGTGGAAGAGAGGGGTGATCCCAATCCCTAGGTAAATTTTCCCCCACCTCAATCTCTCTGTTTTATGCTGAAATTAGGGTTCTTAGCCCTAGATTTGAAGGGATTAGCATTTTGGAAAACCCGATTAGAGAGTCCTGATCTTGCTGTCTGTAGATTGAATCACGCGATGTTACTGTTCCTGCAGTTTCGACCCCTAAAACGATTTTTCCCAAGGGCCTCCCCAAAAGGAAAAACGTACAGGACGACGATACGCATCTACTGTATTTGTTTCACAATTTTTGGCTGCGTAATTTAGGCTTATAAGGGTCTGGAATCTCGCTGTCCGTCAGGGGAGCAGTCAGAGACAGAGTGCTGTTCAGATGGGAATTAGGGATAGAAGATGAATTTTATATTTTTGATCACCATTGAGAAAGTTTTAGATAATTTGATAATCTAGCTGCTGTATAAAAATCAGAATTTTTATACCCTTGTTTTTCCCCCCTACAGGTGATTCATGAGCATTCATGGGATGGGTAGAGCGGCACCACAATAATGCACTTGGTTTATAAATTCATGATGTAATAAAGTCGATGGAATTCTAGCCAAATGCCTAGCTATCCGTGGATGATTGTTTTAGTTAATACTGACGAACTTGTGATCTATTGATTAGTCTGCTAGAGATTGTTTCAAATATTGAACTTGTTATCGTTATCTTTATTTTCTTAGTTGATTATGCTTCCGCTTAATCCTTCATGTCTAGAAATTTGTAGCCGGAATAAATTATCTTGAAATTTTTGCCTAGCTGTAGAGTGGTTTAGTGGCATCCCAAGGTGATGTGGATCCTGGGGTGTTACATGAACTCTAAAATCTTAATATACAGACACTCCAACTCTTTGTTTGTTGCTACTGTTGGAGCTTTTATACAGACCGTCCACAGCCACGTACAACTGAATCCCAAAGAACCATCACACCAATCTGAACTAACGGATGGCAATATTTTAGGGACATGGCTACAGTACGCTATATCGTCGAAAACTAACCTCAATAATATAGTATCTGTCCATCGAATAATGTGTTAGAAATTGGCCCATTATTTGTGGCCCATTTTCTTAAATTCCAAAGCATGCAAGGTTTAATACCATATTACTTAGGTAAAGTGGGGGAGATCAATTTATAAGGTGGAGTTCATGCCACTCCTTGAATTATGGAAGTGGATGGTGGTTTTGGCTAAACACACACGCGCGCACGCACGCGCGCGTGCATATTCGCGTATTTTCGCGTGAAAATCGCGTGACTTGTGACTTGCGACGCACGACCGCGCCGTGACGTGGCGCGCCACTTGGTAGACCATGTCCACCTAATTTTTGCTGAACCTCGCATCATCTCTCTTTCCTTTAAACTGGTCATGAGACTGCTTAATTACCATTATTTGGTTTCGAATTTTATCAGTTACCAGTGAATAATTGATCAATTACCAGTGAATAATTAAGCAGTTACCAGTGAATTATTTTGGATCAATGAGGGTAGTTACTAGAGAGTAATCTGCACGTCTATAAAAGACCTGGAGACGTCCAGTCTTGGACAGCGAACTTTTCATTTTCCTTCTCCTATTATCCTCTTCCTCTCTGGTGATATTGTGCTGTTGTACTGTATTGTTCGAACTACACCGGCCTTTCTTCCCTGCGTGCACCTGGAAGGAGGGTGAGCGGTATCTCCTAACCATTGCTACCGTGAAGACCTGCACGGGGGCAGCAATAAGGTTTCTGGGTAGCGCACATCTGCGCGACCGCTCCTGCTCTGCTTCATCTACGTCCTGCACTGCGTCAAGTCTACACTGCATCAAGCCTGCGCTGCTTCCTGCTCTTCATCAAGCCCAACAGTAAGTCGTTTGTGTGTTCGTACGACTTTGATACAATATTTCTCTTGCGTATATTTTGAAGTATGGTGGTAGCCTACTGTTACTAATTAGTTGTGCATCAATAGTATATTGCTTTTGTCTCCTACTAAAACTTGGAATTAAAATATTGCCTACATTTTCAACAATCCAGAAACCTTATAGTGAAATTTGTTGCAATACAGAAATGGTTAGCGCTTCTGATGTGATGAAACCTGAGAGGTTTTGTGGTCAGAACTTTCGTAGATGGCAGACTAGAGTCAAGTTTTGGCTCATGTCTTTGGGGCTGTGGTGGGTTGTCCACCCGCAGTATCCATTTACGATCGAGCAGTACATGCAATTTAATAGTGCAAATAATACTGCTCTTCGTTGCATCTTGACTGTTCTGGCAGATCAACTCTACGATGTGTATATGGACTATAAGTCTGCCACAGAGTTGTGGAATGCACTAGAGCACAAATATGCAGAGGCAGAGGCTGGTCGTTGGCTCTACATGTGTAAGTAATTTTTCGACTTTAGCATGGATGAGGCTAAGTCCATAGTTGCACAAGCTCATGACCTTCAGCTACTAGTCGGTGAAATTACGCACTTGGGCTGTGTGTTACCTCCTAAGTTTGTGGCTGCGGGCATTGTTGCTAAACTCCTCCTTCTTGGCGGGATTTTGCCACTAGCCCAAAACACAAGAGGGAAGAGATTTTGCTGAGGATCTCATTGCTGCTCTCGATGTGGAAGAAAAAGCAAGAGCAAAAAATGCACCAAGCACTTCTGGCCAGAACAATGCAAACTTCATTGAGAAAAAGACTATAGCAAAGAAGTACAAATCCAACAAACCGAACAAGACAACTAGCTTTAAGAAGAAGAAAACTGAGAAAAAGGATTTCAAGGACATCACCGCTTTGTAAAGCGGAAAAGATGGTCATATGGTGAAGGACTGTCGATTCCGCAAAATCAGAGATGGTGAACAGCCAAAGAAGAAGGCTGTCAACGTGATCATAGGCGAGGCCTCAACTTCAGGAGGGTATGGTAATCCACCTGTTGTTTTTTCAGCATGTCAACCCACTGATTGGTGGGTGGATACTGGTGCTAATGTTCACGTATGTTCTGATATTTTCTTGTTTTCTTCTTACCAGGCAGCAGGGGCTTCCTCCGTCCTAATAGGAAACGGCTCGCATGCTTCTGTTCTTGGTGTTGGCACGGTGGATCTGAAGCTGACTTCAGGGAAGATTGTCCACTTAAAGAACGTGCAGCACGCTCCTACAATAAACAAGAACCTCGTTAGTAGTTCTCTTCTATGTAGGGATGGTTATAATCTAGTTTTTGAGTCGAATAAAATTATATTGTCTAAGTTCAAAAATTTTGTTGGTAAAGGCTATGAGAGCGGAGGCTTATTCCGTCTAAGTACTTTAGAGTATTGTTATAATCTGAATGTTGCAACAAATCTAAATAAATGTGAGGCAAATGTTTGGCATTCCCGTTTCTGTCATATTGGTTTTGATAGTATTGTGAGAATGTCCTAATTAGATTTAATTCCAAAATGTGAAATTATCAAAGGATCAAAATGCCAGTCATGTGTGCAAGCAAAGCAGCCTCGAAAACCTTTTAAAAGATTAGAGGATGAAAAGAATCTGGCACCATTAGATCTTATTCATTCAGATTTGTGTAAACTGAATGGACTATTGACAAAAGAAGGCAAAAGATATTTTCTAACTTTTATTGATGATGCAACACGCTACTGCTATGTGTATTTGCTAAAAACTAAGGATGAATCTTTAAACTACTTTAAAACTTATAAGGCCGAGGTTGAGAACCAACTAGAAAAGAAAATAAAAAGATTGAGATCTGATCGTAGAGGAGAATATGTCTCTCATGAGTTCTCCAAATTCTGTTCTGAGCATGGAATAATCCACGAGTTCACACCACCATATTCACCCCAATTAAATGCGATAGCTGAGAGGAAAGCCGCACACTAACGAACTTGGTCAATGCCATGTTAGAGAGTTCCTGTATGCCTAAGGCATGGTGGGGGAAGCTATATTGACAGCAACTTTCGTCCTAAACAGAGTTATCACTAAAAGAAGTGAAATTACTCCATATGAGGGATGGAAGGGGAGAAAACCTAAATAATTTTCTGCAAACTTGGGGGTGTTTGGCAAAAGTCAATATACCATTGCAGAAAAAGAGAAAACTTGGACCAAAAATAGTCGATTGTATTTTTCTAGGGTATGCTCAAAATAGCACGGCCTATAGATTTTTAGTAGTTAAATCAGAAACTCCTGAGATTATTGCTAACACAATAATGGAGTCTAGAGATACTTCATTTTTTGAGAATATCTTTCCTATGAGAACAGTAGGTAGTACTTCAACACGAACTGAAAATGTTCAAAACGATAATATCGAAAATGAGAATAATCAAACTTCTGAACTTTCCACCATTGCTGAACCATTTTATGATATCCCTAAGGAGGACAATAATTTAGTCGCAGAAGCTCCTCGAAGGAGTAAGAGACAAAGGGTTGAGAAAACCTTTGGTGATGACTTTATTGTATACCTCGTGGATAATGTGCCAAAGACTCTTTTGGAAGCTTATGCATCTCTTGATGTTGAGTATTGGAAAGAGGCAGTCCGTAGCGAGATGGACTCTATCATGGCTAATGAGACTTGGTAGATCACCGATCTTCCTATTGGGTGCAAACCTGTAGGATGTAAGTGGATTTTTTAAAAAAAATTGAGGCCCGATGGTACCATTGAGAAGTACAAAGCAATACTTGTAGCTAAGAGTTACACCCAGAAAGAGGGAGAAGATTTCTTCGATACCTATTCTCCTGTCGCCAGATTAATCACCATCAGAGTGCTCCTTGCATTAGCATCTTCCTATCGTCTGCATGTTCATCAAATGGACGTGAAGACAGCTTTCCTTAATGGAGAGTTGGAGGAAGAAATTTATATGGATCAACCCGATGGTTTTGTGATTTCTGACAGAAAATAAGGTATGCGACTATTAAAATCCTTGTATGGTTTAAAGCAAGCACCTAAACAATGGCACGAAAAGTTTGATAAGACTTTGACAACCGCTGGCTTTATTGTGAATGAAGCTGATAAATGTGTATATTACCGTTATGGTGGGGGTCAAGGAGTGATCTTGTGTTTGTATATTGATGACATACTTATATTTGGAACAAACACTGTCGTAATTAACAAGGTCAAAACATTTCTATCCCGCTGCTTTGATATGAAAGATTTAGGAGAGGCAGATGTTATATTGAATATTAAATTGATCAAGAATGAGAATAGTATTACTTTGAACCAATCTCATTATGCAGAGAAAATATTGAGCCGTTTCGGTTTTGAAAATTCTAAAGTTTCTCCAACGCCCTATGATACGAGCATTAAGCTTCGAAAGAATCAAGGGTTAGGAAAAGATCAATTGAAATATTTACTAATTATTGGGTCACTTATGTATTTAGCTGGTGCCACAAGACCTGACATTTCATTTGCTGTGAGCAAATTAAGTCGGTTTACTTCTAACCCAGGAGATGATCATTGGGAGGCACTTGAAAGAGTGTTGCGCTACTTGAGGGGCACAACATCTTATGGAATTCATTATACTGGATACCCTTCTATATTAGAAGGGTACAGTGACTCCAATTGGATCTCTGATGCTGATGAGATCAAAGCTACAAGTGGTTATGTGTTTACTTTAGCTGGTGCTGCAGTTTCATGGAGGTCTTGTAAACAGACTATATTGACGAGATCAACCATGGAAGCGGAACTAGTAGCACTTGACACAGCCACTGTTGAGGCTGAATGGCTAAGAGAGCTTCTGATGGACTTGCCGTTGGTTGATAAACCAATACCGGTAATCCTGATGTACTGTGATAATCAAACTGTGTTGGCCAAAGTCACAAGTACAAAGGATAATATGAAGTCCTCTAGACATGTGAAGCGGAGGCTTAAATCTATCAGAAAATTGAGAAACTCCGGAGTGATAGCTGTGAACTATATTAACACTGAGAAAAATCTGGCAGACCCTTTTACAAAGGGATTAGCACGGAAAGCAATTTCTGTTGCTTCTATGGACATAGGAATGAGGCCTCTTTAAGTTACATCATAATGGTAACCCATACTTTCTTGATCGGAGATCCCGTGACGTAGATAATGGGAAAAACAAGTTGATGTTGTAACAAGAGAGTACATATTAATTGTACCTATGTCCTAATAAATAAAATACTCTCAACTGTATGGAAGGTTGGCATAAAACCTTAATGTATTCTGTTGTCCAAATGAGGAAAAGGTATTAGCCTGCAGGATACCTAGAAAAGAATACACCTACTTGAGCTTAATTGTTTGGTCGCAGTTCACGAGAACGGGGCATTCTCTAGAAAGCTCATAAGCAGATAAGGCAGCATGACCATATAATGCTCCGTTTAGGCGTGGTTCATTGGCAGCCTAGTACTAGTTGAGATTTCAAGTGAAATCTAATCACAAAAAGCTATGAATTCAAGGCATAGTCCATTCATTAGCTGTGAGAAGATGAATCTTGTTATTCTAGGTGCAAGTTCAACCCGTACGGGACTTACACTAAAAGACTAGTATATTAAACAGTACGTTAGCACAATATATTTGATATCCTTTTGCTTCTTGCTTTGGAATTGGTGGGGGATTGTTAGAAATTAGCCCAATTATTTGTGGCCCAATTTCTCAAATTCCAAAGCATGCAAAGTTTAGTACCATATTGCTTAGGCAAAGTGGATGAGACCAATTTATAAGGTGGAGTCCATGCCACTCCTTGAATTATGGAAGTGGATGGTTGCTTTGGCTAAACACACACGCGCGCACGCACGCACGCGCGCGTATTCGCGTATTTTCGTGTGAAAATCGCGTGACTTGTGACTTGCGACGCGCGACCGCGCCGTGACGTGACGCGCCACTTGGTAGACCATGTCCACCTAATTTTTGCTGAACCTCGCATCATCTCTCTCTCCTTTAAACTGGTCATGAGACTGCTTAATTACCATTATTTGGTTTTGAATTTTATCAGCTACCAGTGAATAATTGATCAGTTACCAGTGAATAATTAAGCAGTTACCAGTGAATTATTTTGGATCAATGAGGGTAGTTACTAGAGAGTAATCTGCACGTCTATAAAAGACTCGAGACGCCCAGTCTTGGACAAATAACTTTTCATTTTCCTTCTCCTATTGTCCTCTCTCGTGATCGCGTCGTTGTAATCGCTGTCGTTGTAATCGCGGTCGCTCGAACTACCGTGAATAATTAGCGCTACGTGAATTATTGCTCTCGTGATATTGTGTCGTTGTATCGCGGTCGCTCGAACTACGACGACCTTTCTTCCCGCGCACCGAAGGAGGGTGAGCGGTATCTCGAACCATTGCCGCTGCGGAAACCCGCACGGGGCAGCAATAAGGTTTCGGCAGCGATATCTGCGCGACCGCTCCTCGCTCGCTTCATCTACGTCCTGCACTGCGTCAAGTCTACACTGCATCAAGCCTGCGTTGCTTCCTGCTCTTCATCAAGCCCAACAGTAAGTCATTCGTGTGTTTGTACGACTTTGATACAATATTTTTCTTGCATATATTCTGAAGTATGGTGAGTAGCTTACTGTTACTAATTAGTTGTGCATCAATAGTATATTGCTTTTGTCTCCTACTAAAACTTGGAATTAAAATATTGCCTACATTTTCAACATAGTGTTCCTCTATTTTCAAGAGTTTGAATTTAGAAAATTTTAGAGATAAGTTTCACTTAAATCGGAGTTACGGTGAGAAAGAACGGGCTCTCTGAAGTTTTATTTTCGGGAAAATCCCAAAAATAAAAGAGAAGAGAGGGTTCTCTCTTTGACATGTGGATCCCACAAGTTTTTATTAATTTTAATAAAATCTCATATTTTGAAATGGGTGAGAGTATGACATGTGGGGCCCACAGATTAATTAAATGTCAAAAAATTTATAAAAGGGCAATGATTGACATGTGGGTCCTAGGCGCACTTAACTGTACGGTGGGGTCCATCTGTAAGTGACACAAGAGTTTAAATCCGATTTTAATAATTTAATAAAAGAGTTGGGGCCCAGTTGTCAGCCACTCAAATGGTTAAACTGTTATGGGGGGGTCCACCGGTCAGTGAAACAATTAACAGTTATTAATTACATTCATTAATGGTTAATGGTGGATTCGGTTAATTAAGATGTCGGAACAGGGAGGGGCGGCAGCTCGGCCGAGCGGGCGGCGGCACGGGCAGTCTGCGGGCAGCGAAGGAAGGCTCGACCGCGTGGAAGCATTCACGAAACAGCTTCACGGCTCGGGCGCACCTTCGCCTGGGGTGGCGTGGCCTAAATCGGCGCAGGGCCTTGTTGGCGGCGAGCTCGGCAGCGGCGGGAACAAGGGAGAAAGGGCGATGGTGAGGACGAGAGTGCGAGCTCAATTAAAGTTGATGAAAGCTTCCAGAGGTTGTTGGGAGCTCACCGGAGGGGATAATCGAGCTCGAGGTAGCTTGAAGCGAGCTCGTGTCGGTGACGGCCGGCGGCGAAAGGGGGTGGTCAACGCCGAGGTAGACGGGCCGAGAAAACTTCCAATTGGTGATGAGTTCGAGTTCAGCGAGCGGAGATGAGGCTCTGACAGGATGGAATTGGGCTAAGGAGGTCGGGGTCGGCGGCGACGAAGATCGGCCGGAGTTGGGCCCGAGGTGCGACGGTGACCATCGGGAAGCCAAGCGGCGATAGAGACAGCGTTACGGCGGAGGTAATTCGGGCGGCGAAGCTAGAGGGAGAGGGTGTAAGTTCAAGCTTTATTATGTTAGTTTTGGTGATAATGATAAATACTTTTGTGAGACTAATGTGCTTGATTGATTATTATATGGTTTAGTCTCATTTGGATGAAAAGGTGAAATCAAAGAGGTATGCATTCGACACTTACATTCATTTATATCTTAGTACATTTCTTAAATCAAAAATATAGATTAAACTCCACCAAAAGTCTAAGATGAATATGTGCATATGCTTTTATTATATATTCTTAAATGCACACATTTAGGGGGAGTTCACTCTATGTTTTTGATATCATTAGTATTGATCCATGTTTCCTTTTCCACATACATTGGGATCTCTTCTTTGAAATATATCATTTGAGTATATAAAATTTGTGTAGTTCATATATACTCACATTGAATCATATTGCTTTATACTCAATTGTTTGTGTATAGGACTAATATGATTATCAAGTATTTGATAGATTTAGTCCTGGATGTCGATTGACTATATGGAAATGCATGAAAAGATTGATAAGAAGATCAATATGGCTCGAGACAAATGTCAGCATACATTTGAATTCTAAACTCATTGTGCTCTCTCAGGAAAATTGGTAGCACCGCACCCACTTGCGGTATTACCGCAGTGCGGTAGTACCGGTGTGTAAACAGCGGTATTACCGCCGTGCGGTAGTACCGGATTTTGTGCGGTATATTTTTTCCAGATAGCACCCTTGGTGGGACTTGGACTCACCGAAATCGGTAGTACCGGAGTTTCCACGGTGGAACTACCGTAGTGCGGTAGTACCGTACCAATCAGCGGAACTACCGATGCTCGGTAGTACCGGCCATATAACGGCGGTAGTACTGCACTTTGAGTCTAAAGTTTTATTTTCAATTATTTGCAATTGTGGTGGTTATCATCAGTTACCAAAGGGAATATTGAAGAATCTAGATACACCATTATGAGTTAATAGTATATTTTGGTAATTAATAATAATCACATTATGGGACTACCATTTTCCATGAGTTGGATGAATAGTTTATGTTCCAAGATAATGAAGATTTTGGATGACTTCATATGTTAAAGATCATCAAGTAAAGATTCGAGATGAAAATGGTTTCATGAGTTGAAGGCCATCAAAAGAGGATGCATCATGTGTTGATGCATATCAAGGTCTCGAAAAGGAGATGATCATGAGTTGATCATCAAGTCAAGAGAAGACAATGACCCAGACTTGAAATGAAGATGTGCATCATCAAACTTCAAGGGAATGCTCAAGGCAAAGGTATGACTAGCTAGGGCTAAGGATGTGTTTTTAGTTTTTTACCGGTCTTGGTGTTTGGTTGGAAGACCGGATTGCTAGTATAGGTTTGCCATACTATTAAGAGGGGTCTTGTCTAGTAGCTTGAGTCTCACCATGTGTTGATAGCTCAATCTTGCTTACACTAGCTCTCCATAGCATGATGCTATTATTTGCGAATGTGTTTTGCAAATAGTTGAGGCTCGTGCATCTAATCCTTGCAACATGTGACTATACTTTACAAATGTATTTTGCAAATGGTTGAAGTCCATGTACCTTTTTCTTGTGGTATGATCTATGTTTGCAAATGTGTTTTGCAAATTGTTGGAGGTCATACAATGTCCCTTGGCATGGTCTAATATTATTTTTCTCGAACTTAGACCGTGATAGTGACTCCTTGGATCTCTTGTGTTTTCTGCATTGATCTAATGTGTTTGAGATTATGCAAATAAACGAGTTATGTAGCCCTCTGAATAAGCTTTCCATAGAGTCCAAGATCACTCAATTCCAACATCGGAGTCAAAAGTTGTGACTATTTTCCCGAGTGCTGTCTGTGCTGAAAAATAGATCTGGGGTAATCCCGCGATTTTTACGGTAGTACCGCACTGCGGTAATACCGCACCTACCTGCGGTAATACCGCAAGTTACACAGCGGTAATAGCGCAAATGCTGAGTAACGGCTATTTTTCTAGCCGTTAAAGTGGAGTGCGGTAATACCGCACTTATAATGGCGGTAGTTCCGATTTCTCTGATTTTTTTAGGGATTTGGCTCCAATGGCTAGTTTTTGTGTATGGAGTATAAATACTCACTTGTGGCCGGTTGGAGAGCAATCTTTGGCACCTCATCTCACTCCCTTGAGCTGGTGTAAGCTTCTCCACTCCATTGTGCATGTGTTGCACCTTGTGAGCAAAGAGAGAGGTCTCTAGTTGCATGTGTTGAATCTAGAGGTGGATTTTGCATCCACTTGAGCTTGTGCATTTGTTGCACATGGTGAGAGTTAAGCGAGAGGCTTGGCTTATTACTCTTGGAGTTTGCCGACTCCTAGACAGCGTTAGAGGCGTCGTGCGCGGTGGTCTTCTCAAAGAAGGTTGTGAGAAGACCCGGCGTGTTGTGAAGGTTGGAGCTCACCTACCCGGAGCGGGAAAGAGCTACCACTAGTGGATTTGAGGTGTTTGGCTTAATTCGTGGAGCAGGTCCAATTTGTTTGGGCTTACCTCAACGTGGATTAGGGGAGACCGGTAAGTCTCCGAACACCACGGTAAAAAGTAATCGTGTCAATTGTGGTTTCTTTACTTATGCTCAATTTACCTTCAAGTAATTTACATTCATAGAATTATATTGATTGCTTGTCACCCTAGGATTGCAAACCTTTGACATAGGCATAGATTGTTGGTGAACTTAGGCGAACCTAGTTGTTTTAGGTAATATTTATGCTAAACCAATTTAAGTTAAACTTCCGCATTATATACTTGGTTTAGACAAATAAATATTATTTTTAATTGAAAGAGGATTTTTCAAGACCGCCTATTCACCCCCCTCTAGTCGGCCTCCTCGATCCTACAAGTGGTATCAGAGCTTGATCTCTCATTTATTAGGCTTTACCGCCTAGAGAGTTAAAGGATGACGACTAGTAATATAGTGCACCTAGATAACACACCTCTATTTGATGGCACTAATTATGATAATTGAAAAATCCGCATGATGTGCTATTTTAAGGCCATGAGCCCAAAAATATGGCGGATTGTAGATGTGGGCTTTTCTCCTCCATTGGATTCTCTTGCTCCAACAATTGAGAATGAGAAATGCACACATCTCGACGCTCAAGCAACTAACGCTTTATTTAGTGCTTTGAGTGTAGAGGTGTTCAACAAAATATGCAATCTTGAGAGCTCTCATGAGATGTGGACTACAATTCAAGATAAATATGAAATGTCCACCTCAACAGATGAGAATTGCATACAAGAGTGGATGTCGGAAGAAGAATACTCAACCTCTAGCTTCGACAATGAAGAATCCACTATTCTGTCCATATCAACTCAATGCTTCATGGCAAAAGGTAATAAGAAGGTAAATAATAATGACAATGATGATGCACCTTCATATGATGAGTTGATAGACATGCTAGTAGAGCTTAACGAGTTTCTTGGGAAGTAGAAAGCTAAATATAATATTTTGAAGAATGAGCATATCACTCTTCAAAATGATTATAATAAACTAAAGGGAAAACATAAAATTCTCCTTTTCAAGGAATATTCTAATCCTAAGGTAGATATAGGCATTACATGTGATATATTAGATGATATGCCATGTGTAGCTCCTATTCCTTGCATTTCATCTAAAGTTAGTGTATCCACCTCATATGAGGATTTAATTGACATACCTTGTAGTTCTCAATCAGATGCTTCTACTTCCACTATGTATTGCAATACTAACATTGTAGAGGAAAATAATGAGCTCAAGGCCCAAGTCACAATATTAAAAAATGACTTGGAGAAGTGCTATAAAGGGAAGGCATCTCTTGATGATATCTTGAGCAAGCAACAAAGCTTGAATGACAAGAGAGGTATTGGCTTCATCTCCAAGAAGGAAAATAGCAAGACAAGGCACAATACAAGACACACGAAGAATATCAAGTGCCTTGGTTACAATGAGATGGGTCATTTCGCCTCTAAGTGCCCCAATAAGGTAGATGACAAGAAAAGGTCATCAATGAACAGGCAAACCGGCAATGAGCAAGATAGGAAGATAAGAAAGGGTAACAAATGCCAAACTTGCTACAATTGCCGGGAGAAGGGACATTTAAGTAAGGATTGTCCCAAAGGTATCATTCCTAAGCCATCTCTTGTGAATGAATATTATTTGCTTAAGAAAGATAAATATGGCAATGTGTTTGCTAGAAATGTTGGTTCACAAAATTTTAATGTGAGGGCCATTTGGGTGCCCAAATCTATTGTGGCTAACATTATGGACCCAACCAAGTTTTAGGTACCAAAATGCGCTTAAAAGCTTAATAGGTACTTGGAGAGGCATTGGAGGCTTGGCTTATCCATGAAGAGGTGAATTCCACCATATGCAAAATGGGAGCCAAGTTTGAGGATGATCATGCCACATTATGAACCAATGCCATCTCGGTAACAAGTATCTACAATTGAAATATTTAGCCCTTGCCTTATGTAGGTTGAATTACATGAAAAATATTTAAAGAATGGTGCTCTTGCTCTTGTTCTAAAAGTTCATAATTATAATCATGAGCAAGATGTAAGTGGCATATTAAGGGGGAGTGTAAAATCATAATTATGTATATCACATCTCTAAGTGTGCCCAAATTAATTAAGTGCTAGTGTTGATTTTGAAAAGGTAAGACATTTAGCCAAAAGTCAAAAACTTTGAAATTATTAGTGTATCTTTGAAAAACTAGTTGGAAAATATGTATAAATGCATTTCAAAGGTTTTCCAAAGGTTTTGGCTTTAGAAAAACCTATTTCAAATAAAAATGAGCTTTTGACCCAAAACTAGCTATGTAATATCTTGTTTTAGCTTTAAACTCGAGAACTAGCCAAAATCAATTCTAAAAGGAATTTAAAAATGAGTTCAATGCCAAAAACCTAGAGTTGGCTATTTCAAACTTTATTAATATTCAAAAGTTCTCCAAAAAACCAACTAATCAAAAGTTATTTGGATTTGAAACTCATCCAAAATCTTGAGTTGACCTAAGTGGTCACAATCTAGCACTTAAGTGAGTTTTGCCGTTTGAGCTAAAACTATTGAAATATATTGGCTCATAAGGGTATTTGTAACTCATACATGAAATTGAATGCCCAAAATATCCTATAACGCTCATTCTTGCAATCTTGAAGAATTTATTGAAAATGAGCTTGTTTTGAAAAATAAAAACCTAATTTGTTAAAATCTATGTTTAAAAGAATTTTACTCTTAGCATAGAGTTGGAAATGCTCCACAATTGGTTTATGTTTCTTTATGAAAAACTTTGGAGCAAGGTACAACACTATAACCTTTATTCTCCTCTGAAATCCAACTCTTGGCATGCATCCAAAAAAATCGGTACTACCGACAGTAACTACGGTACTACCGCCTTGTGGTACTACCGGCAGTCAAAATGCGGTACTACCATATTTTCTGCAAAATGGCTGATTTGTCCAGAATTTATTGTTTCCAATTCTCTCAGCCATTCTCTTTGCTCCTCAAAGTCAAGTTGATCTCTTTTTTCCTAGCTAGCTACCCTTATGTAATTTTTGACTCCATATGCCATTTTGCTCCGTATGCTTTTATCATAAATTGGCATTCTCTCTAAAGTAGTAGCTCTTTTGATCATCTTGACCTCGGCAAGACCTTCACTCTTATCTTCTCAAGTGATATCATCTTTTTCTTTCAAAGTGGTATCTAATTTTTTCTTTTACCGAGCAAAATCTTTTCTCAACCAAGCTCTTCACATAATATACCTCTTTTATGGTATTCATCTTTACAAGTGGTATGTCTCCTAAGTGATATCACCTGCTTCCTACAAATAATATTTCAAGTGATATATTTCTACAAGTGGTATCTTTATGCAAATGGTATCAAGTTTCTACAACTAAAATTAATTATACTTAGTATCATTTATGTTCACAAGTATGTTACAAGTGATATCTTATGTCATCACAAGTGGTATAAAAGTTAAAGTGGTATATGGTTCTCATGGAAGAGACAAGATAACCATTAAAAGGATAGAAGCACCTATTATGGACAAAATATTTACAAGTGGTATCCTTGATTTTTGGTGCTAAGATGATATAAGGAGAGAAAGTATGAATGAGAATAGGAGATATGTAAAAAGAGAAGAAAAGGAAAAATAGAGGAGAATCCTTTGTGTGTCAAAGGAAAAAGAAAGAAGTGCCAAGTGGACCCTTTGTGTAAGGGGGAGTATAAAGGGGAGTTTTACTCTATGAAAAATAAACATAGTATTTTGGGTTCATATAAACAAAAAGAGTAAAGTATTATTATTGGGAAAACTATTTTACCTAATTTGCCCAAAATATTTTATGGATCTTGAGAGTGAATGTGTTTCATTCTCATTTGCTTTATTTGGTGTTCATGGAGTAAAATCAATAATATGCAAGTTTAGCCCTTTTCAAAATACCTCTTTGGTCAAAATTCAAGAATCTTGTTTAAAATATCCAAATCTATGAAAAACTAAATGAAAGGAGTTAAATATGTATTTCAAATATTTTCCAATGCTTTTAGAGTAAAAAATTTTATTTTAGAAACAAAATAGCAAATTTGGTCTCAAATGGATCTTATATGATCTTCTTTTTCAATAAACAGACATATTTCCATAAATCAAAATCTATTGAGTTTTTAAAAAAGTTATCAATACCAAACTTGTAGGGTTGGTTATTTCAAACATTTCTCTAATTCAAAGTTTTTACAAAAGACCAACCGTTGAAAAGTTATACTTATTTGAAACTCGCCGAAAATCAAGTCGTGCCCTAAAATGACCTATTCTTACATATTGTGAGTTTCGCTATTTGAGCCAGATTTTTTTGCATATCTTGGCTTGAAATAGTATTTTTTAACTCATACAAAGCTAAGAAAGTAAGAAACACCATGAATTTCAAATTATATTGCATTTTGAGCTTTAGTCCAAAATCAAATCCAACCTCATGCATACAAAGTGCATTTTGCCATATCTTTTGAAAGAAAATTCCTTTATCAAAAATTCTTTTTGGAAAATACTTAAATTAGTCCTAAGTTAAAATTTGAAAAAATTCAAAAGATTTGGACTTCATTTCAAAGATTTTTGCATTTCACCTCTCTTTTTGGAAAAAGATTGTAAAGAAAACTCAAATTGGCACAACTTTTGATTGGAAACTCCATTTTCAGAAATTCCTGTTGGAAAAGTTTCTTACGAGTTCAAAGTTTATTTTTGCAAAATTTGAAAGCATTTTAACTTCATTTGAGAAAGTTATGCACTTTTCTCATTTTAACAAAATGCTGAAAATTCAGAACTTTGCGTGACTTTAAGCAGATTTGTGATTTTCATATATTTTAGAGTGCTCATAATCTTAGGTAGCTACAATTATGACTTTTGCTCCTCAATTATTGGTCTACACTAACAAATGTTCTCAGATTTATTGGATTTTTGTAAGTCATTTTTGCAGCTAGCTTTTGAAGATTAATTGAAATGTCAAAGTCTGAAAAATCAGCACTTCAATTGGAATGTCCTAGCCTTCAAGCAAACTATCAACAGTAAGATTTTTGAATATGTTTTAAATATCTTATCAAGTAAGTAATGAAACTCCCAAATTGCTCATATGTATCCTTTTCATACTTGTATGAACACTTTAAGATGAATTATTTAGTATCAAGCTCAATGTGTTGGATAAAATGCCAAATGCCAAATGAGGGAGAATATGCTATCTATTTTGTTAAGTCTTTTGATATCAAGCTCCATATGTTGAAAACCTTCTTTTTTGGCAAAATTTGCTCTTTTCCTTACTTTTTGATGATAAATGCCAAAAGGGGGAGAAATATTGAATAATAATAGTATTGATATAAAGAGGGGGAGAATTGAATTGATAAAAGAAAAATGGGGAGAAATATGCTTCAAACTTGAGCAATGCCAAAAGGGAATTTCACCAATAGTCTTTAATTTGCTATCATATGTTCATTTTTATCCAAATGCTATTATTGTTAATGGGTTTGTCATTCATCACCAAAAAGGGGGAGATTGTAAGTTCAAACTTCATTATGTTGGTTTTGGTGATAATGACAAATACTTTTGTAATACTAATGTACTTGATTGATTATGATATGGTTTAGTCTCATTTGGATGAAAAGGTGAAATCAAAGAGGTATACATTCGACACTTACATTCATTTATATCTTAGTGCATTCCTTGGATCCAAAATATAGATTAAACTCCATCAAAAGTCTAAGATGAATATGTGTATACTTTTATTATATATTCTTGAATGTACACATTTAGGGGGAGTTCACTCTATGTTTTATGATTTCAATAGTATTGATCCATGTTTCCTTTTCCACATACATTGGGATCTCAACTTTGAAATATATCATTTGAGTATATAAAACTTGTGTAGTTCATATATACTCACATTGAATCATATTGCTTTATACTCAATTATTTGTGTATGGGACTAGTATGATAATCAAGTGTTCGATAGATTTAGTTCCGGATGTTGATTGACTATATGGAAATGCATGAAAAGATTGATAAGAAGATCAATATGGCTCGAGACAAAGGTTAGTATGCATTTGAATTCTAAACTCATTGTGCTCTCTCAGGAAAATCGGTAGCACCGCACCCACTTGCGGTATTACTGCGATACGGTAGTACCGGTGTGTAAACAGCGATATTACTGCCGTGCGGTAGTACCGGATTTTGTGTGGTATGTTTTTTCCAGAGAGCACCCTTGGTGGGACTTGGACTCACCGAAATTGGTAGTACCAGAGTTTCCATGGCGGAACTACCGTAGTGCGGTAGTACCGCACCAATCAGCAGAACTACCGATGCTCGGTAGTACCGGCATCCTGAGCAGTACTACCGGAGAGCGGAACTACCGGCCTTATAACGGCGGTAGTACCGCACTTTGAGTCTAAAGTTTTATTTTTAATTATTTGCAATTGTGGTGGTACTACCGTAAAAATTACAGTACTACCGTCGTTATAATGGTGTATCTAGATTCTTCAATCAGTTACCAAAGGGAAAATTGAAGAATCTAGATAGACCATTATGATTTAATGGTATATTTTGGTAATTAATGATATTCACATTATGGGACTAATATTTTCCATGAGTTGGATGAATAGTTTATGTTCCAAGATAATAAAGACTTTGGATGACTTCATACGTTGAAGATCATCAAGCAAAGATTCGAGATGAAAATGGTTTCATGAGTTGAAGGCCATCAAAAGAGAATGCATCATGTGTTGATGCATATCAAGGTCTCGAAAAGGAGATGATCATGAGTTGATCATCAATTCAAGAGAAGACAATGATCCAGACTTGAAGTGAAGATGTGTATCATCAAACTTCAAGGGAAAGCTCAAGGCAAAGGTATGACTAGCTAGAGCTAAGGATGTGTTTCTAGTCTTTTACCGGTCTTGGTGTTTGGTTAGAAGACCGGATTGCTAGTATAGGTTTACCGTACTATTAAGAGGGGTCTTGTCTGTTAACTTGAGTCTCATCATGTGTTGAGCTCAATCTTGCTTACGTTATCTCTCCATGGCATGATGCTATTATTTGCGAATGTATTTTGCGAATAGTTGAGGCTCATGCATCTAATCCTTACAACATGTGATTATACTTTGCAAATGGTTGAAGTCCACGTACCTTTTCCTTGTGGTATGATCTATATTTGCAAATGTGTTTTGCAAATTGTTTGCAAATGCTGTCTGTGCTAAAAAATAGAGCGGCGGTAATACCGCAATTTTTACGGTAGTACCACACTGCGGTAATACCGCACCTACCTGCGGTAATACCGAAAGTTACACAGCAGTAATACCGCAAATGCTGAGTAACAGCTATTTTTCTAGCCGTTAAAGTAGAGTGCGGTAATACCGCACTTATAATGGTGGTAGTTCCGATTTCCCTGATTTTTTCAGAGATTTGGCTCCAACGGCTATCCGGAGGTTGTGAGAAGGTTGTGAGAATTCTCAAAGAACGTTGTGAGAAGACCCGGCGTGTTGTGAAGGTTGGAGCTCACCTACCCGGAGCCGGAAAGAGCTACCACTAGTGGATTTGAGGTGTTTGGCTTAATTCGTGGAGCCGGTCCAATTTGTTTGGGCTTATCTCAACGTGGATTAGGGGAGACCGGCAAGTCTCCGAACTCCACGATAAAAAGTAATTGTATCAATTGTGGTTTGTTTACTTATTCTCAATTTACCTTCAAGTAATTTACATTCATAGAATTATATTGATTGCTTGTCACCCTAGGATTGCAAACTTTTGACATAGGCATAGATTGTTGGTGCACTTAGATGAACCTAGTTGTTTTAGGTAATATTTGTGCTAAACCAATTTAAGTTAATCTTCTGCATTATATACTTGGTTTAGATAAATAGATATTATTTTTAATTGAAAGAGAATTTTTAAAGACCGCCTATTCACCCCCCCTCTAGTCGGCCTCCTCGATCCTACAGAGGGGAGGGATATCTCGGCGAGAGGGTACGGGATCGCGGTGGCAGCGCCACGCGGGAGAGCTCGCGCTAGAGTAGGGGAGGAGGGGCCGAAGGGGTGACGGAGGCGGAGGTCAGCGAACGCGTGCGCGAAGGGGAAAACAGGGGGCGCAGCGCAGCAGTTTCGACCGACAGAGAGAGAGGGCGTAGAGGGGGTGGAGGAAGAAGGAGGAGGGGAGGTGGGAGGGCGGGCCGGCTGGGCCTGCTCGAGGAGGGGAGAAGGAGTTTTCCTGTTTCTTTCTTTTCCTTTTTCTTTCCTTTTCTTTTGGGATTTTTGCAAAGGGAAGGGAATAAAATTTTAGGAAAGCTCAAAATCCATAAATTTCTAAATAAAATTCCGAAGATCTCAAAAATTTTCACAACTAAAAACTCGAAATAAAACACAGAATAAAGAAAATAATAAAAAGCAAAAATGGGATGTTACAAATCCCTACCCCCTTAAATAGAATCTCGACCCCGAGATTCGGCTAAGCTGGAAATAGGTGGGGAAACTCAGCCTTGAGCTGGTACGGATTTAACAGAGAACATACCCATTAAAACTACTGGCGCATTCTGAGCTCTTTCTGCGGTCATATGGTTGACACAACCTTGGTGATGGGATGACACATCCCGAGACTTGAGATGCCTGCACTCCTTGCTTGGTGCAACAGATGATCCTTTTTTGGAGCAATGCTAACGTTGGTCCCGCTAGGTAGATTGACGATCTAGGCACTGTTGGCAAATGTCCTTTGCTCCGCAATGAAAGCAAGTGCAAGTTGGCAGTGGATTGGTTGCGAGATCTTGCCCTACCGACGAGTATCCTACCTGCATCGCCACCGAAGGTTGGGATGGAGTTGGAGCTCGAAAGCCGGAGGTTGCTCCTTGCTTGAATGGAGGTTTGCCTTGGTATGTTGACCGGGGTTTGGAACTGCCTTGAGATCGTTGAGCGGTCTATTTTCTTTTCCAACTGGCTTCCAATTGCTTTCTTTCATTTTCACAAATGAGAGCCTTATTGACCAGATGGTGGAATGTAGGGTGATCATGGAGGATCAGTTGTGCCCTCATTTCTTCATTCATCCCTTCCAAAAATCGATCTATTTTCTCTTCTTCCTCAGCTACATCCATGTAAGATATTCGCCAACCGTCATGTTTCCTTATTTCAAGGTTCGAAACTCATTCTTCTTCATCCTCATTATTCCTGTAGGTACAAAATTTTGCCGAAACACCGCTTAAGAAATATTGGTTTTGGGCTGATTTGCTCCTCGTTCACCTATTGCTTCTGTACTTTCTTCATCTTTAACCTCAACATCGATTTGGTCCTGTTGGTCAGATTGCTGAGTGTCGGAAACAGGGGTCTCTGCTACTTCCTCCTCTTCTTCTTCTGCTTCATTTTTGGAAGATTTCCTTTTTGTGCAAATCTCAAGAAAATTCTCCTACAGTGTAAAGCATGGCGCCTTGAGCTGATAGGAAGCAAAATCCACTTTATCTTCATATGAGCATCTTGCTAGGCGAAGCTTCTTCTCAGTATCCCTTAGCCAATCATCTGCTTCTAAAGGCTCATTAGCGGATGAGAAGGTTTGAGATCGAGTCCTGAGAAAATTAGCTAGCTTCGAACTTTTGTTGGATGAGCCTGCTTGTTGAGTAGCCAGCATGGTATGAAGGATCTACGTCTGTTGAGCCATAATCTGGGTCATCGTAGGAGGCGCAGGAGGTGGAGGTGGTAAGCCTTGACCACGACCTCTACCGCGACCACGAGCTCGGGGGCTAGCTCTTGGTGGTGCCATCTGCATTCACAAAAAATATTACCAAAAAGAGAGTAAGGACAAGAGGGTATATAAGAGGGTTTACTAGCCCCCTAGTAGCACAGCAGAAAACCCAATATAATTTAGACAAGCAATGCAATAAAAAGCATTAAAACTTGCAACTTCATTTAATTACAAAAGGAGACTTCATAGAGTCCAAAGGGTCCTAGCCCTTACACAACGTCTAGTACATAGAATATCTACAAAAGGGCAAAAGAGAGAACAAAAGTGGAGCAACTGCTATCCTGCCTAGACCACCTATCCTACCTATCGATGGTCGCCTCCACAGTCGGAACACTCCCGAGATCGACTGCGGCTAGCTCTCTACGATGGACTGTCAGTGCGAGAGCAAGAGCTAGTCGGTGATCGAGAGTGTCGCAACCCACGACTGGGTCCTCCTACGTCGGTGAGGGTGAAGCCCGGGGGTGGACGTACGCTCTTTCGAGCAGTCAGTCGGGTTCGAGGCCTCCTAGAGCTAGAGGGTACAGATTCTCTCGCTGTAGGAGCGGGGAGAGGAAGGTGCCTGCTGAAAATCATCGAGGCAGGTACTGGTGCTGGTGCTACTGCTGCTGTCGGTGCTGCTGATGCTGGGACAGCTACTACTGCTGGTGCTGGTGCTGGTGCTGTTGCTGGAGCTCTGACGGGCGAGGAGGGCGTGTAAGAAGGCGAGGACGGAGTGTAGTCTGCCTGAGACTGGAGTCTCTCCAACTCGGCCTCAGCGGACATCTGCTCCCGCTCGGCAAAGGTGAGAGCGGCGTCTACTCCGGCCAACTGAGCCTGCAGAGCATCGATCCTCCGGTAACTGGCCGTCAAGAGGGTACGAAGCTCCGTGATCTCTCGTAGTGCCTGGCTATGGGAGTCGACCTGGGCCTCCGTGAGATACACCTGGTGCGAGAGCCGTGGGTTGTCGATCGGCTCTCCCTGTAGCTCAGGGTCAGTCTCTCCCATGCGGAGAATGGGAAAGAAGCAGAATGGGGAGTGGGTCAAATCATTTCCGTGCTCATGCATCAGTCGAGCACGCGTAGAAACGCGCGCCCCGCGCGGCATCGATGTAGGTACCCTGAGGAAAGGTGGTGGGGGTGATGACGAGGATCATCCCTCCATCTCTGGCATAAATGAAGATGTTCACCAGCCACGACTCTTGATCCTGAATCCTCGTGCAGCGCCCACGGAAAATGGGTTGCCGGTGGTAGCGCAGATACTGCATCAGCTGACGCAGCAAGTCTACGAAGCCTCCAGGCAGGGGTGGAAGGATTCGCCATCTACAATTTTTAAAACAAAGAGTTAGATAGAGATGAAGAAATTTTGACAAAACAGATAGAAGGATAAGTAAAGCATTTGTATTTGCACATAGTTTCATAAAGCCTTGAGTTATTACTAAAAAGTAAGTTTTTATCCTAGTCACGGCCATTCTAGCTAAGGCTTTCTACAGTCGTATGCTCTGATACCAACCCTGTCGGACCCAGATTTTGGCAACCCGAATCCCTGTGATTTATCTGCACTATTCCCTGGATCAGTAGATAGTACTCACAGATACATAACTGGATCATCTCATACACGGTATAATTTGTTACAATAATGGAGATAAAGTAGTTCCATACTTTAGGCCGTCAGGCCAAATAGTTCATTACAACAAAAGCAGCGGAAAAGACAAAAGATAGGAAGGCGCAATTCCCTACAGGCAGCGACTGGGGATAGCCCAAGTGAATTCAACATTTAGTCGATACGACCGTAGTGGAATTCACTTGTTATCTAGAATGGTCGGCTGATCTGTGAGGGAAGGAGAGCACTAGAACTACTAAGGCTAATTATTGTTGTTGCCTGCTTTATTTCCTTGGTCCCGCTCCTCGTAGTGGTCATAATGACCTTGCTGTTTCATTTCTGGAAGGGGGTTGAGAGCGAGAGTGAGCACTTGCAACTGTGCCCCGCAAGCCAACACACAAAATGCAATAGTATAGAATGCATGGCTTTCCAACAAATGGCTTGGGGTTCTTTTATAGTTGCATAAAGCGATATTTAACAAATACATAATTAAAATCCTATTACTTAGCAGATTTTTGATAACATGAATATCATTTAAATGTGCAATAAATATATTGTAGACGGTTCCATTCACCGATTATATGGTTCCATCTACCAATGCTAGTTTTTGTTTACTGGGCTACATCCACCCTAATTAGCCTGTATTGGAGTACGTCCCTCCAGAAAAAATCTAACAAAGTGAAGTACTTCCCTCCACTTAGTTTTTGTTTCCACCTCTAAAAGAATTTTTAAATAGAACCAACTCGAGAAAGTTCCCATGTCTGCCCTTGACCGTGGGCACAGCTATTCGAATAGTTTAGACTCTGTAGAGTTGTACATCTTTACCCACAAGAGATAACCCAATTGTTATATATCACATGTTTCCTTAGACATGCAGATCAACCAGATTATCATATGACCTTTACAATGCATCTAGTAAAGGATAGCACTCGCTGAGGTTTCGTCTACAGGAAAGCCTATTGGGCCCCAGCTAGACCCCCTCTTGCGTCCGCCTCTATCCAGCGACATGACCACATCCAAGACAGTTACGTCCAGCGATGAAAATCGTGAGTTCCTCTGAAGTGCTTTCCTTTACTGGCGAGAAATTATTTAGTCATGCCTACACTTTGCCAGCTTGTGGTTTGTACTATTTTACATGGAGAGGTCAACATAGGATTCAGTCCTTACATTGTCTAGACGGTGCTTCCGCAACTGAAATTGTTACATCCACCAATCACTCTTACCATCTGCCCAGATAGGTAAGCAATTTTTGAGGGTTTTGAGAAGCATAAGATAAGCTTTTACCAAACTATCAATCAAGTACTTCCCATGATTGCCCAAAAATGACTTGTGTTTGTTGAGAAGATATAATCAGAACATGCTAGTGTCCTGAGACTTACTTAGACTCGCTTAGCAGTTTAATTTAGCTTATTTTGGAAATGCTTTATTAGTAGTACCTAAGGCGACAATGGTAAGGGGTAACAACTATCACAAGGAGGGTATAGCTATTTAGTGCTACTATAGCAATGCAGATAAGTAACTAACAAAGGAAAAGTAAGCTATTGTACATAAAATAATGCATGCATGTTGAATAATTTTAAATAATAAAATGATTAAAACTTAGGAATTCAACATGGTCAAAGTGTTGACTCACTTGGATCTGATGCTGGTATGTCCTGTGGATTTGGTGAAGAGTCGAAAGGTTGCTCGGGATTATCCTCGTACTCTATTCGCGCGAAAAATACCGGAAAGAAACAATAGGCAAGAAGACAATAAATACTCAAATAAAATTCAAATGAACTCCAAATCAAGCAAAACTTTAACCAACAGAAAGAGCTTGAATTTAGAAAATTTTAGAGATAAGTTTCACTTAAATCGGAGTTACGGTGAGGAAGAACGGGCACTCTGAAGTTTTATTTTCAGAAAAATCCCAAAAATAAAAGAGAAGAGAGGGTTCTCTCTCTGACATGTGGGTCCCACAGGTTTTTATTAATTTTAATAAAATCTTAGATTTTGAAATGGGTGAGAGTATGACATGTGGGGCCCATGGATTAATTAAATTTCAAAAAATTAATAAAAGGGCAGTGACTGGCATGTGGGTCCCAGGCGCACTTAACCGTACGATGGCGTCCGCCTGTCAGTGACACAAGAGTTTAAATCCGGTTTTAATATTTTAATTAAAGTGGTGCGGCCCAGTTGTCAGCCACTCATACGATTAAACAGTTATGTGGGGTCCACCGGTCAGTGAAACAATTAACAGTTATTAATTACAATCATTAACAGTTAATGGTGGATTCGGTTAATTAAGATGTCGGAATGGGGAGGGGCGGCAGCTCGACCGAGTGGGCGGCGGCGCAGGCAATCTGCAAGTGGCGAAGGAAGGCTCGGCCGCGCGGAAGCATTCACGAAATAGCTTCACGGCTCGGGCGCACCTTCGGCCGGGGTGGCGTGGCCTAAATCGGCACAGGGCCTTGTCGATGGCAAGCTCGGCGGCGGCGGGAACAGGGGAGAAAGGGCGACGGCGAGGACAAGAGTGCAAGCTCAATTAAAGTTGATGGAAGCTTCCAAAGGTTGTCGAGAGCTCACCAGAGGGGACAATCGAGCTCGAGGTAGCTTGAAGCGAGCTCGCGTCGGTGACGGCCGGCGGCGAAAGGGGGTGGTCGACGCCGAGGTAGACGGGCCGAGAAAACTTCCAATTGGTGTTGAGTTCGGGTTCAGTGAGTGGAGATGAAGCTCTGACAGGATGGAATTGGGCTAAGGAGGTCGGGGTCGGCGGCAACGAAGATCGGCCGGAGTTGGGGACGACAGGTCCTTCGACGAGCTATGGTGCACAAGAGCTCGATTAGACCTCAAGGAAGTATCAAGGAGGCCTAAGAAACAAGGTGAGAGGTTCGCGGGGGCTTGCGGATGTCCGGAGACGGCTAGCGTCGGAGGCAGCTGAAGAGCTTCGGGCAGCGACGAGAAATGGCGGAACCGCGCACTGAGGGAGAGATGGCGAGAGTGAGTACTGAGTGAGCCGAATTGAGGCATTCCTGCTGCGGATTTATAGCGGGTTGGGGAAGTGGAGAGCGTTGGCTCGAAGTTAAGGCGAGGGCGCGAGGGCGGTGGTGCTCGAGTGCGCCAACGGCGGCTAGGCGAGGAGGGGAGGAGGGCGGTGTCACGCGCATGATGCAGAGACTTCAATGCCCACAGTGTGGCACAGTAGAAGCACTGGCACAAAGGCGACGCACACGGGTACGACGGGGCGACGGCAACGCCACGGGGCGATGCTACGGCGGAGAGGGGTGTGAGGCCAGCGAGGGTGCTACAAAGGTGGATGGGGCCCGAGGTGTGATGTAATGAGGATGCGACGGCGACCATCGGGAAGCCAAGTGGTGACGGAGACAGCGGTACGATAGAGGTACTCCAGGCGACGGAGCTAGAGGGAGAGGGGAGGGGTTGCTCGGCGAGAGGGTACGGGGTCGCGGTGGCAGCGCCATGCGGGAGAGCTCGCGCCAAAGTAGGGGAGGAGGGGCCGAAGGGGTGACGGAGGCGGAGGTCAGCGAACGCGCGCACGAAGGGGAAAACAGGGGCGTGGCGCAGTGGTTTCAGCCAACAGAGAGAGAGGGCGAAGAGGGGGAGGAGGAAGAAGGGGAGGGGAGGCCGGCCGGCTAGGCCTGCTCGAGGGGGGAGAGAAGGAGTTTTCCTTTTTCTTTCCTTTTCTTTTGAGATTTTTTCAAAGGGAAGGGAATAAAATTTTAGGAAAGCTCAGAATCCATAAATTTCTAAATAAAATTCCGAAGATCTCAAAATTTTTCACAACTAAAAACTCCGAATAAAACACAGAATAAAGAAAATAATACAAAGCGAAAATGGGATGTTACATCACTGAAGAGCAGCAAAATGCACCAGACTGACTGCAAGGTAGGTGCTAAAGTGGCTCATGGAAAAGCAACAAATTACGCAAGTTTGACTGCAAGGCAAGGAAAACAATGAAGCAGCCAAATCAAGACTCCCAGGAGACCACCGCCTTGCATGGTGCTTAATGAAACTTATGATAATTGTTTTTTATTGATATTTCTTCCAATATTGTAAAACTTAGTTATCTGTAATGCTCTTTTGCATGGATGGTGGTACTACTGATTGGGACTACTTGTTCGAAATCTATGTTAAACTTCTAAATATTATGTGCTATTAGTGAACCTTACGTATTCAAAATCTCATGTAAAATGTGTGTTGATATTAAATGAATCTATAATATTATCAGACTAAAACTTGTGATGAGCAACTAAGAGAAGCTTTATGATATATGAAACATGATATGAATTTGCCTATAAACATGATATTTGTGATATTAGTTGTACTGGTATGAAGTACCACTAGACCTAGGATGAAAACTACATGAAACACCTCTAGAAAACTCTTTGAAATCGGGAAAATTTTGAAAAAATAATTAAACTTAATAGAACCTGTCTTAATGAAACTTGAATGGCACTAATGCTACTCGCCTAAAACTTGATGAAACTGATATATAATTGGGATGAAACTAGATAAAACTAATAAAAAACTATTATAAAACTTAATGGCACTAATGCTATTTGCATGAAACATGTTGAAAACTCAATGAAACTTTATCGAAACTAGGATGAAACACCACTGAAACTTGTGAAACTAGTAAAATTGATATGAGATTAGAATAAAACTTAACAAAATTATGATAAAACTTCATGAAAATACCAATGAAATATTGTGAAACTCGATGAAACATGATGAAACTTGGAACTTGTCTAAAATTTGTTTTAATGAAACTTAATGGTACTAATGACATTTGCCTGCAACTTAATGAAACTCAATGAAATTTCACGAGACTTGATGAAACTATGATGAAATTACATGAAACACCACTGAAACTTGAACAACACTAATGCTACTCATTTGACACTTGTTGAAACTGATATGAGACTAGGATGAAACTTATGAAACTGTGATAAAACTCAATGCAAACACCACTGAAACTTGATGAAAATTCAATGAAATAGGATAAAACTTATCAGAACTAGTCTTAATGAAACTTAATGGCACTAATGCTATTCGCCTAAAGCTTGATAAAACTAGGACAAACTCCCATTAAACACCACTAAAACCTGATGAAACTATAATAAAACTCTATGAAAACACCATTGAAAACATGGTATAACTCGACGAAACTTGCTTAAAACTTGTTTTAGTGAAACTTAATGATACTAATGCTATTCGTCTGAAACTAAATGAAACTTGACAAAATTTAACGAAACTAGGATGAAACACCACTGAAACTTGCATGACACTAATGTACTTGCATGAAATTAAATAAACTGATATGAGACTAGGATGAAACTTGATGAAACTACGAAAAACTCCATAAAATACCACTGAAAATATGGTGAAACTCAAGGAAACTGGTTGAAACTTAATGAAACTTATCTAAAACTTGTCTTAATGAAACTTAATGTCACTAATGCTTGGATGAAATTGCATGAAACACCAATGAAACTTAAATAGCACTATTGCTACTCGCTTGAAACTTGATGAAATTGATATAAAACTTGATGAAACTAGGATAAAACTCCAAGAAAATATAACTAAAACTTAGTGAAATTTGTCTAACACTTGTGTTAAGAGTGGAATTTTTTTTATGAAAATTAATGAAGTTATCTCAAGTTTGTATGGTACACCTCTTGGCTTAGCGTGAAAACTTAGTAAAACTTCATGATACACCTCCTGGCACACATGCTTGGAGAGAACTTAATGAACACAAACATACACATACAAAAAAGTTTAATGTGCGACATTTTAGACTGTGTGTCACATAGATCCCAACATTGGCATATCAATACAGACTTACACACAATTTTTACATTTTACCATGTCACGTTGCATAAAAAAAGGGTACAATATTCACACAGTTGCAATACTTGTGACGCGTAAGATATGACTCCATACTTGTTCTTGTACGCTGGCAAGAACTGACATCATCAACCTACAAAAATGGAATAAGAGCATACAAATGACATAATATTTGTTTTATGAGGTTCGGCAAGATGTCGGAGCTGAATCGTGGCAGCTTATATGTATGAGTGGTTCCTTTTCTTTCACAGTTAAGATTGTAAGAGTTTCTTTTTTTTTACAATTAAGATTACAAGAGTTGGATGGTAGATTTTATATGGTACTCCGCTTATACAGTCCGACCTTGCAAGTCTGTACCCTTTTAGCCATACACAACAAAGCGCAAACCAATAGCCATTCACGAAGGTTCTCTGCTTTCTAGCCTTCACTGTTTTTTCACATGTAGTTTCTACCCCCCTTCTCGTATTCTTGTCATTACTAATGGAGAACAAGACGAGATTGGGGAGCTATTCAAGACGAGCAGGCCACGTTTAAACAACAAATATTTATCTTACATGTGCCAATTAAAACAAATTCGGTTCCATGGTCTAGCGGTTAGGACATTGGACTCTGAATCCAGTAACCCGAGTTCAAATCTCGGTGGAACGTCTTTTTTTCCAACTCGGGTTTTGATGAAAGAAAGTGCGAACTTTTGTTAAATAAGGCACTTTGCGTCATTTTTTTGGTTGTAAATTTAGTATTTTCTTGCTGTCATTGGTCCACGAACCTTCTAGTAAATTGCAGGAGCAGTTTAGTTTCTAGCAAGCTAGCAGAGGCTAGGACAAGCTCGGTTCCATTTCTTTGTTATTATTCCTGGGTGTGAACAAGCACAACTCTTGCATTTTTTTTCAAATTTTCAAACTTTTCCTGTGATTTTTTATTGCAGAGCAATTTCAATTGACATTTTAGCATGGTTATGCCGTGGAATCTAGTTTTCGTGCCTATTCTTTTCAGTTTCTAAAAACTAGTTTTTGATTTTTGTACAGTAACTAGCTTTCAAACAAAATATCTTTTTAAAATAAGATCTACAAATAAATTACAGTACATACTATACTAACTTCATTTATATTGACTAAAACCATATATAAATTTTTTTACTTTATATTCTTTTTTTATGAATAACCTAAAAACTATAAGCAAAAACTATAAATAACAGGCCCCTCACAACCATAGCTATACGAGGGACTACTAGTTATCGAACATGTCCAAAAAAAAGTAGCTATATATAGTTGCTTCAAAAAAGCTACCTTCCATGCCAAGTGCACCATAAGCCCAATTGAAATTAGAGGGGATGAAATCACGAAATGTATAGCATAAGTTATATCATTTCCAATGTTGCATATTCCAATACTGTTAATCATAACCACGAGGGGAAAACGACTAGGAATAACCATTTTCTTTCTTGCTCAGAGAAGTGGTAAAACGGCACAAGCCGGGAGCATCAGTAGAGTTTTCAGGTCAAAAGCACTAGCACAAGCTACACCACCCAAAATTGCTTATTCTACCATCACAACGGAAATGAAAGGAAGGGGGGGAAATGAATAGAGATGCAAATAGTGGTACACACTACACAGACGAGCTAACTGTTTATCCGAAGCTACAGATTGCATTAGCCCAACATTGGACTCTTTTTTACGTAATCCAACATTAGACTCTCATGCAGCGCTGCCATCTTCTTTGCGTAGCAAGTAAACGAGGACAGCAGCCAATAAGGCTAGGAATGCCACGGCTATGTACTTCCAGTTCAGCAGTGACGGCTCTATGGTCCGCACTGTCTCGAGCGTGTCCTCACCAGCGGAGTCATCCTCCTCTGGAGTGTGTGTCTTTGCTTCCTCGTCGATAGGATGTGCATGTTTCTTCACCTGGGCATCACAGGGATAAACGTTACAATTTTTGTAATGCGCCAAGAGCTTGAACAACTCAGAAGTCAGATCAAAATATGTAGGCATGTTCACTGACATGTTAAAACAGGATAAGTGCAAATGTTAGAAGAACGGACTGCTTAATAATGAAGACAAGCTATAAGCTGCGCACATACACAAGCCCGCAATACAAAAATAGTTCAGTTATTTAGCTACATTGATCTAAGTTGCATATGGGTCAGCAAGTCAAAGTTACATTTACATCCTTTTCTATTATTAACCTTTTGCATTCAGAAAATCAGATGGATGGAGCAGTGACTATGCAGATAAATATGTACAGGATTCATTTTCAAATTTTACCACAATACATTGCTCTAATAGCAATGGCAGAGATTTTTGAAAAACAAAAATGCTGCTTGTAGCCTTGTACATCTTCATAGATAACTAGAATGAGCCATGCGTGTTGAAATGGAATTAAGATAGAAAATTTTTCCTACATCTACGTGTTGTTTGAGAGCATAGAACCATTTTTTTAAAAAAAAAAACTTTTTAGGTACAAAGGAGTAATATATTTAAAACCTACAGTTCAATTGTCACAAGTAGTAGAAAGAAATTCAATTGCCCACATTATAACATGGGTGCTATAAGGAAATTTAGCTTGAAAAAAGTTTTTTTTAAAAAAAAATAGATATGAGATTAACTGCTTCTTTTTATAAATAACATTATGTCCTTTAGTATCATCAGGTGCTTGGCCTGAGAGTAACTGGGCTTTTGATTAATGGCTTGGGCTAGGCCATGTCCTGCCTAAGCATGATCCAAGCTGGCTGAAGGCCTGAAGCATAGCCAAAGATCAACCCAACCTAAGCTATAACTGAACTCAAATTTAGCCCAAACTCAGGGTAAACCCAACTATTTCAACAGCATGACATCAGCAAATTGTTGATCGGATATCTATTACTAGTTGGATGATATGGTGCAGAAGTTAATCTCCTTTTGCACTCCACTTTAAAGAAGAGATAAGTCAACTACAAAGAATTCACACCTCAGATTGTGATGACGAAGAATCAGGAACTATGTCCTCAGCCAATTTAGTGGACTGAAGTTCAACATCTTTGCTAGTAGCTTTTTTGCTCAACTGTATACCATCTTTCAGACTTCCTTTGCACTTCTGAGACAATATCTTGTTCTTCTTTGTTAACACAGAAATCTGTGGCCATCAGAAAGAACCAACCCAGCATATTAATGCAACTATGATGTAAGTACAATATACAAAAAAAATTATGCAAAGTAGTATCTAAATACATAATAATAGCGTAATACTATTCAATCTCACACACCTTTTTCAAAAAGGAACATCAGATAATTAAGAAATAGCATTGCCAGAACCCTTACTGCTAAAAAATCAACAGGTCAAATTAACTACTTAAGGAGCAGGTGGTTGCTCTACAAAATCAACGGGTCAAATTAACTACTCAAGGAACAGCCGGTTGATTCATAGTCCATATAATATAAGTCCACACTGTACTTGCTACTTACAAGTTACTATAGCATGCTAACTGGAATCTTAAGCTGGTCAATTGAGTTTTAGAATATTCGCTCCTAGAATGATCCAAGACATTTTGCAGCAATTCAATACACATATAAAACACGTTACACACAGAGCGCCGTGTCAGTAATCAGTATACAGGAAGCCTTATATAGGATAACTCTTCACCATAAAGCTTATGGATTATCTATTAACTTTCAAAGGGTACATGTGTTGCTGATTCTTTGATGTGCTGCAGCTTGGACACACATATCACCCACTGTCCAAGTGGCATGCATACCAAGTTATCAACTGTAATATCATCCTCAACCACCCCATTTTTACCTCTGCCAACCAGAATAATCAAACACTAGAAGTGTAATTGTGTAAATATTATATATGGTTCCATCTGTTCATCACAACATAGACTTTCAAACATAGTTCCAAACAAAACTCTTGTTTTACTAAGAATCTTGAAAGTTATGTTCATTTTTTAACCAAATCTGGTTTTGTGCCTTAAGACTAACTTCTAAATTTGGAACCCAAAACAGCAATACATACAATGTCGTCCATCACACTGAAATCAAATGCTCCAATTCAAGAATTCTTCTGAATCATGTAGGAAAAAGAGAAAAATATTGTAATAGCAAACCTTTTTTTGGAAAAGAGTGTATGCAATCATGCATATACCTGGTGATGAAGTCGTTCTCTTCCGATGCAAGTTTTGTGACCAAGTCAATAATGATTTTAGTTCTGATTCCAATGTCCTTGACAGTGGACATCTTGACATGGTTGGCTTCATGTAATGAGTTCGCTAGACTCTCTACCCGACCTCTCAGAAATGATAGCTCTTCACGAAGTTCTAAATTAGTGTCTGTTAACAATGTACACTTTGATTCAGCACTCTCCGCCCTGGTTTCAGCTTTTGAAACCTTTCCTTTCAGATCTTCAATCATATGTTCCATATCAGACATTGTAGATCTCTGCATGCTCTGCTGTTCAATAATGGCATCAACTGATGCCTTTGCATGCTCTAATTGGGTATTTGACTCCTTCAGTTTCCTCTCCAAAAGCTGGCCTTATCTAAACTATGACTTTTTGCAGAGCTTAGCTCCCCATTAAGTTCTATATTAGCTTGTGTTAGCTGCATGCACCTTACTTCAGCATTCTGTGCTCTACTTTCTGCTCTCAACACATCATCTTTGAGATTCTTAATAATATTTTCCAATGTGCTAAGGTCAGAGTGCAGCAGGACATTCTTCTCTTCCTGACGTGCTTCTGCTGATGTCTTTGCCAACTGCAATTGTAAATCAGACTCCCTTAACTGTTTTTCTAGTTCCTGAACTTTATCCTGCAAGGATGATAATTCAGGGATTACATGTGTGAGATTCTGCACAGCTTCTTCAGCTCCAGATTTTTTATTCTCTTCTTGCATCTTCTCTGGGTTAATTTCAAGAGAAGACAGTTTCATCAAGCTTTGTTCTAACTTCGACTTGAGATCATCTTCCCTATATCTTGATGTGCTTAGATGGAACTGTATTGTATTAAGTCTATTTATAAGTTCCTTTGAAGTTCCCAAGAGTAACTCGGAAGCATTTTCTGCTGCAAACATTCTCCCAGAAATAGTTTCAATTGATTCCTCCAGGAAATATGTTTCCTGTTCGTGATGATGGAGTTTCAATTTGAGTTCTTCTACAATAGATCTCGAATCAGAGAGCTTCTTTTCAAGATCTAGCTCACTTGCTATGGATTGTTCTAACATCTGCAAAACATTTCTTTGCTGATCTTCTGTTTGCATACTAGTGGGGGATAACATATGACTATTTTCACACCCACCATCTTCAATAACCCCTGTAGAAGTCCAGTTAGAAAAGAATACAATTTATGCATATAAAACAAAGGGATAAGTGAGCATTTACCTGCATTGTCATGGAAAAACTCTATGGCTTTCACAAACTTTGCAGACTCTTTTCTAATATCAGCAATTAGATCCTGCAACTGCTTCAAAGACACTATAGCACCATCCAGCTTAGCTTTAACCTTGCCTCCAGATTCTTCATAAATCTTATGCTCAACATTTTTTATATCAATTTGAAGAGAACTAATCAAGTTATCCAACTCCTTGACCTCTGCATCTAGAATACCATATAAGATGTCCAATTCGAAAGCATTCTCAGCAGTCTCAGAAGAAACAGATTCATTTTCTGAGGTAAGAGGCTCAAAATCAGTGGCTTGACGAGCTATTTCCATCACCAACATCTCCAAATTTAGTAATTTCTCAGAGGCAAATGCAAGTTCGAGTTCTACTCTGGTAAGAATTTCCATATTGCTTCCTCCTATATTAATTATATCTCCAGGAGGCAGGGCATTTTCTTGAAAATAATCATCAATTATATTGTTCTTGACATCCATAATTCCTATTCTACCTCCTACACATTAGGCCATATACCAAAAAATACATATTAGATACAAGAGATAGATAATTCAAAAGATTGATTATTCAAAAGATCAAAATAAATGAAATAAGAAAGGAAAAAATGGTGAACAAAAAAAAGAGCATAACCGATGTTTTTAGCTTTTGGATCATTGGATAGATCAGCAGTTTTAAAGAGTTTTTAGTATTCAAAAAGCAATTAATAGTGTGATTTCAAAATTAAAATGTACAAATGAGAAATTTCAGCATGCCGAAGTCCCAATTGGACTAGAATATTCTGACACAGCCATTCACATCAGGCACAGGTCCAAAAGTCCAGAAACAAAAAGCGTCTGCTACTAGGTAGGTAGGAGTGTACGGGAGTGGGGTTATATTACATAATTAGCTCAAGAACACATGCTTGATCTCGAAAAGCTAATAATATATGGTGCCTTAAACCTACTGTGCCTTGCAAATCATCATCAAATAACAGACAAAAGTATGATCACCAACCCAATTGGTAGATGAGCACACGAGCTGGATCCCATGTCCTCAACCAGAATCTCTATTGCGCAACAAACTGCCCCATCGGTAGAGGAAAGCACTCACACGATTCTGATGTCTCTTCACATTGTTCAACCATTAACCTTCCATTTAATCAGGGACGCGATCCTACTAGAGGCATAGGCACACTCAATTAGGAGAACAAATCTTGACAACACGAGCAGAGAAAGAATCACCTTCGAAACTCAGGCCTCCAGCAAAGGATCTAACTAGATCAGACCAGATCAAAAGACAAAATTATCACGCCGACTTGGCTCAACACTGAATACGATGGATGACAACTAGACCTCTGTGCTCCACTCAACACAAGTCTTGGCTCTTACACATATCAATCATGATCAGATCCTACAAGTTGTTGTTCATAGCCACTATGGCCAAACAAGAGAGCTCTGCTTTTGGGCTCTACACTTCAAGAAAGCGAAACCAAGTCCGTATCCAAACTTTGGCTCCCAAACCGACCAAGAACTGCTAGAACTGCTCCCATTTACCACACACTAACCTCAGTTAGCGCCCACGGATCCAAATTAACCGATTCAACACAGGCGGTTGACCCAAATCGGCAGAAGCTAATAGCAAGCGATACACCGCACAGGCATTCCGGCGAGCACGTCGCCCGCACCCGAGCAGGAGGAGGAAGAGGCGGGATGGGGTGCTTACCTCGGCTCAGGGGAGGAAGGCTGGCTGGAAGCCGCCGCTCGCGATCTCCGTCGAGTAGAGGAGGGAGATGAGGTGACCGGGATTGGAATGTATTCGGATGTTCTTTTGCCTTTTCTTGGGGAAATAAATTGAGTAACTTTCACGAATCTCAGGTTTTGCAGTTAAGTTTCGTTAAATCATAGAATTTTTATCATTTAACATATAATTCTAGATATTATAGTCTTACAGTTTTACAAAACTCTACCTACTAAATATTACCAATATGCGCCGCCGGATCTTGTGACTGCCGACAACGACCTACTAGCGTTGTGTGGATTGGATAATAACCATTGAGGAGTCGCGCCAGCAGTGGGACCACTTGTTGTGCCCCATTTCAGTGGCATATCATCACTGTCGGCTAGCATCGGTAGAGCTCGAGGAGGCTGTGTCGAAGGAGTCCAGGGGGGAGGGGGTGACCATGGTCGCGCACTGGACTCTAGGTGGCTAACAACGAAGGAGGCTGCAGCACGTGGGTGCGCAGCGGCTTGTAGTCGAGTTGGGAGGCGACGAGGCAGGAGGCCCGGTGAGAGCCATTGGTGGCAGGATCTTGAGCCAACTTCTGGGCCACGCTGCTGCCGTCACTGTTGGCGAGTGGAAGGCAGTCCTTGCTGAGCTTTTTGGTACCTACAGCAAACCAAGAGGCGCAAATTAGTGATTGCTCGGATAAAAAGATTTTCTGCGAAATGCAAATAACACATGGGCCACCTTGGAGTGGCTGATGATCATCTTGTTACTACGATATTAAAAATGACACACTTTCCTATGTGTCCCTCGATTTCATATCTGTAGCCAAATTGGTCTTTCTTAAGTGCCATGTTAACGTGTAAAGTGGGTTCTAGATGTAAAAGTAGATCATATTTTTTAGGGTTGTGATTTTGTAAAATTGTGAAATCATAATACTTGAGATTATGTGTTACATGCTAAAAATTTATGATTTTGTGTAACTTGGATTGCAAAATCTGGGTTTTTGTAAAAAAAAATTTAAAAATTTTTGATGTATTTTGCTGGAATGATGTCGGATGCGCGTGCGTGCGGGATGAATGTTGCCACCACGGGACCGGTGGGCCGTGCAGATATTAAGAGAAGAGCAGAAGATGCTCGATGCTTCCCTGGTGGGTTTGGGGGCGGTAGACTAGATTGGGGCCGAAAATCAGTCTGAAAACACCGAATGGATTTGGCTATTGTGATCGCTTCTCTAAACCGGCCCATTAAGGTCTAAAAGCACGTAGTAATTGTTAGCACATAATAATTGGATGCTCTCATGAGGCAGCATATTAAATATTTTATATTTAATCTTCAACATATATAATTTATCTTCCTTATCATGGATGTCCCCTCTTAAATTTCCTTAAGGGTGTTTCAAATCTCATGGGAGGTCACAAGACTGCTCACTCGATTGAACTCATATGCGTTCAATGCGTTATAAATAGTATTCATAGATGGAGTATTGAGTTGCAAGTTTTGCTCTTATCTTTGAAAGGGGTTTAGTGAATCAATAGGTATAGCAAAACCTGATGCAATGATTCTCCATATGTAAGGACTCATGGTCTTAAGATAAGTAGATATTATAATCTTCTAATAAGCATAATTTGTGTCATCAAAAAGTGAAGCCTTATCGGGTGTGCAGCCTCTATAGTCGCTATCTTTTACTCTCTAGACAGTGAAACCTAATAGATAGGAGACCAAGATCTGATACCACTTATAAGATCAATAATGTCAACTAGAGGAGGTAGGTGCTTCTAAAATCTATTTAGCCAAATTTAGGTTTACAAAATGTAAATCAAAATAGTTTTGCACAATTAAGACCTAAAATGTGTAGTCTCAATTATGTACACCAACAATTGAAGTTTATGTCAAGGTTTGCAATATTAGGGTAATAAGAAATCAATTCAATTATAGAAATGCAAATTACCCAATGTAAATGAGCACAATTAAGCAAACTACAAGATGACACGATGATTTGTTTACTGTGGTGTTCGGAGACTTGCTAGTCTCCTCTAATCGATGTTGAGGCAATCCCAAATGAATTAGATCTGCTCCACGAGTTAAGCCAGCACCTTGAATCCACTAGGGCCGCTCTTCATCCACTCCGGAGATGGCGAGCACCAAGTCACTCCCAAAAAAACAGGGCCTTCTCATAAGCTTCTTGAGAAGATCACCAGCACAAATCCTCCAAGCCATTTAGGAGGCGGCAACTTCTAAGAGTAACAAGTCGAAGACACTCACTTTAGAGAATGAAGTGCCAAAACTCGACGGATACTCAATCCACCACCAAGTGCAATATATGCACAAGGATTTGTCTCTCCAAGCTCACTGAGTGCAACACATTGATGACCTAAAAATGCATGGGTTCAACGATAGAACTTTCTCTTAGAATATTCCAAGGTTTATATTGAACCTAGAGGACACGTGGAAAATTCTACTACCGTTGAACAACTAATTAATGTACTAATTAAATAGCAACAGAGGGTAGCAATTATACTGGAGAATAATAAAGCTAGAACTAGTACTATGACTACAACTACGAAAAGGTTGTTGTAATAGCCCAGCTGTTTATTTCAAAAATTAGAAAAAATTATTTATTTTAAAATAAAACAATTGCATATCACTGCCTAAAATTTTGGAAAATTTATTTACCTGATTTTTTGCTTTTAAAAAAGCTTGATTTTAAAAAGTAATTTAAGCAAAAATATAAAACTATTATTAAATAAACATACTTTGAATTTATATAAAAATCTTATATCAAATTAATTATTTGAATCATATCTAGCTATTATCTTAATTTTCTATGTTTTTTGAAATTTAAAATCAATTTTAACATTATAAGTATTTTTAGTATAAAAACTAAATACCAAAATAAGTTGGAATTATTTTTCCAAGGTCTAGAACACTTCCATAAACGTCTGTGAATTTTTGGACCTCATTTGGTATATTCTAAAGCTTTATTTGATGTTCAGCCTCTTCTGAAAAATTTAAAAAGGAATTAAAATCCCTTTCTCCCCCCGGGCGACACATGGACGATCAGATTTTGCGCACATCACCACCCAATTCAATTGCCGCCATCTGCCTCCTCTTTCTCCTCCTCTCTCCCTCTCTCGGCCATCGAATCCCCCTCTCCTTTACATGTGTCGACCATCCACCCTTCTTCTTCACCATCTCCCTCCTCCCTTCCTCATCTCCTCATCTATCGCCGCTAGGGCTGTGCATTCGGTTTTTTCGGTTTATACGGTTCGGTAAATATGGTTTGATCGGTAAGTACGGTTTTAGTATTTCGGAAAATACGGTATTTTTCATAATACGGTATGACATCGGTAAATACCATCTTATTTCGGTACGGTATCGGTTAATACCAATTTTACCAAAGTTTGCGCGAATTGCTAAACGTTAATCTCATCTCCACTTCTCCAGACTCCAATTCTCCATTCTACAATTCAAAATTCAGAATAGCACTACACTATAGCAGATTAGCAGTGGCAGTCTGGGCTTAGTTCTAGGCTTCTAGCAGTCGAACTCGGACAGGTCACAGGCGGACAGCATTTAGCAATACAGCATCACAGTTTCACAGGCTCACACTCCTCACAGTCACAGGCCACAACACACTCACTGGCAATCGGACAGCATCACAATTCACATTTCACAGCACACTGCACACAGCAGCGCAAATGCATAATTCAAATCACAGCAAAGATAGACGGCAGCCGCTAGGGTTTGATACTTTAATGTTTGATCCGTTGATATGAGGCCGATTGGCCGAAGGACTAGCAAGTAGCAAAGTAGCAATCTGAGTATCCGACCGTGCGTGACTGCGTGCGACTGTGTGGACCGCGTGGTGCTGGACTACTGGTGGGCCGCCGAGACCAGAGAGACGCCGTCGGCCCGTCGCCGAGTTATTGCCTATTTGGGCTTTTAAGTTTATTCGGGAATTTCGGTTTTCCCTCGGTTTTTACCGAAAAAACCGAATCGTAGAAATACCACTTTTCTAGATACCGAACCGAATACCGGTCAAACCGAGTTGATCAGTTCGGTTCGGTTTTTTGGGCACAATTTTTTCGGCTCGGTGTAACAGTGCACAACCCTAATCGCCGCCAACTCTAGCCAAATCTCCCTCACCTACCGACGACAGTTCCCGCCCCCCTCTGCCTCGTGTGACCCGCACCCTTCCCATATCCCCGCAACCATCTTTCCCTTTCCCTCGCACCTGTTCTGCCCTTACTGTCGCAATCGCTTCCGGCCACTAGAAATCATGGCGAGAAATCTACGCCGATTTCGCCCCTCCCCACCCCCTATAAGAACCCCTTGAGCACCCTCTACCCCTGTGCCTTTCCCCTCTCCCCTTGCTTAATCGAGCACCCAAGCACCTTTGCACCGTGCACCTACACCTCCAAGCTTTGATGTGAGCACCGATGACAAATTGCCACCGCACCAACCATCCCTAGCCCCCACCACCATCCTCGCAAACCTCACGGTGCCAGCGCAAGCGCCCTGCGCCCCTCCATCGAACAATTATGCCATCGGAGCCCCGTATTCACTAAAGGCCGAGCTCGGCCACCGCACCTCTTCGCCGCCGACCATCACTGGTCATCCTCTACTTCCATGCCAAGGTGAGCCGAACTCCTCTTCGAGCCCTCTCACTTTTGCACATCACACCACCCGCCGCTGTGACCCTGAGTGCCGACAAGCCACCGAGCCGAGCACTAGAACTAGCTGGCGAGACTGTGTCAGCATGAAAGCTGATGTGGTAGTCAACAAGGTGCCACATGTCGTGACCCATTAGCACATTATAACACGGTCAGTAGCCACATCATAATCCCAAGTTGAGTTAGCTCCTTCGGTCTATGGGGCAGCCACGTGTATCGCCACCTCAGCACACCTGAAACACGTGGACGCAACACCAACACCACGTGGCATGACACATCAACATTTGGCCACTCCTGACCCACGTCAGCTGCCAGGTGTTGCCACGTCACCTGACATGTTAGCAAAATAGCCCAGTCACTCACCACGTACGTGCCATGCCACCCCCTGCCACATCAGCCTTCTTTGGTCCATAGACCTGGTCCACCGTAGACCAGGCCCACAGTCAAACTTAGGCCCAAGCTAGGGCTGACGTCAGTATGACATTATAAATCTATTTTTTGTACAAAAATAATTCAGTCAAAAAAGAAATTCCTTTGCTGACATCACAATCCCAAATTTCCTTTAGAAAAATAATTCTCAAATTCCTTGTTGATGTCATAAATGCCTTTTTTTAGAAAAATAATTTTAAAAATCATGTTTATTAAATTTCTTTGAAATTTAAACTTCTAAAGGCCCGTTTTTCTTCATCCTAGGTCCGATTGAGTCCATTCAAATTCTAAATTCATCAAAATTCCTCTCTATCCATTTTTGCCCTTCTTTTTGTTATTTGGAGTTTATTTAAAGTTAATCAAATTTATTTAAGTTTACTTGGATATTTACATGTGTAGACTGCAACGATTCGAGATATTTCTTCGACGACGATTCACACCGATCTGCAGAGCAAGGCAATTCACACACATTGATCATATTGATCCCAGATTATGAAATAAAATTATCGTATTTTAAATTATTCTGTATGCATATTTTTATTCAATGTATTTCAATTACAGTTTTAAATTTAGTTAATGCCTATTTGTTATTATCTCCTTTGACATTGATTCCTGAATACTGTGTCACCTTAGAATAAAACTCAAGTTAGTACACTAGTATGACTAGAGAATTTTTGTAGTAAATGCTTAGTCCAGTATAGATATAACTTTAGGTTAGGGATACCTTTTTTACATAAAATGATGAGCTTTTATTATATATTCTTGACTTCGGTGAGTCAAGAAGGTTTATGAAATATTTTAAAATTAAATATAAAAACTTGGTTTAGACTTCAGAAACTGGATAGGTGGTGGATGTTTGCTGGCATGCATTGTAGTTCGGTAACATCATGTTGATTGGCATGCACAACAGGTATGTGAAATTGCCTAAGTCAATTTAAGGATCGGTCTATGAGCTACTGCTATAAAGCCCTATGGTACTACCACAAGACTAGTATGGGACAATCCTGACCGACTAATGTGTGGGTCCTAATCCGAGTTTCGTTACAGGTTGAATGTGAGCATGGTGTAGGCCACGAAAAGTCTCACATGACACAAGAGGGGGTCCCGATCTTGTGGATTCCTTATTGGAGTAAAACATTTGTGGAGGCATGGTCAAGTTGATAGCTTAGCATTATAAAGGCCTTATCACAATCTCCTCATCGCACACCAAAAGAAGTGTGCTAATCGCGTGGCAACATGAAATAATCATATCTTATGGATAAAGCTGTATAATCTTTACAAAATATATAAACTATCCTAGATAGCTATGCCCATGGTCATGGTCAAGCTGAGTAAAGTTTTTCATGGATTAGACTTTAGTTCTTACAATAGTTTCTGAAAAGGCTTACGGATGGATGGAATCCATAGAATATTAAAAAGCATATGGACGGATGGGATTCATATGAAATCCTTTAGAAAAGATGGTCTGGTTGGGATACCTGTGATTAGATTAGTGTGGAGAATAGATCTGCACTAACGATATTAATTTTATTTATGATACTATTTTTATATATTGTATTAAATTCAGCAATTTCTAATCTATTTACTCTAATTCTTTAAATATTGCTTTATGCTCAAACTAACCCTTTATTCATTCCTTTGTTGCCTTAAGCGTTATCATGCATTTTTCCCATGTGATTTGCGAAGTGCAAGTTTGTACTCACCCATGCTTTCACATCTTAGAAGAGGACGACTTCGACTATAGTGAGGACCAAGATGAGTAGGTCGCGTCTTATTGCCGTTTGCCTTTAGGCAGATTTAGTGGGCTTCTTTCGCTTCAGTTCTATCATCCATTGCTTATATTTAAATTTGTCCTGTGGGCCATGGATATAAAACTTTGGCTGTTAGGCCCATATTTAATCTCGGCTGCCTCTTTCCCTTCAAAAATCGAGCTGAGCAAGCTCGAGAGGGCAGAGAAATCAAGAGGGAGTTCACCGATAGATCCAAAATTGATTGGTGGTGATTTGATTCGCTGCTGATTGAAGACTTTGGGACTGAGCAGCAGTGCGCTCATCGGGATGATTTGGTCTTGATAGGCGTTCAGTGAAGATTTGGACAATTGGACTAGGGTCATGTCTTCTACCGACAATAGGGGAGGCTGCACGGTTCGTGGTCGGGGAGAGCAAGAACCACCTATTACCATGCTCAGATGGCGCGGGAGGGACCCGACCACCTTATGCACTCCGGTGGCGTGGAAGATAGGCGGTCTCACCACTGGCCATACTCGGCCTTGCTCTCCTGCGTTTGGCATGTTCCCGTGCTCTATCCTACCCTTTCACGTTCCGGGCCGTAGGATGTGCCACGTGTTGAGCGCCTTTTCTTCCATGCTCAGGAGGTGAACAGATCCGCAGAAAAATGCAGATATGGCAGCTAGCTTTATATGATTTGATTTTTGAACAATTATGACTATTGGACGTTGAACAAAGTAACACAGTCATAGTCAGGTAAGTGATTGTTGTACAAAGCTTGAGATGGTCAACACCTGAACTAAGGGGGTGTTTGGAATAGCGATGGCTTCTGACTGAAATTTCACTGTAGTTAGCTTAATTTTTACTGTATCTAAGTTGGCTTATTAGGCATAATTAAAATTTAAAAAATGTAAAAATAGAAAAATATGTTAGCCCATCATGGATGATGCAAAAGGAATACGGGGAAAAAAAGAAAATACAAAAAGCCCAAAAAAAATCAGAAAAAGACGAAATTACTAAATAGCGAAAAAAAGTAGAAGCTGAAAAAAGCTAAAATGAGCACCCCCTAACTATCTGCGGATAATGCGGTCAAGCTGATTTCAGTGTAGGATGTGAAATGCCTCACACAAATAGAGGTGTTAGAACCTAGTCGTAGATTCATGTTGTGATGAGTAAATAGATAAGTGTTTGTGTTAAAGTGCATTATTACGTAATGGGCTATTTTGTTCGTGTGTGCACATATTTGACAGACAGGAATATCATGGCAATAGGAGATAGATGTAGAGGCATACACTATTACAGAAATCATCATCACAGACGGTCAAAAAACATTATCACAGATGGTTTTTTGAACCGTCTGAATTTATGGGTCAGTGATAATCGAATGTTATCACAAACGGTTTGTAAGTCGTCTGTAATAAATACAATACAGACAGTTTGTAACTAGAATCGTCTGTGAAAAGACTATCACAGACGGTTCTATATATAGAATCGTCTATATAGAGAACCGTCTGTGATAGTTCATTCTATACCTAAAATTTTTTCTATTTTTGAATTAGCCTCAGGAAATATTAGCTATACCGTTTGGAAATAAGCAAATACGATAGCAAACATAGCAGAGAACATTCTATTTATATTACAATCCACCATTATAATATCACAAGATTACAATCCACCATTACAATATCACAAGATTACAATTCACCATTACAATATCACAAAATTACAACCCACCATTACAATATCACAAGATTACAACCCACCATTACAATATCATAATCTATGCCTCTCGTCACTGATGCAGCTCGGGTAGCCCTTCTTGGTGGCCGCCTCACTGTAAGTAGAAGAAACAATGGAGGGAGGAAGGCCTAAACGCCACAAAGTAGCAACACAAAGTTACATAATCAAATACTAGAAGAAACAATGGAGATAGTCCTAACCACAAAGAGGTCAATTGAGGAGGAGATAGTAAGGATCCTGGAGAAATTATGACGCATAAAGGGTAGGGAATAGGTTCAGGTGAGTATTTATAAGGGAGGGAGAGGTGGGACGATTTGTGGGGTATGGGTTGGTCGGTTTTTATTGGCTGGAATTGGGTTAGGAAGGATTGACGGGCCCAACGGTTAGAGACCAATTTATCATAGACGGTTTTTATCAAGAACCATCTATAAAAGCATCACAGACAGTTCTTATTAAGAATCGTCTGTGATATTGCCTATATATATACCGATACAATATAAACAACTAGTTTCAAAAATATGAAATAGCAAAGTTCTGTATGGCTTATATATACTCATTTGAAAGGTTTCGACGAGATCTACAACTTTGCAGTTGAGACAAACCCCAAATTTCAAAGGAAAGAGCGAAATTTTGGCAAAAATAAAAATAAAAAACTTTCGATGAAAATTTAAAGCTAAAGATGGCCAATTTTGGGGGTCTTCAAGGGCGACTAACGTAAGCAGGTTGTTTTTTTTATCGGGCTCGTCGTTAGCTTTTCAACGAGTACAAGAACGTCGAAAACGGACATCGTATGCAAAAGTTATATCCATTTTACTGAAGGTGTGTCAAAACGAAATCCTATTCGAACTCAGACGGAAAATTATGAAATTTTAAGGGTGTGTGAGACGAAAAACATATCACAGACGGTTCTTAATTTTAAGGGTGTGTGATATTGGCAATATAATAGACGGTTCTTATCAAGACCATCTGTGATTGCATTTAATATAGATGGTTTTTATGAACTATCTGTGATGAGTCGTCTAATATAAATATTTTTGTAGTAGTGATAGAATGTATCATAAAGTCCAATGGAGGTCAAGGGTGGGAGGAAAGGCCAAAAGACTTGCTGAAGAAGACAAATACCAAATTAGTAGAGCAAATGCACGGTTGCGTTGGAAGCAAGCCGCGTACAGCGCAAGCAGCGACTAGCTCAGGGAGCTAACAAACCGTGGCTATGCGATTAGTGCAGAGCGACCAATGGGCGCGCTGCTCGTGGTTTCCTCTAGTGTACACACCTGGGCCAACAGTAGTGTGGTCTCGTCGTCTTGCACCTGAACAAGATGCGCCTATTCCTTACACACTCGTCGTGGCTTGTAGCAATCCCGAGATAAGTGCCCAAAATTTTCGCAATTGTAACACTTTAGCTTGGACTTTTCACGGCTGCTGACGGACCCAGCAGTCTCTTTGCCGTCACGGGCAGCACCTACCTAGAACTCAAGAACTAGCATCAGAGAGTTCAAGCGACACAAAAGTTTCTTCTCGTGTTCCCGTTGTTAGTTTTTGAGTTCCAGGTTGTTCGCGTGTGTTATGTATCGGCTTAGTGCCAACATCAGATATAGGCGTGAGAAGAAAGGCATCCAAACTAAGGAATGTTTTCATTGTGGCAAGGGGGGCCACTTCAGATTCAATTGCCCTGGATGAAAAGGAAATAAGAACAAGAAGTCGGTGAAGAAGAATACCAACAAAAAGTTTGATAAATCAAAGCTCTCCACTAACACAAAGAAGGAGATGAAACTCATGCTGATCTCATGGCTAGATGAGAAGACCGAATGTGTCTCCGACAACGATGATTCCTTCGCATCCACTAACAATGATAGCAACAAAATTTCATTTTCAGAATGTGCTCCTGATCTGTTCAATACAAGTGTAGAACACACCCATGGGAGCTACTCGCAGGATTGTATAGATATGTTTGAAGCATGTGTTCTATCTAGTTTTAATGATGATGACGTCAACTTTGATGACAAGATATTTGATTCATTTGTGGGTGATGACGATGACGACAGCATTCCAGAGGAACAATTATGCCAAATAAGAAAACATTCCTTATTTGCAATTGCGAATCATCAAGATCAGGCTTTACACATCATTTGTCCCAAGCTTCCCACTATTAAAAAGGAATGCGAGGAATTGTTACATGCTTGTTCTCGCGCAACTTGCGAAAGTTATGGAGCCTCAGAGGTTGAAGTCAAATCTTTGCGAGCATCACTTGCTAATGTTGGCTCAGAGGACCTTCTGGTAAATTCACAATTGATGAAAAGAAAAGAAAAGGAGAGAGAGAGAGGAGAGCGGGCCCCACCTGGCAGTGAGGCACACAAAGGGATAAGGCCTTCGGCCTCTCCTTCTCTCGCGTGCGTAGTTGGGGATGGCCCCTCTTTGACCGCTTCGCCTGGACTTGGGGGCGGTGGCTACGTCGCTCAGCTGTGAGCGCTCCGGGCGATGGCTACTGAGTCCTTTGGGCAATGGTGGCCGGGTCCTCTGGGATTGGGATGACCGATCTGAATTCCCCCCTTTTCGTCTGGGATCTTCTTGTGCCTTTCTCTTTGTGCTTGGTAGTGAGGATTTGAAGGGGGGATTTGGATTTGGGAGCGTCGGCTGGCTTGATTGCTGAGAGGGAGATTGTGATATGAGGTTGTGTGCTCGGGTGCTCTGTGGTCGGAGCACTTGTGAAACAACCTGCATAATTACCGTGGGGGTAATGATGCTAGTCAACGGTCTACTATTCGTTTTAGCAGATAGAACATCGCATTAACGAATAATAAGCCCATCAGAGTGTTGCAGCGGAGCAATAATTAGAGACAAAATACAATATTACAAAAAAATCGCCACGCAGGGCTAAAATTTATTACAAAGCCGTGAGGGCTCCAAAATCATTGCACTCTGATTCCCCGATATTCCACCTGGCCAATACTTAAATCCATCCATGTAGTCCTCAGCAGGTCTTAGCAATCCTTCCATCTAACATACACCTAACAAGGGAGATAATAGCAAGGGTGAGTACAAAAGTACTTAGCAAGCGTTATTAGCAAAAATGCACTGAATGCTCTTCTACATTTCTGAGAAATATAAATATACATTTATATTCCCAATCTCTTGCTCATTCTCAATCTCTTTCTCAAGATTATAGAAAATAAGTTTTGTTGTAGGTTTGGAAAGAAATCCATTCTATTTATTTAGAAAACTATCGAACATTCGTATGAACGGCAAAAACCTCTATAAGTTTCCGTGATCTCCTTTCCCGGAGACAGGCATGAATTCATGATTTAGATAGCATTGCGCAAGCTTGTATCACTTTACCCATCATCATTCTGATCCTATTGGCTCATGGATCTTTCGCATTGCCTAAGATGTGGTGCCCAGATTAGAATACAGAACTTTTATATCTATATCAGTATATTATATCTCCACCCAGCTATTCTCAATTAGCAGTCTGGGGCGGTATACCACCCTCGCCCAGACCCACCAAAAGCGACATAGCTGTTGACTGGGGCGGTTTCTGATCAGTGCCCATCACCCCACTGCGTAATATATCGCCTTCGCATACCCCATGCTCGGGTTCTTGCGATCTGCGTCCCCCACTTTTGGCCTACTCACCAGTTCTGGAATCCTGCGGCTGTGGATCCCCCATGCTATGAGAACTCTGGAACTGCTGACCCTGGGTTCATCTCCCCTAAATAAATACTTACCCATGTGGAGAATATAATAACCTTAATAGACTTACTGATTCTGTTCGTCCTCAGACGAAACAATGGTTGATACGGTCTGTTCACACGGATGAAGTCTGATTAACCTTATATTTTATCCATATGTAGAAGATCCCATACCTGCCCTTTTTCTCCTGCCCTAGGGATCTTCCACCCACTTATTTACTGGCCTGACAGTGGCTTCTCCAACTATCTGCCTAATCTCTTCTTTTTCTTTCTTACCACAATCATTCGGTTTAAAATATGACTGGTATTTTCATGCATGGTGATAATCACTTAATAGGAAAATACTTTATTTTACCGAAGATACTCTGCTTATATGCTCAAAAGGAATGCTTGCCTGGATTAACCACATATTCGGATTTAAGTAGAATCAGGTAAAGTCTTTCCCTTGACTTGGATGGTTGCCTGCAATTAAATACATCGGCTACGACTTAATTTATGGAAACATAATAAAACGCAAGGTGCCGATGTGTTTGTGTGCCTAGGGTGAGGCTTCGCTCAACTCAACTATGATCGCGGTAATTAAGATTAGTTTCTATACGATACTCGTTAGCTGGCATTATTGTACTAGCGTCCAGAGATACGATCTATCTAGGATGTGTGTCTGGCGTTTTATTGATTTCTGGCAAGTTATTGATTAAACGTAATTAATAAATGCACGTATAAATTTAACGACGAATGTTACTCCTAGTTGATTTTACGGATGCAACTATGTCTATTTCATTCCTCGTAGGTGAGTATGCAATTATCTACCTCTCCAATGGATTTTAGTCTTAGGGTTAATCGCGTGACGAGTTAGGTTACAGATGTGAAAGAAATCATATTTTAGTTAAATAAGCAACTAAATGATACTAAGGTGTCCCTGTATGATCTCCACTTTATTTTAGTTAGATGTGGATTTTTACAACTTAAATGCTATTTAAATCGTCGTGTACAAGTTTAATCGATGCACGCAATTCTAGTCGTCGCGCTCTAATTTAGATTGCCGTGTGTTAGTCCAATTGTCGCTAAAAGTTCAACTCTTCTAATGGCCATTAATTTATGCTAATTATTAAGAATATTAATTTGTAGCCTTCTACAGTTTATGGGCGACTACTAAGAATTAATTGGGCATTTAACTTCGCAATAGGTCGACTTAATTGATATTCTGATAAATCAATTCGTACACACACTAGTTTTAGTCTATGGGTACGCTTACTTTATTTTTGGTATTCAAGAGTATCTACCAGGTGATTTAATATAATTAACTAGGTTAATTAGGTATTTAACTACGACCCTGGTTTAGATGACAATACCTTATTTAATTGGTACTCGCTAAATTCTAATCTACTGATGGTATTTAATTTATTTTATTCATTACCAATATTATTGATCTTTTATAATTTAATTGGGCTTAACTAAAGTATTTAGATATTTAGGTCCACGCTGAAAGGTTTAGACTACGGTATCTTAATTTATTTCGCACGCGTACAAGTTTTATTGGCGCACAAGGTTCTAATTCATCTAACTATAATAAATTAGTTCTAAAGGTCTAAAATAATTATGAGTGGGTTTCTACAAATTAAATACAACTAATACGATTGTCTGCGTATTTAAATATGCCCTGGAGAAGTCTATATGTCGGTACCGATTTTAGTAAACATGCGTAAAAGATTGAGTCTCCTATCAGTACTATTTTGATTTTAATAACATATATATTTACTAATGAATTTCATGAGTTAATACGGCTAACAATTATTAGCTAGATATTTAAATAGGGAACATGGTGATTTTAAATGGTAAAATACCAATTTAATCGGCACAAGAGAAATTAATCATGTATAGACTATACGTCGTTCTCTCTTACTTCACGCACATCTTATAATACATCTCACCGCTTAATACGGTTAGCGAAGGTTTCGCAAATTAATTTGATATGCAATTTGAAATGCTCGGATTAACGATTTGCGAGAATAACTTTTCTACTACGCGCTAACTATTTTCTTCTTTTCCTAGATTTTCCATTTCCTCTTTTCTCTTTCCATTTTTCTTTCCTTCTAATATCTCTCTCTCTACAGTCGTTCGACCGAACGGCCTCCTGCGCCTCCACTCAATCTCCCCCCTCTTTTATCCTCTTCTTCTTCCTTTGCTCTATCCTCTTCCCCCAAATCCCCTATGCGCTGGTCCTCTCTGCGCCTTACTGCCACTCGCCGACCTTCTGGCGCTGCTCCTCACCTCGGCTCTGGCTCGGCTCTCCCCCTCTCTCACTTACGCCGCTGCTCCTCCGCATCTCTCTCTTTCCGCCGCCCTCCCCCTCTCTCTTCTCTTGCGCTGCCGCCTCTCTCCTCACCTCTCTATCAATGTCCTCTCTCCTTCACCAGCCCATGGCGTCGCGCGCCACCGCCCTTGTGCCACGGGGCCGCAGCCTCTCCTACTACCAGATCCAGGGCCAAAGCCCGGACCCGGCTCGCCCTCGTACATGCCGACCGATCTGGCGACCGCGCCGCTTCCCCCTTGGTCCAACGACTTGCGCCGCCTCTAGGCGCCGGATCCGTGGCCTACGGCTCGGATCTGGCCCTTCTAGGCCCGATTGCTTTTCTTCCCGTGCTTCTTTCGAATGCTAATTTACTGTGCATGCTTATTTTGATTTTCTTAGCACGGGTTGGCAGGGATGCGCGCTACTGTGGCTTGGCACGACGGAGACCAGCGCCACCCGCATGCCGGGGGGTGTGAGGTGGTGCTCGGGGGCACGGGTCTAGCCGCCGGTGGCGCGCCGCCGCCGACCCTTAACTACAGTACACCTTCCTCCTTCTACATCTTTAGCTCTGAAGTGCATGCCATTTGGGGTGGTTGTAGTGCTCTAATGTGATGGTGCTTAACAAGGTTTAAGGATGCTATGTGCTAAACGATTTTACTCAGTTGCTAGATCCTTTGCTAAAGACTGGGTATACTAAAAAAGGAATGCTAGTAATGTTGGGGTTTTTGGGCTACCTTCACTGGTGAACGATTGTGGTTTGGCCGATGTGATAGTTGATGCTTGCGTCGCTTTTCGGTCCGCTTGGATGCCTACAGTCCCAGTGGTGGTCTTCCTTGCGATGGCTTGCGGTCCCCTTGGCTGATCCCTCGCTTGTCCTCGGTTGGCTGATACTGATGTTGTTTTTTTTTATGGTGACGGCGGTGGGGTTTTGGAATGGGGATGGAAGAAAGAAGATGAGTTCTCTTTGCCCCTCTCGGCTAGCTGTGTGTGCTTTCTCCTATGGGCTCATGGCTGGGTCTCCAGAGGTTACTCTAGGGCTGCTCTGTCTGAGGGTTTGACTTGGCTTTGGTTTTGTTGCCCGTGATGCTGTGCTAGGCAGAAATATCTTGGGAGAGGTGGTGCTGTCACTGGTTGTGCTGGGAAAGGTTCCATTGGGGCCGAACTGATTTGTTGGCTTTTGACATATGTTGGGTTTGGTTTCGCTACAGTGTTTGCAATACAAAACAGGTTTGTTTTCAATAGATGATGACCTAATGGCTGTGAGAGGTGCCGACTGGCCCCCGGACGGTATGGGAACTCAGTGAACGAAATGCCCTGTCTGAATTTAAATCCTAGGGCTCTGACGGCAATCATTCTTTTAATTATTTTCTTTTCTTTGATCTTTTTTGGTATTTTTAATTAATTCTTCTCGCAATTAAAACTGTTGCTATTTTAGAAATCAGTTGATTAGTAATTGTTATATGCAATGATATAATTGTACTTTACATTTTCCCCAGCTCTTGGTTAATTGCAAATGTATGAAATGCCCATAATGCAATCTCATTTTTTTACTTAATGTAATACTACAACGAACCCAATTACGGGTTTTCGAGAGTGGTAATATTTGTACTCAACTCAAATGTAAATCTTAGTTTTCATTTAGTGGATGCAAATGTTTTATGGTATGAGAATTGTAATTAATTGTCTGCTGTATCAGCCTGATAAATATTTCTTTTAATTAAGTTGAATGCTTCTACTTGTTGTGCAGATGACTACTATCTCTCTCTCTAATCTATATCGATTGTTCTATCCTTGCCACTGAAATCGGGGAAGTAATGCATTCGCTTAACGTTCGTCGATTGTAATTTAGATTACACAAAAGTTTAAATTCCCCCGTATTTTTAGGTCATTAGTTATGTAATTAATCTCAATTAACATCATAACACATCACTTAAGGTTAATTAAAGATGTGGGGCATTTCAACTTGACTGTCCTGTGCGGCGTTCACCTGACCCTCGACTTCGACCTTGGCAGCTAGAGGTAGAAGTGTAGCATTGTATCTCCGATTGCCTTCATTCTTGCTAGCATAGTAGAGTGTTTGGTTTTCTAAGATAGCACCCCGTACGTGCTTTGCCACAACTCGGTTCTTCTTGGTGATTTTGAGTATCACCTGTACTGTGAGTTATCGTCTACATATTCTTTGCAATCTGTGATTCAGTTCATATTTCTGCGAAATGAAAAGAGATGCTACTGTGGGCTAATTGCTCAATGAAAATAATAGCTTTATGCTGAAATTAGATGGTTAAAACTAAGCTCTGAATCTTGTTGCTACTGTCATTTTGCATATACTCTACTAGTATATATTCGGTGTACATGTTCATTCTATGATCACTGCAGTTCATATGCTGATTTCATATATGTTTTCCAATTCAGCTTGTGCATGATTTCATAAAATTGTGAGTCTACATTCTGGTAGAGTATTAAGTTAATTTGGGCTGAATTTTAGTGAAATCTGGTGGTCACTTGTTTTGTCTGTAATGCTGGCTGAATTTATATTCTGAGATTGATATTTAGAGCTTAAAGTTTTAATCTTCTTTGACATATCTAATTAATGAAGAGTATAAAGCTATCGTAATGGGACGGCTAAGTTTTAACTTGTGTAACCCTACAATCTGAGAGCACCATTCACAAATTATATATTGTTAAGCATTATGCTAGATATGATAATTTTCATGGTATATTTGATGGGCATATGCTTTTATAGAAATGGCTTAAAAAGTATTCATGCTTATGTGATAACTAAGTCTTTTATATATCTTTTATACCATGTTCATGTCATTATTGATTATATTAGAGTTAAATTGAAGTATATGCTTATACCACACTATTTCCAACAACTAATTATGTATATTGATGATTATGTATACTTTCATTTACTCTTTATCAAATGAAGCCTTGGCATGGACATAGGGTGAGATACCTAAAATCTAAGGATGTAGTCAAGAATGATAAACATACTAATCATATTGCATCAACTATGAAAGTACAAAAAAAAGGTGCATTCCAAAGTCTCTTTAGATTGCAATGGCAGATGTCAAATCTTTGATGCCAACTCAAATTGCAAAATCTTAGCAGGTGATAGGTGGAGTTGTAGTTCTATTCGTTTTATTTTTTATGTGTTTTTGTTTTGCTTCCTTGTTAGTGTATTGGTTCCGCAAGCTTGTATGTTCTCTTGAGCGAATTTGGTGAGTTGTGAGTGGTGGTTTACTCTCACAGGACATGTTTATGAGCATAAATTGAATGCCTGAGATGGTCTGGCTTCTAGCTTCACAAGCCGAAAGCCGTTTTGAAAACGTTGGTTTTTTAATGTGGCTTTTTTTCTTTGCATTGTCCGCAGAGCTATAACAGTTTTTTTCCCTCTTTACCTTCATTTTTGTTTAATTGAATACTTCAGCTAAAAGCTAACAGTAGCTACAATACCTATTTCAGCAAAAAGCCAACAGGTGCAGCCAAAAGCCACCAGCAAAAACCGTTTTGAATGGGACATTTGTAACAAACTTTGTTGTAAGCTTGAATAAATGAAGCCTTCGGTCCTCTGTGCTCCATTTGTGATTAACTGTTCATTACAATTTGTCTTGTGTACTTATGTGATATAAATTTCATAAGTATACGACCGACTGTCACTTGATAATTTTCCCGCTCGGGGTGTGACACCTTAAGGGCCTGTTTGTTTTGATTTGAGATTCTGAGAAGCACCGTGAGTATCTAGCTAGTCGAACTGGAGAAGCTAGATAACCCCACTCGGCTACTAGTTTATTTTTCTCGATTACGTAGCTTCGCTACTTAGAATCAGTATGAAAATCTGGATCGCTTGGGGGAGCCGCAGATTTTGGGAGTAGCCTGCTGCGTAGAAATTAAAACAAACAGCCCTAAGGGACTGCTGATACGACACGCCGTCGCGCGGTAGAGTCCGTTTTTTTCACTGTTTATTTTTTCTTTTTTAATTTTTGGTTTTTTACCATATTCCTTTGCATTGTCTGTGATAGGCTAATATGTTTTTTTATTTTTAATTTTTTTAAATTTAATTATATCAAATAAGCTAACTTAGTTACAGTAAAAAATAATAATCTAACTACAATAAAAAACATAAACCAACGTCATTCTGAACACCCCCTGGAATGGTTGAAGTTGAACTCTTTGACTATAGCTATCTGATTTGGTCTACGCATAGGTTGGTTGGTACACACTCACCACTGATTTATTTAAGGACTCGTTGTAGGAATTTTATGTGTCCATAGAAATCAGGAAAAGTTATCTAAATGGGTCAAATTGTTGGTTACATTCCTAAAATCCATTGCAAGTTTCCCTGATGTGATCGGGTGAGTCCGATCTCAGATGTGAGCTTAGGGGTTGCTCATTTTAGTTTTTTTTCAGTTTCAGTTTCTAACTTTTGCTTTTTTCACTATTCAGTAATTTCATCTTTTTTCTGATTTTTAAAAGATATTTTAGGTTTTTTTGTATTTTCTTTTGTTTTCGTATCCTTTGCATTGTCCATGATGAGTTAACATATTTTTTCTATTTTTTACATTTTTTAAATTTAATTATACCCAATAAGCCAACTCAGCTACAGTAAAAAAACAAGCTAACTACAGTAAAGTTTCAGCTAGAAGCTATCGTTATTCTGAACACCCTCAAAAAGTTCAATCAAGAGCAATTCAAAGGCTATAGTCAGATTTTCCGAAATACCACGACCTTAGGTTGATCAGTACCAGTCAGCGGCCTCCCCTTCAATTTGAGTGGCTATCCAAGAAGCCTCACCGTCAGTGCTCTGCCACCATCGATCTCCTTCCCTATGTTGTTGCGTCTAACCCATTCCATAATAGAAATCAAGTGCTCAGGTCTACATAGCGGCAGGTGCATGGCTAGCTAGGGCATCTCACAAACGTCGGCGATGTATCTAAACGTCCAGATAGTCGCAGAAAGACTTTGTTTCTGTTTGCTTTAGAAGGTGTTCAGAATAATATTAGCTTATAATTTTTTATTATAACTAACTTATATTTTACTGTAGTTAAGTTAGCTTATTTAACATAATTAAATTAAAAAATATATTGACTTATCACGGGTAATTCAAGGAAATATGAAAAAAAGAAAAAAAACCTAAAAAAAAATAAAATAATCAGAAAAAGATAAAAAATAAATAGTAAAAAAACAAGCCGTCGCCCACCGCCGAACACTACAACGAGTTAGTTTCAGTTTCTACCTTCTGCTTTTTTTTCACTATTCAATAATTTCATCTTTTTCTGATTTGTTTTAGATATTTTGGGCTTTTTGTATTTTCTTTTTTTCCTGTATTCCTTTATATTGTCCGTGATGGGCTAACATGTTTTTTTTTCTATTTTTACATATGTTAAAATTTAAGTATGCCCAATAAGCTAACTCAATTACAGTAAAAAATAAATCAGGTACAGTAAAATTTCAACCAGAATCTAGAAGTCATCGCTATTTCGAACGCCCCTTGATATGTTGCATGTTTGCACCACTTCACACCGATTTCTAGTCCAACGCTACTAGGACTGATAGTGTCAAGTGGAGAACATATCTTTACTATTTAAAAAGAAGGAGTTGGTGGTTGCCGTCACGTCCACCCTCCCTCACTTCTTAACCATTCGATCTTTCTCCTCTCTTCTCAGCCACACAATCTGATTAAACCCTAAAATCCCAACATCACCCCTCCGCCCCCACGCCTATCCCTCGCTCTTCCCCCGCCCCACGCCTCCTCCTCGCTCTTCCTCCCGCCGCCCCACGCCCCTCGCTCTCCCCGCGGCCCGGCCTCCTCCTCCCCCTCCCCACCGCCGCCGCTTGCCCCCTCCTCCCCTCGCTCTCCCCCGCCGCCTCCTTCCTCTCCCCCGCCGCCTCTTCCTCCCCCCCCGGCCTCCTCCTCCCCCTTCCCCGCCGCCACCTCCTCCCCTCCCCCCCCGCCCCTCCTCCTCTCTCCCCCCCCCGCGCCGCCTCCTCTCTCTCCCACTCCGCCGCCGCCTCCTCTCACCCGCGCGCCGCCTCCTCCCCACCCCGCGACCGCCTCCTCCCGTCTCCCCCCCGCGCGCCGCCTCCTCCGCTCCGCCTCCCCACCCAGCGCCGCACCGCGACCACTTCGTCCTCTCCGTCGGCCACGGTGCATGCTCCAAGACGCCGGCCCACTCGCGCGGCCACGACGCCGTCAAGGTAAGGCCACTATCAAGGTAATAGTACCTGTAGTTGAAAAATAGTTTCAAATAATTCACGATAGGTTAATTTCTAACTTTATGTAGGTACCTTGCTGAATTGAAGACTGTACCGAGAGGAAGGAAGCAAATGAGAGCACAATGGCGGCCTACAAGGCAGCCAGTTAGTTTGTTAATCATTACAATGTTTGTACAATAATTGCTTGAGCTATCGGTGCCTTGTAGTTTTATCGCCAATGGTAGATTTGTTATGATTATCGCTTGTGGTAATTGTTGGATTATCTTTTATGATCTTTATTTTTGGTCTACTAAAGTAAATAACATGTTTATCCCGAAATAGTTTGTTGTACAAAGTACTTCAGAGGATATTGCTCTTGTTGAACTGGCTCCTACTCATCCCATCGACTTGGGCTTGCCTCAACTTCTCCGTGTTCTATTATGAGATTCGAACTCACCGACAAGGCTTGCAACCTTGCAAAGCAAGTTTGTGCCACTTTCTACTTTATGGATGATAGGCCGTGCTCATTTGTCGATGACATGCGTTGCTCAAGCTAAGGCTATAGATGTGCATATTTGGTTATAAAGACGAGCGCATTTTTCTCACTGGAGTATAAACGTTGTTGTGATCTCATGACACCACATGCTACAATTGTGTAATTTGAGTACATTGTTTGTAGTGGAAGTCATATAGTTCTCATCCGTTTCAAAGATTACTTCACGTCAAACGTCTATATTTCTTTACTGTCATTGTTGGACATATTGGTTTGCTAATTGTGAAGCTGTGTGGGGATGATTTATTGGTAACTTACCATGATATTTTCTGCACAATAATTTATTTTGGAATATGAACTTGAACATGAGATGTCTGTCCATTGTATTAGCTGTCTGTTAATTGTTAGGTTAGTGACAATAAGTGAGCTTATTATCAAGGGTATCATGACCTTAAGAGTTCCTTTTCCTTAGCATGATTCCACTCGAGCTGTTGCAAGAGTTCCTTGTTCTTAGCATGATTATGCTCAAGTTGCCCCAGCATCTCTTGTTTTTTCATTTCAGTTGGACCAATCATTCTATGTGCATTATGGATTTGCTAAAATTTTCTTTAATCATTCTATGTGTATTATGGATTTGCTAAATTTTTCTTTACAGGCTTTCGATTAAGCCATAATGCTTCCGTACATTTATTTGATAGTATGCATCACTTTTATTTAGTTTTTCGTTGCAACGCACGGGCACTTTACTAGTACATACAAAGACAGAGCTGGCAAGGAAGGCCATTGCGGAGCAACAGATAAACAGATACTGCAATGTCACGCTTCATCTCAAAACACTGTAATCTAAAAAAAAACAAATACCTTAATTACAACTTACACGGCTACCTCTAAAAACCTCCAATGGCATGGTCAACCCATCAAACCGGCGGCTCAGGCCGTCCGTTGGCCGTGAGCTCGACGACGGCACGGCAGATGGGGCACGTCGAGTGCGAGCGCAGCCACATGTCGACGCACTCCGCGTGGAACAGATGCTTGCACGCCGGCAGCCGCCGGACCACCTCGCCGACCTGCACGAGCCCCAGGCATATGACACATCGCGCCCACTCGACCCGCACACGGGCGTCACCACCACCCTCCCTCCTGTACGCGAAAGTCGGAATCGTGCACACAACGGCGGGATCCAGCCCACTGTTGCTCCGAGCAGCACGCAGGACGACGTCGGCCGCGGCACGTCTCGACGCGGTGCGCCGCCGAACCCTGAGGTAGCAGAGCGAGAGCGCGACGGCGCAGGCGGTGATGACGGAGGCCCAGACGATGCCGGTGAGGAGGTAGAGGAGGATGAAGGAGAAGAAGATGGCGAAGGTGAGGAGCACCACTAGGCTGTGGTCCCTGTCATCGTACGGAGCAGCCTCAGGAGCACCCTGCTGGTGGTACAAGAGCCCAGAGAAGAACATAGCAGTAGCTAGCTACCAATTAACTAGGTTTTGTTGCGCATGCAATGTACAAGCTGTTCTTAACTTATGGACAGAAAGAAGAAGCAATCTATTTGTATGTCGTACATGATTGTGTACCGGAAGCAATGGCATAATTAATTCACAAGATAAATGTTTGGTTTCGAACGAGCAATGAGGACCATATTATTAGACTATTCAGTGGCCAAGTGGCGAGGATTTGGCCAATGAGATTGACTAAGGGGGTGATCGGAATAGCGATGGCTTTTGATTTTTGCTGAAAAAACACTGTAACTGGCTGAAAAAACACTGTAGCTGAGTTGGTTTATTGAGTATAATTAAATGTAAAAAAATTGAAAAAAAAAACGAAAACAAAAAAACAAAAAAAAAAGTGTAAGTAAATTTTTTTAAAAACGAAAAATCGAAAAAATAATTTTATCAGAGCAGTAATCTGTAGCTACAAGATCACCATTCTGATGTTCGCGCCAACGCCAAATACGACGAAAAAAGCCGAGTTGATCACCACCTAAGAGTTGGGGTTGTTAGTTTTGACTTTCTTCTGATTGGCAAACAAAAGTTGCATATGCTTGGATTTCATCTCGGGTTATTATTTAATTAGCGGAGACAAACGCGTGATTACGCTTGAACCAATTCAGTTACATCATCATCCATGAAGTTAAGCTGATATCTATCTAATCTACCTTAATACTAAGGCCCCATCTGGCCAGGCTCAGCTTCAGTTTTGAGCTTCGAGGCCGTTTTCTTGGCCAAATGTGTGGGCTTCGAAGCCTATAAATGCGCTACATATTTGAAGCCGAGCCTAAAATATACTATAAATTTGAAACCCGAATTTTAGAGCTTCCCAACCTCAACACAAACCCCTAGCCCACTATACACGTATGGCGTCAATGACTTGCACCTCCGGCTCGACGGCGGCGGCGGTTAGGTTGTATGTGGGCCACGGCGAATCCATTGGGGGGGTGGCTTGCCTGGGCTTGAACGCCAGTACCCCACCACCACTAGCCGGTGCCTAGCAGCCATGGCCATGGGTGCGCCTGTGGCCAAATTGATCCGAGGAATAGAAGGGATCCTGGCTTCGCCATCTACTCTACACCACGTAATTGTTGCTGATCTGCCATCCCTCACCAGCATCCTCAATGCCTCCGCCAGTGGCAGAGGTTCATCATCCACCTCACCAGATGCCTCGGTGGGACTGGACCACCGCTTCCCCCTTCTCTATTTCTCTCATTCTTTGCCTATTTGGGGCTTAATTTCTTCATCCCTTCTTAGGGTTTTGGGTGATTGCTTGGTGCCTTCGGTCATCCTTCGTGTCGCTATTTTGGCTCTGCGGTCACATTCTGGTTGTCTTGCCTTCGATCTCCTATTTTCTTGCAAGTTGATCGGCTGCGTTGGCCATGCCACAACGCCAGGCTGACCACAGCGGTTGCTTCCTAATCGAGGTGAGGCTCTGTTTCTTGTCACTCCTGCGTCCGTAGTTTCCATGGTTGTTTGTGTCTTGCTGTGCTCCTTTGTATCCTCATTCCATATGTGTAGCTAATTATTCTTTTTACCTTTGTTTGTTGTATGCTCTTGTTATGCTTACATATACATGATTTAATGGGTGGTATTAGTTGGGTGAGAGGGCAAATCTTGTGGTGTCATCCCTGTGCTTTACATATATGACCTGCTATTTTAATATTTGCTGCAGATGAGGTTTTAGTTAAGAGGAATGGATGCTTACCTTTACATCTAAGATTGATTTTTAACATTTATGGTGTGCTATATAAGTTCGCTGCTTGATCCGCCGAGCTTTTTTTTCATGGAAACCATACTGCTTAGCTTCAAGACATCTGCAATTCTTCCTTCTTTTCAATGATCCCCTATGCTCTTGTTTCTTCTAATATATCATCTTATGCTACAATTTTTGTTTCATCGGATTTATACTATGTTGTTTCTTTTCAATTTTGCATATGGTCGTTTCTAGCAGATAGGTTAAGATACATGAAATGGATTTGCGAGTTGCTTTTCAGGACTGTATTTTGCCTACACACTTTTGCACACTGTTGTGTTGATCTAATATCATAGTGTTTTGATGTAATGCAGATATGTGGCTAGAGTACATGTACAATGAGAAATTGAGCACAACACCTCAGTTGCATATATGTGTCTCAAGTATACTGCTATACAACCCCTCATCATCTCTTGTTATTGTAAGAGAAAACTTAATACATGTGGATTTAACAAGAATGTTATGTTGTGAGAAATAAAATATATGTATGCTTTGTTTTTCAAAATTGTGGTACATACACCAGGAAGCATACGTGTCATCAAAAGCTTTATCACTCGATACATTTCTGCATGTTCCTGTTTGGAGAGGAAAAGAAAGTTGTACATCATAGGATTACTGAAGATGTGTGTAGAGAAGAAAAATCACAATAATGTTGTACTCTTGTGGCAACATATGAGCATCAATTTCTTTTTTCTTTGTCTGGAATTCTAAATAGTGTGCCTTTCTAGGATGCGAACAAATGTCGACAAGAGCACATGTTCTACTAGAGAACTCCTGCATACTGTTTGCATGTGAGGTGAGCTTTGGCATCCATTTCCTTTTATTCTTATACTGAAAGTATGTTTTCATCTGATAATATGTTGTTTGCTGATTGGATTTCCTTTATCTCCAGGTGCATAATGAGTGATAACATTACATCCACAGAGTTCTCTGTTTTTGTATGTGAAGGTCCACGATGTTAGTCTAATCAATAGTGCTAATAAAGTTTTAATCATAACTAATCATCACCTATGTATAAAACATGGAGTTGTTAATATCATATGGTTGGGCAAATGGGACTCTACACTCATTGTTAATTGTTAGCTTTCAGGTATTTTCTGGTATTCACATGTGGACTTATTTTGGACCTATTTTTTGGATATTGAATTTAAATTAAATTTTGGTTTTAATTCTAAATTTTCATTTGGATTTATTTTGGAGAGATCTTTCTGGGAATTGAATTTTCAAGGTTTGGATTTTGAATTTGGAATTGGAAATTGATTTTGATTTTCAGGATTACATAGAAAAACCAAATAAAATCGAAATGCTTTGAAATAATGAATTTGAAATTAATTTTACAAGAAGCCAAATTTTAGGATGTTACAGCTGGGAAGGAAGGAAGGGTGGGGAGAAGGAGAAAGAGGAAAAGGAGTGGGAAGGAGGAAAACCAAGAGGAAGAGGAAGGAAGAAGGAAGAAAGGGGGTTCATGGTTGCTTCTCATGCAATACGGGTAGAGGCCTCCTTATCGATCTCATCAAGTGGAGGATTGTGCACGGGATGAATTACGCTACATTAGTTATCATGTATGCTTATTGCTTTCTTCCTTAGCTCTAATATTGAAATACTAGAGAGGAGGGAGTTTGGGTTGGCTTTGGCCCAGCCTAGCCCATGCCATACCCCCCACATAAGAGTAAACCAAGAGGAGGAGGCCAACTCAATTCACTCCTCCCCCCGTGCTAACCATGCCGCATGCCACTGCCCCCACTCACACGCGTTGCCACCATCGCTTAGCCACCAACACAGCCACCCCTCTGGCCATGCCTCACCTTCCCTGTCACCCTGCTACCGATGTTGCTCCATGTGTCTGCGCATTGCTGCCGTCGCCACTCCACCTTGTAGCCTCACCTCGCCCCCTTGCTCATCTCGACCGCACGCTACTGTTGCTGCGCCATGCAAGAGAGTGGAGGGGAGAATAGGGAGCCGGCCATGAGAAAGAGGGAGCCGGTTGACCAAGTGAAGAGAAAAGGTAGAGGAAGGAAGACTCGGTCAGGAGAGGGAAGAGTCGACCAAGGAAAAGGAGAATAAGGAAAAAAGAAGGGGCTCAACCATGAGAGAAAGAAGAGAAGAGAAGAAAAACAGGAGAAAGAAGAATAGGGAAGACCGATCCAGCGCCTGATCTGCTAGATCCGGCTAAGGAAAGGAAGGTAGTGCCCTGATCTAGTCACTTGGGGCTAGGGTAACGCCTCGAAAACCATTTTTCCTACTTATTTATCGATTCATGTAGTAGTAGCAACCAGTAGTGGTGCACTAGAAGTAGTAGTTAGTAGTTAGAAGTAGCAGTGAGTTATGTTAGTGGCTAATGGATGCTCTGGCCAAGTGCATGAGGGCCATGAAGTGAATTGGGGAGTGATTAAGTGAATGAATAATTAGTAATTGATTAGTGTAATTAATTGATTAGCATATGTGATTAATGAGGTGAGTGAATAATTAGGATGAATTAATTAGTATAGACTAATTAGCATAAGTAATTGCTAAGGATCTATAGAATGCTGGAACACCACTTTTGGTACATCGGGTTGAAAGTTGGTGTCCTAGTTGGAGGCTGCCCGGTATGAGACATCATGTCCTTTAGGACTGAAATAGGGATGTTTGTGTCGGGTATACACGTAGGAGCGATGTCATCCATTTGTGTGCAAGTATTGCAATGATGTGTTGAGGTGGGTTGATACTTGTTTAGGTAGAGGTTTGGGTTTGGTGCCATCGATCCACACATCATCTAGAAGGTTATACAGGTAAGCGCATAGTATAATAGTAAATTTAAATTTACGTAGTGATTGCTATAAATTGAATTTTGATGCACTACCGACCATGCTATTGTGAGTTGATTATTTTCCATTCGCAAATTGATATAATAATGAATGATAAATAATGGTTATTAGAACATGATATGTTTCTATGCTTAAATAGAGAAGTTGCATTGCATGCATTCATGTCATGAAAATAGATGAACTTTTTGCATCTATGATCTACTTTGTGTGGACACTGCACGGAGTAGAGAAAGACCTACTTCGGTAGGCACCCTATGGGAGTTGGGGGAAACCTACTTCAGTAGGCACTCCACAGGAGTGGAGGCTAAGGTTCCTGTATGAAAAATGATGGGCTATTGAGCTTCCCACATGAAAGAGGGCGGGCTTGTGTGAGTATCGATGAGTGCTCACTCTGTGATACTATTATAAACTAAAGAGATGTACATCTGCATATGCATTTGCATTGTGTCAGAGAAAAGGTGCAAATGTATAAGAAATGGTTGATGAAAAATAGAAGAGATTAAATGAAAATGAGTGGTTAAAGAGTTTGTGTTGGATAATGAATGTTATGTGTACCTATTGTTTGCTGTTTTGCTTTGTATTTGCTGAATCTTTGAACTTACACTTGTTTTGTTGAATTTTTTTAGGTGATCCTGATTGATGGCATGCTTAGGATGAAAGTAGATCTTCTACACCACATTTGTTAAATAATAGCTTAGCTACCCACCTCACATTCATGTTTAAACTTTTGTTATGTTGCTTTAGTTAAATCTTGGTTCAAGATTGTTTTGGGAATGCTACATGTATGCTAGGACACGGTCAATCCCCTTTTGTTTAAAGTGGAAAATGTGGTTCTTTTGTCGGCATTAATTCCTTATGCTTGTCCTATATGGTATGCCGTTTTGTTTTACTATGTTTTCGAGCTCGTGGTTTTGAGCCTTCAGGGTCGCGGAGTCCTTAGTTTTAGTTATGTTATGTTTATCATCGTTATGGGATTAATTCTTTAATGCATTTTGTTCTATTATGTTTATTGTTCTTTGTCTATAGTTGTATAAACAGGGGAGTGCTACCAAAATTTTTTTAATAGCAATGCCAGTTTTGAGACGAGAAATGTGTAGTAGTAGTAGCAGCATTTCGAACTTAGATGTTAGACCAAAATGTTGCAAATACTAAGGAGAAATTCCCTCTCTAATGGCCCCAAGCCCTTGCTATTTATACACCACATGGGTCTGTCTAAGAGCCGGTTATGGTCATGCAAAGGAAACGTCCTATGCAGCCAAGTACACAACATATCCATCTGCTGCCATAAACGTCGGGAACGGCAACACACGTTCTGATGAAACGGCATTGCACATGGCACTAGCTCTCAGCCAATAGCATGCATGTTCTTTCACAAATAAATTAATCATTCATTAATGCACCATGCAGTGCCAATTTGAACTTTGTACCGTGATGCATGCACGAGGGAATGAACGTTGATGCAACGCACTTGCATACAACGAGCAGCTCACTGCAGCAACATGGTACAAGGTTAATTAATTTGCACCCACACTAAGTCTATAGCATTTTAAAGGGAGTTTAACGCCGGTTCTTCTGGAAGACGGGATTAATCGAAGGGTTATTTTTTTAAGGTGACGTTGAGTCTCTATTTGTAGTCAATAATATAGGAAATAAATACTACAGCCAGCTTTAGCTTCTTTTCTTGCAGATTCCGGCACAATCGGTTTCCAGGATAAAGTAGGGTGTAAATCTGCCGAACCTTCACAATCAGGATTCCGTACATGCTGCCTGTACTGTTCCTCAATACTGCACCGCCGCAGCCTCTTCCTTCAGTGTATCCACAGTGCTCCATTCTGGACGGTGGCCTCGCTGATCCACGTCAGAGCCGAGCCACGATGGAGGAGAGAAGGAGGAAAGGCGGTTACTTGTAGTGTGTCAGAGACGCCTACAAAAACTGCGGTGGTTTGGGGGAGAGAGAAGGTAGTCTATGGAGAGAGGGGGAGAGAAAAAGGCGGTGGCACCGAGGCTTGCGAACGGCGGCGGAGCGGCAACGGCGGTGTTGGATGGGCGACGAAGCGGTGTTGAAGCTGTGCACGACCAGATCTGGGCTAGGACGAGGTCGCTGACTATCGGATCAAGTCGACGAGGGTGACGGTGAGGTCCGACCAAATTCGATCGAATCCGGCCAGAGTCTTCTCTAGCGCGTCAACAAGCGGCGCCAACGCCCGCTCCTCCTCCACTGGCGTGGGCGCCTGACGCTCGTGGAGCTCCTCGGTGAAGGGGCGGAGCAGCTGAATCCGGTGGGACAGCGCCAGTAGTTGCGCAGTGGCGTAGCGTCCGAGGCCTTGGCGGCCCTAGCACAGGGGCCTGACGAGGACCAGCCAGGTAGTAAGGCACATCCGGCAGAGCGGCGACGGCGATAGAAAGCAGAGTAAAAAGAGGGGAAGCGAATATGGGGGGAGGAGAGAGTAAAATGAAGAGATGAGGGGATGGATCATGGGTGGCCGACTGGTGGGTCTTTTAGGGTGATAGTAATTAAATTTCTTTCTTCAGGTCTATGTGTAAATATTTGGTCTCTGGTATAAATTAGAACAATATAGGGACTTTAAGAGAATATGTAGAGGGCTGAACTACAAATAGCTAGAGCTACAGGAGAAATTTCTGAGTAGTGACTTAAGCCGATGTGGAGTCGTTTTCTTGCCTTAACCATCACTTTGTTGTAGCCTCTATTGTGGATGCTCTCAGACCTGGACTGGCTACATATTTGCGTTGCTTGCAAGGACGGAGCGTGTGATCTGCTACAGCACATGGATTACGAGTTTCTTTCGCACGAGTATCAATCTCCCTCTTCAAGAAATGTATCCATTGTAATGTCTGGCTAGTCACGCAATAGACAAGGGGGGAATAAATTTTATAGAAAAGCACTCAACATAAAGATGTTTGCACCCTCTGAAATATTCATCTATGGAGCACTCCTTGGCAAAGCGACCATCTCTTCCTTCGTTCCAAGCTTCGGTAAGCACCTTTCTGCTTTAGTAATTGCCACACTTCCACCGCCAGAATACTTCTAATTTTGGAAGTCTCATCCTGGGCATAGTGATCTAGGGCACCATACCCCTTGATTGATGATGTTTTACGCTGTTGCTGTTATCATTGCCAACCCACCGGACCACCAAAAGTGAATAATTTTAGGGTATATTCTTTGGGACTTTTTTTTATGGTTTTTAGCTTTTATTGAAATACCTAACTTTTAAACTAAGTATTTTTTTAAAAACAGAGTCTATAAGTTAATTGTAGTACACAATAAAAATCCATCATCTGTACCAACCAAAATTGTATGTGAGTATCTCTTTCTCCGTAATCTTTGTCACGAACAACTAAAATTTAAAATTTTCAACCAAAATTCATAAACCGTAGCCACAAAGAACATGCTCTAATCTTCCACCCTGGCCCTTCCTTTTTTTCCCATACCTTCTAAATATTGTGCTTGAGTGCACCTTTAGAACGTCCAGTAGATTTTGTTCACAAAGAGCTTCTCTTTGTAGGCCGACAGGATTTTTTAGTTGTTCTTGTTCCTTCAGCTCATCGATCATCACTGCAAGTTGATCCTCTGTCCCAATCTAACTCCATAAACTGCTAAATATTACATCTGGCAATGCCTCCATGTTGGCACAATAAGCTTCTAGAATTACAATATTCTTTAGGCCTATCCACAAACCGGACAAACCACACACTCACATCTACTCACTTTCGTCTTTATTTTACGTAAAAGGATTAATCCAGGGCTAGATGCATTTGAATCCTTGGGTTTATATATTGATCCTTATCTCTTCTGTCTAGTAATATGGTATTACACCACCTGATCTTGCTCACACACACGCCCCGCTCAGAAGCACTACGCGGCAGCGTTTGGCTTCTGTGATGGGCTTTTTATTACTGTTTATTTTTTGTTTTTCTTGTTTTTGGTTTTTTTTTCTTTTTTTCGTTTTTCTTTGTATTATCCGTGATGGGTTAACATGTTTTTTCTATTTTTAATTTTTTTAAAATTATTTATACCAAATAAACCAACTCAAATATAATAAAAAACAGTTAATTACAATAAAAAAAATTATAAGCTACCGTCGACCTAAACACCCCCACACTCATGCCACTATGGGCTTCGTTTTTTTACATGGGCTTGGGGTGTCATAAATACTGTCATAAGCAGAGAGTAAATGCAAGATTTGTGGGCCCTGTGATTAAATTTTTGGTGTTGCTCTCCCAGCACAGAGTAAGTGCAACATTGTTTACGTGTCCCGTTTCAAAGTGAGGTCGATTTATACGGAGGACAAGGACAATTTCGCATTGCACTAAGTAGTAAAAACAGGGTGTGCGTGTGTCTATATATATATATATATATATAAAGTTTTTTTTCTACTTTTGAGTGTAATTACTCTCTATATCGATCTCACAACGTAGAGAGTATTTCACATAACGGAGAGTATGTATATGTAGTATACGAGTATTTAAGGTCATCTAACTGGTATGTACAATTTTCCAACGATGGCATGTACATTGGAGTATCTTATAATTAATATATGAGTATACCTAAAATGATAAAGGAGTATTTCAAGTTTGTTTATATGGTATATTATATGTGGGAGTAATTATACCTAGAAGTAAAAGGTATTTTTCATTCATATATATATATATATATATATATATATATATATATATATATATATATATATGAAGCCTCTTTGTACACTGTGTAATTACACCCTATATCGCTTCTCACAACATAGGGAGTATCTCATGTGAACGGAGAGTATGTACGTATAGTATACTTAGTATTTAAGATCATCTAGGTAGTATGAACAATTTTTCAGAGGTAGTATGTACATTTTTTAGACATACTCCTTTTATGTATGTGATATGAAGGTATTTACAAAATACGGTAAAAACTATGGACTACCTTGTAATTTTTTCATGTGGTTCACATTGAAGTATCTTATAATTAGTATATGAGTATATCCAAAGTGATAAAGGAGTATTTCAAGTTCGTTTAGGTGATATATTAGAGGTGGGTGTAATTACACCCGGTGTAGAAAGTATTTTTCCTATATATATATATATATATATATATATATATATATATATATATATATATATCTCTCTCTCTCTTAACCCTAGAGTTTTTAGGATTTCGGCTTCTAAACATGCTAAACATGAACAGTATACTAGTCAGCACCTTTGATGCAACCTTGTATAAGACACTACAGAGGCTAATTGGTCTCAATTCTCAACTTAGGTAAAAAAATTCATGACTTGTTATAGAAGTTGCCAATCTTGTTCGCCGACAAACGATGGCAGGAAAAACTAGTTTCCACCTGTCATAGATACTATAAAATGTGAAGTTAGCTGCCAATTGTTGCTTCCAACAAACAGAGCCAGCTAATAACCTATAGACCATCTAAAAGAATTGCAATTTCTGTTAGGGAGCATAATACCAATTGCTTAGCAAAAAAAAAAAGGCCAAATTAGGCGATCAATATTTGCATCCGCTCAATGGAGCTATCTATGACGGCCCGTGTTATTACCAAAGGGTAATAACACTAATCAACAGATTATTATTCGTTTAGCTGGTAGAATACCATTTTGACGAATAATAAACCTATTAGAGTGTCGCAGTAGAGCAATAATTAGAGATAGTACATTATTATTACAATACCATGTCATACAGGCTTAATGTCTCCAACAGAGTTTAACAAATACACACCGTTATTACAGCTCTCTCAAGGGGGCGCACCTAGCCTTACTTATTCTTGGAGTAACGCAACATCTGCTAACTCACGTAGGTACACCTCTAGCATCCTCTAATCATCCCATCCTCCTTTAGAGGCATTCAGATCGTTGGCAGTATTTTCTGGGTCCACTACTTTCCAATCATCATAGTAGTAATCATCTAATGGGTATCTTTCTCCCGGTTTAGTGGAATTATTGGATTGCCCCAACTCTAACAAAGGAGAGTTACTCAGCAAGCATAGTAGCAAATGCATGATTATGAATTTTCATATCATCCATCCTCCTCTCTAACTTATCTTCTACATTTTGGAAAAATACCGGTCGTCTTTGGATAGTCCTTGGTATCTCAGTGAGCTAAAGAACAGATATTATATGAAATGTTGTGTCTGACGACACTTTACTAGTACTTAACTCTTACATGTGGTGTTGTTTCCTTTTGAAAATGAGGGTTGTTTCACTATCTTCCTTACCTTTTGGACATATGCACTTAATCTCTTAAATTACTGCCAAGTAAAAAAATGTAGAAGATGGAGATCGGATGGGTTCCCAATGGCGGAGGCAGAAATTTGGACCATTGTAGCACTGTGTACCGTATAAATTCCAGAAGTAGCACCACACGCGAAAAATTTCCAGAACTAGCACCCTTCCCGACCGCACGACCCCGGGCGACGCGACACGTGGCGAACGTGCGGTACCGACCGCGACGATCGCGCGCGCATAGCAGTCGCGGCGGTACCGACCGCACGATCGATCAGAAAGCAGCGGTCGTGGCGGTCCGCACCGCATGATCGCACTGCGCGGCGAGCGCATGACTGTGCCTCCGACCGCACGCCTCTCACACACACCTCCGCCAAAGCATCACGAGCTCGAATCTTTGTACGCCCGCGCACACGCACAAATGCATGGCCCTCGCCGAGAATGCCGAATACACACTTAAAGAGTGCTATGTCTCACAGAAGCGAAGAAATTCAATCATTGGCGTTCATGGCAAATGAAGTGAAGCAAGAACAAGAGAGTGAAGGGAGGAAAAGAGAGGAAACTCAAGATTTTGAGTTGGTTTTGTTTGAAATCAACAGATTTTGCAAATACAAAAGTTGTAGATCGTGTCGCGAGCTTCATGAAGAGGTAATTTTTGCCCCCGTGCAAGTATTTTTTTGTGAATGTCATTAGCCCGTAATTAGGTAAACCGTGTTTCGTTAATCAACTGTTATAAGTCAATCTTTGATACGGTGTGTATGTGTAGGTAAACATGCACATATGATTCAAGATTTATTGTAGTGTAAATGATGTCGTATTTTTTTGTTGAAGTTACGTGTTGTAATGTAGTTAGTTTTTGGTGAATATATGTGCTTACATTTGTAGGTGTTGAAGAATTAAATATTGATGTTAGAGCATTTGTAGGTGATAGCAACAGCATTTAGATTAGAGACGTTTGTATAATCTGTATGGAAATTAGTAATTGTTTTTTTGCATTAATGGAAACAAGCTTAATACAGAACAGTAGTGAAAATAAAATAACGTTGTAATGTATTTTTCATACGAATTAGAAATGGAAATAAAAAATAAATGAATATGTAATTTGATGTATGGTAGAATTTGGAAATAAAATAGTTAGAAATAAATTGTAGATTTACAAATACAAAAGAGATACTAATCGATTTTGTACGCCGAGAGGAAGAGGTATGAAATACCGCATCGTTAATTTTACAATGCGGTAGTGGGGTTTGATGGTGCGATTATTGCATGTTGTGTACTAAGATGATTGATTACGCACTTATGTTAGGTACGCCATGGTCGAGATTCAAGATTTGTTCATATTCTACGGCAGTGGTCTCTCAGACGTGACGGGCCGTATGGGGCGGACTCGTCAAATTGTCGCCGACCATGATCCGCACCGGTCCGAACGCCATGAGCTTGTCCGAGCTACGGCGTATGTCCGCTCGGCGCTCGATCGGTACACCGCAAGAAAGAAGTTACGGATCGAGGCATTCTATGCCGCAATGGTGGGTGATGCAGGGAGAGCAAGTGGCAACTTCAAGGTGATCAATGATGCATCATGGGCCAACTACATGGAGGTCGTGTGCAACCCCGATGCTGAGATATATGCCAAGCCAATGGTGTATGTGGAGTTCGTGGAGAGGACAGAATCATCCGGACAGGTTGGATATGATGCTGCTGGTGAAGATGTAGTACCTGCGGGAGAACATGTGGGCGAGGAAGTGGGTGATGAAGACCTCAGGAGGCGTGCGGACAATTTTCAAGCCAACAAAGGTGTGGGGGAGAGGTGGTGGGCCGCCCGTATTGACTGTCATGAGTACCTTGCAGATCAGGTGGAAGAAGTGGGGAGCGAGGAGGACGAGAATGTGGAAACAGACAGTTCCAGAGAGGATGACGATGGTGAAGGCGAAGGTACAATTGGAGGGGTGATGGGTGGTGTTGTGACCACCGACGTTAGGCACGCGGTCGTCGCCCAGATCGATGACAACGCAGCAAGATCCCTAGTTCTCGCCACAGCAGAGGAGGCAAGATGGGGTTCAGCGAGGCCACACTCATTTTGGGGTAGTGCTTCAAGAAGAAGAGTGCTGCCAAAGCAGCTATTACTAGATATGCCGTGAACATTAGCCGGACGATCGGTGCATGTGTCAAACCCGACACGCATTGTGAAGTGTGTCAACGGGTCCCGCCTGCAAAGTTCGCACGCGGTACAAGGGCGCCGCACGGTGTTTCGATAACGGTGCTACATGATCACGATATGCAGCTTATGGGCTAATACATAGGCACCGCAACATGACATCATCTTATGTTGCGAGTCTGGTGAGCCACCTCATCGTGCAGATATGTCCATTTCTCCAAAGGTTCTAATGGCGAGGTAGCGAATATGGTGGGATTTCAAGTCACTACAAGAAGGTATGGCGCGAAACGAAAGGTTTTGCACCGTATGTTTGGGACTTATGAGGAGGCGCACGACCTGGTTCCAAGAATGCTACAAAGAAATTGCGTAATCAAACCTGCACATACATTAACAGCAGTGAGAGAGTGCATCCTACTGAGGGCCCGAATTGTTTTATTCTTGATAGAGTGTTCGGCCTTCCATCAGCGATTGAAGGGTTCGTGGTGCCGCCCAGTTGCTAACGATGGATGGGACGTCCTATCGCAAGTACAAGGGTACTATCCTTACCGCATTGTACCGATGCAAATGACCGCCATCTCTCAGTGGTATTTGCAATTGTGGAGAATGAGAGTACGGAGAGCGGCTTTGGTTCCTTGCAAATGTGAAGCAAGCCATAGTGCAAGATTGCCCCAAGTGTGTGTCATCTCGACCGCAATGCAGTGCTTGTTGTCCGTGATTATGAACGATGCGTATGGGACGCAGCCCCTTCCAAAGTGGAATGATCTCAAGAACCGCTGGTGCATGAGGCATTTCGCAATAACTTCCATAGAAGGTTCCGTAGCAAGGACCTAATAAAGATGTTCAAGAAGCTATGTATGCGTAACTGAAGCGAAGTTCGAGACCTGTGGAGGCAACTCGATCAAGAGGCTAGCAAGCTGTGTGCATGTGTCGGGTCCATAGAGGAGGCTCAACAAGAGTTGGGTTGTTCACACAAAGGTTCAATCTAATGCGCCGACCGAGATGTGGTCTTTGTTACATGACACCGGGGCAAGGTATGGAATCATGACGACCAATATGTCCGAGGTTTACAACGGTGTTTTGAAGGACGCCGATCCCTACCGATCATAGCAATTGTGGACGAGACTTGGAACTGGATCATGGGTACTTTAGAATAGAGCCATGATGGCGAAGAAGCACATGGACGAAAACAAACAATACTCGAGGTAATGCAGCCTACATGGATAAGAAGATGGAGAAGGGTCGTTCTACATTGCTCAAACCATAGATGGCTTAAGGAAGAAGTTCGAGATCCGCCTCGCATGTAAGTACGTCATGGGTCACATTAGAGGGGATCGCAAGGTGTATGTACGATTGATGAAAAGCATATTGCACTGCAACAAACCCCAGCTTTCGCACAAGCCATGCTCGCATGTGTACGCTGATGCGCGGTATGGAAGGTGCATCGATGCAAGACATCTCAAAGTACTACGACATGCAGCACTTATATGCAACCGGAGTGTAGAGTTTCATTCATACGGGTAGACATGCACTACAGGAATTATGGCGTGAGAGGTAAATGGGTGCCTAATGATGCATTGAAGCATGTCGGTCGTGGAAGACGACAAAGCCGCCGTGATCCGAATGACATGGATGATAGCCCGTGGGGATCGAGTTCGCGTCCAAGTGTAGGCTATGCAAGACGATTGGGCACTCTTCTCACCTGCCCAAACAAGCCATCATCAAGCAACGCCCGTAGTAGCAAGCATAATATTTTGCTGTACTCATTATTGCTTCCATGTGTACGCTTTGATGGTTCTATGTCTCTATTTGCGCACATTAGCCGCAACATTTTACCGCGTATTTTATGTATGTTTTGCTACATTTCATATGTTTCCGTTGTGTGGGTCATATTGGTGTGCACATTTTATGTATGTTTGGTACGCCACGGTGTTTCTCGTCGTTATGTTTGGTGTTAATTTTGTTGTCATTGCTTGCACATTTTATTAACAATGTGGACTAACTTGTTTTCCTTCGTTGGCGTGAGATGGCGACGAGTTGCTAGACTTCGCTGGGATGAGGGGCACCGATGCTCGCATGGACCTCGTGAGATGGGCCTCCGTGCTTCATCCTTAGGAGCCTCGAGAGCACCGGCCTCTCGACCAGCGGCACATCCCACTACTGCAGACACCGGCTGCTACCCATTGCACGATGTTGGATATACGACATGCTCCAATATGATGCGGCGTTGTCGTCGGCTCTTGTTGATCGTTGGAGGCCGAGACTCATACCTTCCACTTCCGTGGGGTGAGATGACGGTTACTCGCAGACGTGGCGATGCTTACAGGTCTACCCATTCATGGTGCTGCAGAGTGCCACCCCAAAGGACCGAGATTGAAGGTCCATCTGGTCACCGGTTCGGTCATCCGCCTCCCGAACAACGAGTTGGTGTGCCTCATGGATGGCTTCAATGGCTCATGACATGTCCCGACACGCAGATGAGGACACGGCGGCGGACGCACTTCGCTGCGCACTGCCATTTCTGCTCGGTGGGTCTTGTTCCCTACCACCACCGGAGACTCCGTGCAGCCGAGCCACATACACCTAGTAGAGTCGCTGGCGATGGGTGGCTCGCCGAGGTGCCACAATATAGCCGGGATCAGCAGTTCTTAGTGCCACATATCGGGCTTGTGCGATGCCTCGCAGCAGAGTACGGCTAGCGAGCCGGTCCTAGCCGTCGCTACATTCTTCGCAGCTGTGGTCATGGGAACACTTTCCGCTGGTAGGCCTTACTTCGATCCCGCTGCACCCTTATGAGTTCGCCCCGCAGCTTCTACGGCCTTGATGATGGCGATGACCCCGCTGATGGGCCCACAATGGGTAACGCTGGACACATGGTCACTTACGGTGGGCCAAGGAGAGACCGAGACGTGTACCCGAGTTCCACAACATGTTCGAGACTCTCCACGACGCCGACATAGTCCGTGGCCATGGATCGCACGGTTCATTATGGACACGACCCCATGGATTATCATCTCGTCGGGTTGGATCACATGTACCGTTGACGACATGTCACTTGGTGTTCTCGCAGCAGGTGTCGAGCCATACAACCCACAATGAGTCATGAGGCGCTCGCTCGCATCAAAGATATCCCACCCTCGCAGACGCCTCTTGCACCCAAGACCCACCGGTATGTCATTACACGGTAAATTTAATTAATGCATTACTTTGTGCCCCTACTAACTGTGTATTGTCTCGATTAACTTGCAGGCAATCGAGGCGAGGTCGAGCCAACGAAGATTGGACACCATACAAATGCCGTGGGATGACATGTGGCGTGACCAAAGCGGACACGATGGTTCCGGAGGAGACACGGAGTACGACTCGACACGTATACTTCATACCTTCGTGGTACCTTTCACGCACCCGTAGTAGGCTTATCGGGCAACCGCCACATCGCCCGGGCCGAGGTCATACACGAGGACACCGCATGTGCAGGTCCGCATCGCATCGAGCGCACGTAACGCATTTAGATGGTACGACATTGATATGTAATTAACCCGTGAAGCATTACGCTTTAACTCATTCTTTGTTTCATCAGCAGCTGCAGCGGTTACATCGTGATCCGCGACGAGTCCGCTCGTGCATCGAACCGTGGAGGGCAAATTCGACCGCCTGGATCACTTCAATGCGCAATATCTATGAAGAAGCCATATCCGCGATACGAACCTCGCTTGTGGTCGCCACGCAGACGATGCCGTTGTACGACGCGTCACGGAGTACGTGATGCAACAAAGACCATCAAGACGCCATCGCCCTCACGGCCATCGCCGCCACGCCCATCGCAGCCCGCCAGCCGCCCGCCTTCGGCCGCTTCTCTCCACGCGCCGCACCTTCGTTGGACAATTGTCAATTTTTTATTCGCCCACCGATTGCCATTTATCTCTAACCACATCTTATTCTCGCAGCATTTCGACAGACAAAGACGCTGTTACAGCCATCGCCGCCACGTCCGACGCAAATCAAGCACCAACCCACTGGCCGCCGTCCTCCACGCGCGCGGACCGTCTGCTGATAATTGCCAACTATTTATTCGCCCACTTGATTGCCATGTATGTGTAACCACATGTTCTTCTCAGCATTTTCGGATGTGATAGCACGCTGTTATAGCCATCGCCATCACGGAGGGCAACGGAGGAGACAACAGGTTTCCAGCCGACGGTCCTCACCCGTGGAGCGATCGTGACTCGGCGCACCAACCGGAGGTGCGCTTGCCCTGCTCACCGGCGTGCGCCCCAAGAGAAGACGGGATAGGTGGCATGGGCAAACCTATCAAGGGTACACAACAGCAGAGTACATGCGCGATTTTCCTACTGCATCATCATTTCGAGAGCCTCATACCCTTGCACGCACTAACGCACTAAGCTAACCACGCCTATTTCAATGCCATCTCATCACATTGCCAAAAAATTACAGGTTTATACGGAGCAACAGGTCCATCAATTTCACGGTAGATCGACATTCCGCACTACCCAGGTAATTACCATGTGGTATTACTATTTATTATTAATGTTGCTGTCCATTATCTAATTCAGCTATACCTTGTTAGCAGGACATAGATCCATCGGCAATCGAATGGTCGAGCAACATATTCGCCATCCAACACAAGTCCCCACGGGCCATACGCAGACAACATCGGTCGCAGTTCGCAAAGATGACCTTCGCGATGCATCGCACTCGCCCCGTGTTCACCTTCGAGAGGAGCACATGCGCGCCTGAGGAGGCGACGAGAAGATTCGTAATGAGTTTTTGTAATTAAGATGTTGTAACGCCGCATGGTTCCGCAATCATTTATGCAATTGTTATGTTTGTACCACAAGGGCTTGTGAAATTATTTTAACTACAATTAAGGCATCATTGCAATATGACAAGTACGCACGCATGTGGACATCAGAGCTTCTTCAATGCATTACACATACATAGATTAACTCCCAAATAGAGAAGATACAATAACAACAAATGTAAGGTACAACATAGCATAAAACATTACGAACATAGACGAGAACAACCTCAACACTCTACATATTCACGATAAGAATGAACATAACACAAGAAAGAAAATAGCACACAACATTACATTTATCTTCCACTCCGGTCTATCGAAACGATGCCGCATCTCGACGAGTTCGCTACCCCCACGACACCTCTCTCTTGCCGAACAGTTGTCCGCCCTAGTGCCCAGCTCATCCTCCCACACCTAATCAGCAATCGCCGAGGGCTTCCTGCGCTTCATGATAAGAAGATTTTAAAACATACCTACACGATTTAACCGAATCCAAATAATCGTGACTCACCGAGTGATAGGGACACTTGTAGTAGTGTCGACCAGATTCGCAGCGGTGTGTGAGGTCTTACGCCTAACTACCGTGTTGCATTGTGGGCAAATCACCGTGGGTGCCGATGAAGAGGTGCCGAGATGTCTCATTTCGCTGCTCGGGAGTGAGCACGAAAGAAAGCTACAACTAATTCAGAGATGAGGGAGAGCAATGCATGGGTCTAGGTGAGGAATGCCTCCTCTTATAGGCTCGGTGGGGGCTTCACTAACAGAGGCCACGAATATTAAACTCGACACGCAAAGGACAACACAAAGAGGCCAGCTTTGCAAAGAGGTGAGCTTTACGCAGTGACAAGACGATACGGTCCCGCTTTACGCAGTGACAGTACAAGACTGGGCATTGCTTTGCATAAAGGCTACGATATGTAAAATTAATTCCATACATATCTAAAATTTTATTTAGTCCAAAAATTTATGGCCTCTGAAAAGGCTACGATATATGATTTTATTACGAGGCTACATACTCTGAAAAGCCTACATACGAATCTTCATGATACAACGCGACATCTTTCCGCAGACTCTGAAAGCTCCGAAAAGGCTACGAAGTACGAATTTATTACGAGACTATAGTCTCTGAAAAGCCTATATAGAGCCATTTATTGCTACACTGGAAAGCTGGAAGCCAACCCTGGAATTTATTACGAGACTATAGTCTCTGAAAAGCCTGCATAGAGCCATTTATTGCTACACCGAAAGCCGAAGCCTACTCGAATTTATTACGAGACTATAGTCTCAAAAGCCTACATAGAGCCATTTATTGCTGCATCGAAAGCCGAAGCCTACCTCGAATTTATTACGACACTATAGTCTCTAAAAGCCTACATAGAGCCATTTATTGCTGCACCGAAAGCCGAAGCCTACCCGAATTTATTACGACACTATAGTCTCTCAAAAGCCTACATAGAGCCATTTATTGCTGCACCGAAAGCCGAAGCCTACTCGAATTTATTACGACACTATAGTCTCGAAAAGCCTACATAGAGCCATTTATTGCTACACCGAAAGCTGGAAGCCTACTCGCAATTTATTACGACACTATAGTCTCTCGAAAAGCCTACATAAAGGCCTTCTATGTCTTCCATACCACATCTCTCCTCAAGACATCACAATACTACTACACAACAATGTTTTCTCGAGGTCCGAGCCATTTGGAATGCCGAGTGGCATGAGCGCTCAAGTGCCATTGCGGCTTCCGGACGATGTTGTGCGCGATCAACGGATGCAAGATAACGAGCCAACTACGCCGTAGGTTCTTCAAGTGTCCGCACTGATGACGACTTTGTGGTAACAACGACAACTAAATCCTTTGTTTCGTTACCGCTTCTCAACTTGATCCATGACATCTACCACGCCACACATAGGCTTGCACGCTCATCGAATGGGTGGATCAGGTGCCGCCGGCGTGGCCACGGAACCGGCCAGTGCAGGTGGAAAACAAAGGACAATACTTTGCCAAGATGACTCAGGCTCGCAAGGTGGAACGACAGATGCGGCTTGAGCAAGAGTGCCGCGTGAGGGTGGACTAAATCCGCCTCAAGGGCAAGGAGGATGGGCTGCAAAGGAGGCAGGAGCGCTTGATTCGCGTGAAGCGCCATCAAGCCGTGAGGAAGAGCTTCAAGCTCGTGGAGGCGCTCTCAAGAGCAAGAGTGACAGAAGAAGGATGCAGCTGAGCCATCTTCGTGGTGCGACAAAAGGGGAAACAACCACGCTACACCCAAGAGACAAGATGTAATAGACCCACCGCACGAGAGGTCGTGGAGAGCATTGGGTTGGTCATCCGATATCATGCTATATGCTATGCATGTAATAAAATGTACGCGCCATGTTCGTCCCAACTTTATAAGCTCATTTTCTCGGTTTTTCGATGCAATAGCCGGGAAAGAATCTACTTACTACTAACGACAGTGTTCATTCTCTCTGAGTTTGAGGACATTATGCTTCTTAATAGATTCCAATTGAGTAGACCTCCCCATTGGGTTCAGAGGACTCAAATAACATTTTCATGCGATTCCAAAGGCTTCTTCAAACCCTCACTACATCCAAATAAATTACGAACACTAGCAAGTGACATTAAAACACTAGCAGCTATTCGCAATGACATGTCGATTTAACACAACAAATAAATTACGACACACTACTAACGTAACCACTCTCTCTACTCCACATCGTAGAAAACGATCGATACAAGGTACAAGCATACACCACGCTGCCTACATGCCAAAAGAACCTCATGGCACCCACATTGAGTATTGCTGAGGGGACGCCGACGTGGTTGGTCGTCGTTGTAGTGGCACGCACATATGCAGCTAGGGTTCGCGCAGCAACATCCGGGATCGTGACGAGCTTCCTATGTTCACGACCTCCTCGCTGCCCCTCTCGCGCTGCATCTGCTGGCGGAGGTCGTTGTTCTCTCGTTGAGAGTCTCGATTCGCTCCTCCAACTCCAATATTCGCTCCCATAATGTAGTCACGTAGATGGCAACATACCGCTCATTAGGAGGGTCGATTCCAACGTGAGAAGTCGATTTCGCCATCCGCGGGAAAGAACAGCTACAAGGATGAACCATAAGTAGTAATGAAAATTATACTATTAGCAATTTCTACCCCGAGTGTGGGCAACGGAAGAAACGTCGCTCGCCATCGATTGGGCCATCCAAGACCTGCACAACCGCATCCTCATTGTGTCCGCATTTTTGCCACGCGGTTGAGGCGGCGGCTTGTTATCAGCGGCATCGTGGACCAAGTTCTCCTCCTTTCCAAGGGAAGATCTTCCTTCGTGACCCACATCCGATCGGACCTCTACTTCCGACATGGTATGTTTCGCACGACGGAGAAGGGGCGGGCTTCGATCAATTTAAAGAGTTCTCACGAGGGACCGGGGACCAAGAAAACGACGCAGCTGACACGTGTTCACAAGGGTAGGGTAGTCACGAGGGCCCCTCCAAGCGGGTGTCATCATGTCATTTTATGGCTTGCTCATTTTTTCTACGCGTGCCCACCTAAGCGGGTGAGGGTCACCCACTGCAAAGACTAGACGGGGCCAGCTTTGTGCGTCGACATAACCAAAGACTGCAAAGACAGGACTGCACAACTTTCTGCACTGCGGGGAAAGAGAGGTCAGCGTTACACAGTGAGTAGACAGTGACATGTCAAGACGAGACGGGACAAGTGGCCTGCTTTACGCAGTGACAAGACGAGACGAGTCATCTTTCGGCAGTGACAGCACAAGACTTGGCAGCTTTACGCAGTGAGGGGAAAGAGTGTCCTGCTTTACGCATTGACAAGACGAGACGGGCCGGCTTTACTTTACGCAGTGACAGCACAAGCCTGGGTATTGCTTTGTGCACAGTTGAGATGGGCCAACCCTGCACTGTTTCATTAATTCACGGGGCACCTTTTCATGGTTCGAAATTAACCACACCATTCCAACCCCTGAGCGTACATAAGGAGGTGAAAGGGATTGGAGATAAGGCACTACAGAATCCAAACCCCACACCTTCAAGATGGACAAGCGGCAGAAGGCACAATGGGAGAAGATGCAAAAGCAATGGGAGGAGACTCGCGACATAGCAAGAGCGCGCGCCCGCGATTTAACGGTGAAGGCAATCGCGGAGCGGGCCCAAGAAGCGGTGCGTATGAGGAGGACGGCTCCCGAGAAGATATCCTGCGTTGCACCGACCCTATCCCGCGGTTCCAACGACGCTGTTCGCCGCAAGACCCGCCGAGGGGAGAGGCCCGCCCTCTGCTGGTGTCAAGATCCATGTAAGTTTGTCAAGTCAAGCAGCGGCTTAGCTCGGTATGCGCCATCAAGGCGCAAACTACTCCAAAGGACTATCCCGACCGACGTTGGGACACACGCACCTATCGGCAATGCGGTAAGAACCGCTGACGCGTGTTCCTCCCTACTACTTCTCGCTTCATGTCCGCACTAACATTTCTTTTGTACTCGCATCCCGTAACCCCGTGCGGGTATCGCAAGTGGATTGACCAAGAGATCCACCAATACGACGGTGGACTCGACTTCCACGAGTGGAATGATAGAAGGACTCGAGATTCGCGAGGCGGAGCGCCGAACGAAGAGCAGGCCGAACGATACGCCGGAGACGCAAGCTCATCACGGCGCACGCCGTAGGGAGCACGGCTCGCGAAAGAGAACGCGAAGGAAGAGGGAACTAGCGCCAAGGCAAAAGAGGCAGCCGAGGAGTTCGACGCAGATGTCGTCAGGAAGGGAAAATGGCTCCGGTCCACGAAATAGGTGGGGCTGTTCCACGCTGGTCCCGTGAATGGCCCCGGTTATTAGGTTGTGTGTGTTCGTGTTTGTTTTCGTCCGCATAACAACGCCGCACATGTATCGAGGAGTGTGTCGGTTTGTTTTCTATCGTAACTTTGTGCGCTATGTTATTTTCATGTTTACCTTTGCATTCAATTCTTCATGTCCTCAATATCGCTTATGTTCTTATTTACCAGCCGTTTCTACGCTAATCGTATGTTCATCTTGTCATTTCAATATTCTTCTTAATCTCTTTTAGCAATATAAATAGCAAGTTCAGACGGATTAAATAATATGACATATGAGGACTTCAATATCCAAATGTACAAAAAAAAACTAAATGAAAAGACATCAATCTGCTTTTCTCATTTTGACAAATTGCTAAAATTTCAGAACTTTTCATAGTTTTAAGTAGATTTGTGATTTTCATATATTTTAATGTGCTCATAATCTGAGGTAGTCATAATTATGACTTTGCATCCTCACATATTGGTCTATATTGACAAATTTTTTCAGAATTATTGGACTCTTTTAAGGCACTTTTTCAGGTAACTTTTGAAGCTCAATTGGAATGCACAAACTTTCACATAGTTTTGAGCACTTTTCTGATTTTCATATATTTTAATGCACTCATAATCTGAGGTATTCATAATTATGACTTTTCATCCTCACATATTGGTCTATATGGATAAATTTTCTCAGAATTATTGCACTCTTATAAGTCATTTTTTCAGCTAGTTTTTGAAGCTCAATTGGAATGTACAAACTTTCGCATAATTTTGAGCACTTTTCTGATTTTCATATCTTTTAATGTGTTCATAATCTGAGGTAGGAATAATTATGACTTTTGATCCTCACATATTGGTCCAGATGGACAAATTTTCTCACAATTATTGCACTCTTCTAATTCATTTTTTCACATATCTTTTCAAGCTCAATTGGAATGCAAAAACCTCTCAAACTCCTACTTATATTGCAATGCCTACAACGAAAATATCAGAAGTATGATTTTTACAAATGTTTTAAATATACTTTTAAGTAAGTAATCAAACTCTAAAATTAATCATATGTATCAGTTTTCACATTTTTATAACTACATTAAGATGAAAGAATTACTATCAAACTTCATGTGTTCAATATGTTCCAAATATTTTTTCAGATAGTTGTTACAACAAAATTACACAAGCAGTAAACTGGAATGTACATAAAATTCATATGTTTCAAACATCATTTCATATATCCAAAATTATTTTTATTCTAAATATAACCTTACAAATACATCTAAATTCTATACGCTTGGGGAAATATAACTTTACATATATGATATGTAAAATTAATTCTATACATATCTAAAATTTTATTCATTCCAAAAATTTATTATATACATGTAAATATTTTCTAAATACAACTTCACAAATACAATTTTGTCTACTACAAAAATTAATTTTATACATGTAAATCGTTTGTACATACGGTCGGATGTGCGGTCGGAGACGCGCGCTCGGTCACAGTCCGGTCGTGCGGTACCGGACCGCACGACTGGTGCTACAGTGTAAACGTGCGGTGGTTGATTTCTTTAAAAAAATTTGTTTATCTTTTTTTTTAAGATTAAAAACCCCTATCACTACTACAGAAAATCGTATCACAGACGGTTCAAAAATGTCATCACAGACGGTTTTCTCAATCGTCGAATTTATGGGTCGTTGATAATCTCCAGTTATCACAGCATTTGTTTTCAAACCGTCTCAGAGTAAATATCATAGATAGTTTGTAATTAAAAATCGCTCGTGATAGCTACTATCGCAGACGGTTTGTAAGAAAAAACCGTCTGTGATATATCAATATCACAGACGGTTTGTAACCAAAAACCATCTGTGATATGATATATTAATATAGGTATGTATGGAGAAAATATACTTACCTATCGATTACTTTCCCGACAACTGTGTAGTCAATTTTATTCTTATTTAGAGAATCAAGGTATATTGTCTTGTTTTATTTTGGTACAATTACTTTTAAAATCCAATAAAACTCCTAATTGTAGGGCATAAATACATATTCCTTATCGTGGTAAGCCAACAGTGCTGCTGGAATGTACCTCTCGACGAAGCTAGCATCCTCGTTGATGGTATATACACACATGAAAGAAACAAATTATATATGACATTTATCGACATGACATGAACGAAGACTGTGATTGTACACACTTACAACGTCCAGCATCGAACGAGTGAGGCGTCGAGAGCATTGAGCGTGAAAAGATCAAATAAATCCTCAAAGGTCACCACGAAGACACCATCTTGAAATTCATGCTGGAAATGATGCAGCCTGAATTTGACAGTGATACCTGAGCGCCGTTCTCCCTCTGGCTTATTAGATTTTTCCATATACCAAATGTGTAATTGGTTGCAACTAACTGGTAGGAATGGGAGGCGCTTCACTGGGTCGATCATCGGCTCGCCAAGCATGAATTTGCTGGCCAATGGTAGGTACGGGATATCATCATTGGTCTTCTTTGCTTTGCCCTTACTGCCTCGGCTGTCCTTGCTACCTCGGCTGTAGATCGACTGTAAAGGTAGCACCGGTGGAAGTTGTTTCACTAGGAATAGCTCCCGTGGACTCATCACCGGTGCAGGTAGCGGTGGTGGAGATAGACCTTGTAGAGATGGCACCAGTGCAAGTAGCTCTGGTTCATATTTCCCTTGTGGAACTGCCACCGGTGAAAAAGCATCCAGGCAGATGTCTCTTTTGGGCCACTGGATGAAGGTTCCAATGGTTTGCCCTAGAGTCATATCTCGTCGTTGGGGGGTTTCGGTAGCGGGACGACCTCGAAATTGGCATGCACACCATTTATAGTCACTTTTCCGAAGCCCGGCGCTAAAGGTGCACGGTGCACCATGGCCCCTTCACCGGACGGATATGCCAGGCCCCAAGCAGCGCACAAGGCAATGGAGGCATATCTCACTTGGAGTTTGCACTTCGTAGCTTCCAGGATGTCATCCATGTGAAATCGCCTCGTTTTTCGTCAGAGGATTGACGCGCAGCTACTCCGACGGTTGGGGGGCTGGCTAGCACAGGAGCGGCGGCGGCCTTCTGATTTTCTTCTGTTTGTCTTCGCACCTTATCTCTGATGTAATCAGCAAACTCCTCTCTAAGAGATGCCTTGATCTCCTCTCGTAGTCGTGCGTCACACTCGGCTTTGTTTCTTTTTCTACTCCGATACAATTCGGATTTATCTAAGAAACCTTGTTTCCAAGGAACATAAAAACCCAAGGCCTCTCGTACGACCTGGGTACTCCTTGTTTTCCAGTGCTGCGGTGAGTATATCTTTCTCCCTAATTGACTGGAATGATCCCTGGGAAGATTCGATACTCAGTGTATCCTGCAAGAGCCCGATATGTCATTTAGTTTTCAGGGAAGTTATGGAGTAATTACAAGCTATGTAGTTCGATATCTTACCAGGCGGTGGGACACTTCCTGGTCTGCAAGGTTCCGGAAGGAGATGTCCCCTGACGATATGATAGATGACCTCGCTCTAATCCAATTTCGAGTGTGCTCATCCGGGATCGTGGCAAATGGCGGGGCGGTGTTCCGCAGGATTGCCTGTTCATCCTCCTACCTCCACTGCGGGATTTTACCCGCATACCCAGCTGTGCCGAGTCTGTGGGGATGTGTGTTTTTTTGCCTAGAGGGCCTTGTGCGCCGTGCTTGCGCTTCTGAAAGCTTCGGTCGTCTTCATCGCCTTAAACTCGTCCTATTGTGGTTCCAGGAATGGGTACTTATCAAAGGGCGTTAGATCCTTCTCCACATAGTCTTTGACAAGCACGCTCCTGAAGTTCTTCCATGCTTTGCACGCCACTGCCAATGCATGTCGTTGCACGGAGTTGTGGTGTTCTTCTGAGATCTCGAACGATGCAAAAATCTCTATCAGCAGCTCACGTTTCCGAGTCTCACTCACGCTCTTCCACGAATCGAATGTGATCTCAATTTGTTCTCGTGCAACTACTCTGATCGTTGTTTGAAATGCGGACGCTACTCGTTGAGGAAGGAGAGGGGTCCCAGATCTATCGACCTCTGTGATGGTAATCGGCCCTCAGGCTTTTTCGATAGTACTCTTCCTTTGCATGTTGATTTTGGAGCGGACACATCCGGTGATGATGTTGAAGAATGCGCGGATGATATGTTGGCCTTCTCATATATGAAAAGTAAGCACAAAGTAAGCACTTGTTGAAGAATTTTTGGACGACTGTGTGGACAAAATTCTAATGATTAGTTGGGTTCAACCCAAGGATTCGAAAAAGGACTCCTAGTGCAACTTTTCATAGCAGCTATAGCTAGAGATGGCTACTTCTAATAATACCACTAAATTTAAAAGGATAAAATAGCATCATTGGTCACTTTCCTAGTCTTATTGCATGTTTGCACACACTTCACTCTAGCACTTAATCAAATAGCTACAAAAGGAGCATTTAGTCCTCCTTTGGTAATCACGATTAAGTGCTAGAGTGAAGTGTGTGCAAACATGCAATGAGACTAGGAAGTGACCAATATGTTATTTTATCCTTTAAATTTAGTGGTATTATCAGAAATGGCCTTCTCTAGTTATAGCTGCTATCTCGGGTCTTCAATCTTAGTTCAGAATTTAGTCTCGTCTTCTTCTTCGACCTAGGTTTTGGATCAAAACCTATGACTATTGGTGGACTTGCTTATACAAGAATATATATATATATATATATATATATATATATATATATATATATATATATATATAAACTTCTGCATGAAAGGCCAACTATACTTGAGAGACAAACTATACATAGGTAAGCACATGTACCCCTCGCTCTTTTGCTGAAGACAAACTATATATAGATAAACTATGAAATCACTAGCTAAAGACAACGGCACCAACTTTAAATACTTTTGCAGATGCCAACCAAGGCTATCCATCAAAGCCTCAAAGCTCACATTTAAGAATAACCCAGGGACAATCACACACATATCAATATATACACGCATATCAATATATATATACATATCAATATATCAATATGAAAGTACATGATTAAGAAGCAAATGTACCATATATATCAATATATGAAACATGAATAACATATCTTAATTATTCTATATGAAACATGAAACAACTACATGAAACAAATCTTCAACATATATAGCATATATATCAATAAGAAGCAGATGTAGCATATATATCAATAAGAAACAAATGTAGCATATATATCAATATATGAAACATGAAACATGAATAACATATCTATATGAAACATGAAACAACTACATGAAACAAATCTTTAACATATATAGCATATATATCAATAAGAAGCAAATGTAGCATATATATCAATATATGAAACATGGAAATGAATAACATATCTTAATTATTCTATATGAAACATGAAACAACTACATGAAATAAATATTTAACATATATAGCATATATATCAATAAGAAGCAGATGTAGCTTCAGGAGGGACCGGCGGCGGGAAGGAGCGGTGTCGGGAGAGACCGATGGTGGCGTCGGGAGGGAACGGCGGCGGCGTCGGGAGGGAGCGGCGTTGGGAGGGACCGGCGGCGGCGTCAGGAGGGAAGGCGGTGGGCTCGAGGGCGACTAAACCCTAGTTTGACTCTGTGCTAGTTGGTATGCAAATAACTGCAAAGTACGCGTAAGACCCTAGTTTGGGGGTATATATAGGAATATTAGTACAGACGGTTCTAAACTATAACTGTCTGTGATAATAATATCATAGACGGTTCTAAACTAAAAACCGTCTGTGATATATATTATTACAGACGGTTCTAAGTTTAGAACCGTGTGTGATATTAATTATCACAGACGGTTCTAAACTTAGAACCGTCTGTAATAAGCCCGCCCCGGCTGTTGTAATTAATATAACTAACTACACCACCAGCATTCAATAAGACCTCACAGCGAGTGTATTTCTTTACAACAGCACAGTGTATTTCTTTAAAATAGCTCAATGAACATAGAGATACATTTGTATGACTCATTCTCAAAATTCACCAATATATCACATATTTTTACATATACATATATAAATTCAAATTCACAAATACATCACACACATACATTAATTGTTATATACATAAATGCCAATTCACATATATACATCACATACATGCATTGTTATATATGTCGCACATTCTCATTCCACTTGCTTATTTCCTTTAAAAATTAGCTCTTCATGATGATCAATGCGTACGTAACTAGTTTCGTCACATTGTTCGTCGTCGACCCTTATGCCATTTCCAAAAGGAGGTAACTTGTCAAATTGATTGTATTCTTCCTCGTCCACTACATTTTCTACTCCGATAATTCTCATTTTTCTATAAAGAACCACATGACGCTTCTTATTTGCCTGGTCGGTTACATAGAAAACTTGAACAACTTGGTTGGCGAGTACGATTGGTTCGTTTTTGTACCTGACACGTTGGAGGTCTATGGTAGTAACACCGTACTTGACAACCTTCACCTGTGGGAGATGCACCCAACGGCAGCGAAATAAGGGGATCTTGAAAACCACGTAGTTGAGCTCTCAAATCTCTTCTATAAACCCATAGTACGAGTTTCTCACCCCATCGGTATTAAACACATCTATGCAGACACCGCTATTCTGGTTAGTGCTTTTTACATCTTGAGCCTGTATATAGAATGTGTACCCATTTATATCATATCCTTGCCATGTCACAATTGTAAATGTTGGCCCTTTTGCCAACCATGTCAGTATCTCATTTGACGAGCTCCTAGCGATTTGCTCCTTCAACCATTGGTTGAATCAGCTATTGTGTTGTCTCATGATCTAAACATCCGACCGCTCTGGGTTCTGTTGCCGAAGCACAGCCTTGTGCTGGTCGACATAAGGGGCCACTTCAGTCATGTGTTGCAAGACCGTGAAATGGACTTGAGCATACGCGTCCATATCTAGAGTGATTGCTTTCCTTCCGATAGTTCCGATACCTTTGAGCCTCCCCTCATGACGAGATTGAGGCACACCTATCGGTTGAATTTGAGCCATATAATCGACACAGAACTCAATGACCTCTTTGCTTGCATAACCTTCAACGATACTGCCCTCTGGCCGAGATCGATTCCGTACATACGACTTGAGAATTCCCATTAACCTCTCAAATGGGTACATGCTACGTAGGAATACAGGCCCGTATATTTTTATCTCCTACACAACATGAACAATGAGATGGACCATGATATTGAAAAACGAAGGAGGAAAATACATCTCAAGATGACATAGAGTCATCACCACCTTGTCCTGTAGAGCATCTAGTCCTTCGGGATCGATGACCTTTTGAGCAATTGTGTTAAAGAAATAACAGTCTCATGATTGTCTTTCGGACTTTGATCGGTAAAATATTTCTAATTGTAATAGGGAGCATCTGTGTCATCAGCACATGACAATCGTGAGACTTCATGCCATTTAACTTCAAATCTTGTATCGAAACAAGTTTCTTCACGTTGCCGGAGTAACCAGACGGAACTTTGACACCATGCAAGCACTAGCACAGTTCTGTTTTCTCGGCCTTGGATAGAGTGTAACACGCAGGGGGAAGGTACGTTCGTCCATTATCTATTTTTCTCTGTGCTAACTCATGCCTGATGTCCATATCAGCCAAGTCAAGTCGTGCATCGACGTCGTCTTTTGTTTTATCACGAATGTTCAGTAAGAGACCAATCAAGCTGTCACATACATTCTTTTCTACGTGCATAACGTCGATGCAGTGTCGAACATCTAGGTACTCCCAATAAGGTAAGTCCCAAAATATTGATCTCTTCTTCCATATGTTCTTCTCACGAGCCCTCAATTTACGTCTCTTTCCGAGGACAACATCTAAATCCTTAACCATATTATTAGCCTCTTTCCGCTTAAATACCTTGGAGCTGAACTGTCTTCCTTCTCTCCATCAAATTGTTTCTTCATCTTGCGGTATGGGTGAGCCCTCTGAAAGAACTGGTGGTGACGCATGTACACGGTTTTGCGTGAGTGTTTCAGCCACACACTCTCGATACCATCTACGCAGTGAGTACAAGCTTTGACACCTTTTGTACTCTGGCCCGACAGGTTGGTAAGGGCAGGATAATCATTTATGGTGCAAAACAATAAGGAGCGCAAAGTGAAATTCTCTCGTTTGTATGCATCCCATACCTGTACCCCTTCGTCCCACAGTACTTTTAGATCTTCCACCAGTATCACAGACAGTTTTTCAGTAAAAACCGTATTTGATATTTCAGATTATCACAGACGGTTTATAACTAAAAACCGTCTGTGATAGTCCAGTATCACAGACGGTTTTTCAGTAGCACAGACGGTCTCAAAATTAAAATCATCTGTGATAGTGTACATCACAGACGGTTTCACAAAACCGTTTGTAATTTGGCGTCTAGTATTAAGCTTTCTGTAGTAGTGCCCATCGATTGATGTGATTAAGTATTCTTTGGAAACATAACGAAATTGTCTACAACTTTTGTAACAACGCTAACTCCATACAAGGTTTTTAACATCATCTTACAACAATTTAATCTACAACTCGCAAAGCTAGAACAACGAAAAAACCCTGACTTCGCATTAACTATGTCTACCGGAGAGATTAACTGCTAAGCACTAGTTCTAATCTAATATCGTAGCTAAACCAGGTGAAACATCGTTTACCTAAGAAAAGAAACCTTTCCTTCTGTTTGCTGCAGTAGCCTCCCTTACTCCCTTGCCGCAGCCTCCCACCTTGCTTCCTGGCCGCAACACAAGGCACAGCAGCTGCCCGAGTAAGCAGCTAGTCATGGATGCAGCAGCTGCTAATCACGCAGCCATGTAGAACTAGCAGCACAATAGGCACGTCCTGTTGTAGTAATTACGGTATAAGCATAAATAGTAATATAATTCTAATATAATTATGTAGACAAAAGAGTGATACTAATCCAAATACAAATAATGTAACATTCATGTAATCATGTGAATTGATCATATCTCTTATAACATAACACATATTCAGAAAAGAGAGCAAGCTTCTAGATTTGAATATGTATAACAATGTATAGAACATGGACCAATCAAGACTAGCAAAAAGCTCAAGTTTAATTGATAACTTGTGCTCTCAGGAGTAAGGTTATACAAGATTAACTCTTGGCCGTCCCGCTACCAAAGTCTTATATTCTTCATCAATTGGATATATCAACAAATTATCAAACATTTGAGCTCTAAACAAAGTCTAATAGCCTCGAGTTTTAAAGATGTATACAATCATATAATTTTTGACCAGCACAACATGTAAGTAAAGATGGTCACTTCATGTTGACTAGAATGTAAACAATTATAACTTGATCTCCTACTAATTGTATCAATCAAACTACCCGATCATGCAATAGCTATTTGAAAAACATGAATTAAACAGCCCATCAATATACTAATGCCGAAACCAGATGACTGTTGAATCAATATTCAAAGATCAAACCTCTTATTTGATCATTCGACAAGGCAATAGCTAAGGTATCAATGTTCTAGAGCTCAAAGATTTAACATCCAATTTCAGTATATGATTATTTCATCATCGAGCAACACAACCCACAATATTCTTTGCAATCTTCAATATGTGAATAAGCCGCAAATGCAAAGAATTGAAATTGTATACTCACAAAGCCGATGATACTCAAAATCACCGTGAAGATCAGAGCTAGGCACGCCGTATAGCGCTGTCCCAGAAAATCTATTGCCTCCCTACACCACAACGAGAGAGGACAGCAGGCAACGGAGATACAAAATCCCTCTTCGCCGGCATGTGATCTCAAGCTGATGAAGTCGAGGTGAGGGGATGCCGCACAAGCACACTGGAGGAACCGGCCGAGTACCTCGCAATCAAGCATAGAACTGAGGTCTGCAAGCACAGAGACGCCATCCACTAGAGGTAGTACAGGAAAACAAAGAGAAGAGGAGGAAGAGTGAGCTCGTTGTGTCGATACCATCACGGTGAGGAGGCAAGTCTTTTTATAGCCAAGTGAGGGGGAGAGGCTAAACCCATGGAGCGATGGCCTCCAACGGCCGGATTCGAGGATCCTGGGCTTCCACGCCCCCCTCCTCTCATGCTCGAGGCAACACCGTGCCCTTATAAACCGGATCGGGAACAGCCACCTGCGCCTAGATCCGGAGGAGCCACCAATGGGTGGATAGCGCCTCCACCAGGTGGAGCACGTCCCACGGGAGAGCGCATCTGCCACTGGGTGGAGCGCGGCACCACCGCCTCCCTCTTCTCCGTCGTTGCCCACGCCGCTCGGAGCCAGTTGGTAGGAGCTGAGCTCCTCCTTCAACCTGGGGAAGCGAGTCGCACGGGGAGGTAGGTCACCGCAGGACGGACTGCGTCGACATTGGAGGAGTCACCCACGGAGAGTTGCGCCACCCGCTCGCATCGGCCGCGCCGAACCACCTGCGCTGCCCGTGCTCGAAAGGAAATGGGGAGGATATTGAGTCTCCTCCTTATCTTCTCATCTCGGCCCACTGACAGGTGGGCCCCCTTCTCCTTGTTTTTCATGTCTAGCAATTGTGAAATTACCTTATTGCCCCTGTGCAATTACAACACGTCCATCATGCAGCCATGCGTGCGTGAGGCCGGCGTAGAGATGGCAGCAGCGCAGCAGGTGACGCCCAGGAACTTGAGGGGCGGCGGTTGGGTGTTGGAGTAACGGCTGGGCGCTGGAGCAACCGTTGAGCACTAGAGGGAGCAGCGCTAGTGGCCGATGCGGCTGGGAGTTGGAAGGGCTCTACTCCACCCCTCCTCTTGTTTTTTTATAAGTGCAGCCCACTAGGAAGCCACACAAATTGAATCTGAACTCTGCTCCAACGAACCCCATGATCTCCCTTCCATGTATCCTTTTTTTTCTTTAATTACGGATGAATCCCCAAAAGGAATGTTTTAGAATATTACACAACAGTAGCAGCCATGCAGTAGCACGCAGCTAAGCAACAATGGCAGCACTGCATGCAGCTGATGAACGAGGGGCATGGTAGCTTAGGTAGCAGGTGACGATGGCGGCAGAAGGCTAGGCTAGGGTAGAAAACTAGGTGGCCCGCACACCCCCTTACTTCCTTTTTTTGGGCTAGGAACTCGAGGCCTACACAGCTGGTTCGCGGCTTTGGCCTAACTTCTCTTTGTTTTCCCTATCTTCTTTGTTACGTAATAGAATATTACCACTACTACAGAAAATAACATCACAGACGGTTCAACAACATTATCACAAACTGTTTTATAAGTTGTCTAAGTTTATAGGTCAGCAATAACATGAGGTCATCACCGACGGATTTCGAACCGTCTGTGATACATACTATCACACACGGTTATTAACTCATAACCGCCTTTGATAGTCGACTATCACAGTATCTAATGTATCATAGATGGTTTGAACTACAAACCATCTGTGATAGTCGATACCCTCGAGCCTCTCCTTACGGCGAGATCAAGGCATACCTATCGGTTCAATCTGAGCTATATAATCAACATAGAACTTGACCGAGGATATAATAATTCCCATAGTTATTACGTCATCATATTATTTGCATATACTCCTCAGCGATAAGGGAAAAATTTCATAGAGTAGTTATAAATCTCACTACGACTACTCTATAAGCCTTTCTATGATTATCTAGTCGTAAGTTCTGCTACGACAACCTAATTGTAAGTCTTTCTACAGCTACCTAGTCGTAAGCTCTTCCACGACTACCTAGTCGTAGCTTCTACTACAACTATCTAGTCGTGAGTCTCGCTATCATGGCCTACTCATAGCTTCTACTATGAGCACTTAGTCGCAAGACTTGCTATGATTACTTGCCTAAGAGACCTATTGCAATTCTCTGAGTTAACGACCAACCTACTCCTGCAATAGGGTAGTCTGACAAGGCAGTTAAGCATGCATTTATACTCCATAACCGCACACGATCTTACCTATGTCTCTCTGACAACAACCGCCCTACAGTGAACTGCTTCCACGTTTCTCTGACATTAACCGTCATCCAATGGTTAACTCCCGAAGCATCAAGACGCCTCCTGGTAAAGAGCAACTGCCACCAATTTGCCGGCAATATAAGGGACAAGTTTTGAGAAGAGAGGGGAGACCAATGCGAGTGTTAGGTCCTAGTAGGGAGTAATCCATTCTGTAATGAGTGTAATTCCTTGCACTGTCATGCTTGTAACCCCATTCATGGCAACAATAGCACAAGATATAGGGTTATTATTCTCTCAGGAGAAGGCCCAATCCTAGATAAAATCCTTGTGTCTTTACTCTGCATGATCACACCATAGTCTTGAGTGCTTTCCCCTGAATCTAAGAAAGCATGCATAAGATTGATATTAGAATATCGGTAGTTGGCGCCGTCCGTGCGGAAAGTTACTTCCAAGGCTCCGGTGAACTCCTTGTTGACGAATTCTCAACCCTCTGATGCCATCATGACAGGAGAGTAGAATGAGGAGAATTGGTTCGACTTGATGGTTTACGCAGATATCAACATGGAGGCCTGCTACGACTACAAGTAGGTCCTACTTGCTTCCGATGGTGAGGATGTTCCTGGGAATCTGTCGGAGGATTCCAGAGACCATGTTACGGGAAAGGCTATGGAGAGAGCCGAATCCTCTGCAGTAGTACGCCTACGGGAGAGTTCATCCTCCCCAAGAGGCAGGGGTCACTCTGACGGTGAGTGGGGCTCATAACGCGACGATGACTCTGCCCCAAGGGGCCCAAACGTACCACTGGCGACAACCTACACAGTTTCTCCCGATCTTGGAAAACCAGAGTCGGGGGCTCTGGCGTTGCCTGCTGGTGGCAATGCTCCACTGGAGTCATTAGGGGATTTGCACCCTTAGGGTTCGTCTGCATGATCGCAGAGCGCTCCTCTCGTTGGAGATAGTTATAACCCAAAATTTCCCTATATGGTGGGGATTGCTCCTGGTCGTAAGGCGCTGTCGCTCGAGATTTCCTTAGATGAGTCGAGGTCCACTGGGAGTCGAGATTCTAGACAGGAGGTCTTGGCCCTTCCTTTAGATCCTCATCACGTTCCCGCTGGAGGTCGTCATGAGGTTTTCCCTTGAGCACAATCTCCCTCCTCTTTTGAGGATGGTGCGGACACCTTCGATGATGAACAGGATCAGTACTCTAATGAGTATGGGAGAAATCTTAGAAATAATCGCTCTCCTTTGAGGCGAATGCAGCCTGCCTTAGAAATTGAAGATCTCGATATCGCTCGGAGGAGACGGCTGGCCACTCAGAAGACTTTTCCTAGGCACGTCTAGTGTCAAGACATCAATTCTCAAAAATCCGACTCCAGATCTTGCTCGGACGCCCGGTTATGACCACTTCGCCAAAGGGATTGCGTGATGACTACGCAAGATGATGGATAGACTCGAGCAGCCTCATAGGCACAATCCAGGGAGTTGGACAAATACGACCTCTTCAAGTCGTTCACGGAACTCTCCGTGCTGGGTTCGACATGGAGAAGATCTACGACGATCATCTGGACATAAATCTAGCCGAAAAAGGGTTGCTCGAGCGACTTCAGATCGGCGAACCGACTGAGCAGGTGGTCGGTCACCTCTTCAGCCAAGAAATCTGCATCAGCAGATGGAATATGGGGAGTATTACCCTTGTATGGATCAGTCATACTATCAGTCGGGCCAATATACTATTGGGCATCATCGACTACGGTCTCCTGATAACCCAAATTATCCTTTCCCGCAAAGGAGACGGCAAGAGGTGGTTACCGGATGTCGGGCATTTATACCCGAACTCCAAGCAGTACACTAGATGACATGTTTCTGTCCAGTCAATATGGAGAGGTTCGATGGGTCTCAGAAACCCATTAAGTTCCTTCAGATCTATACGACTACGATATGGGCATTATGAAGTGATGAACACGTTATGGTAAATTACCTTCCAACAGTACGTGAAGGGTCCGCTCGGTCTTGGTTGCTCAACCAACCATTCGAGTCGATCTACTCTTGGTGGCATCTCCGCGACATGCTGCTAGCCAACTTACAAGGGACGTATAACTGCCCTGGAAAGAGGACGACTTGCATCGAATGCGATAGAACGGCGGCGAGACCCTGCGTTAGTTCATCAGGCATTTTAACCAAGTTCGTAACTTGATTCCAGAAGTCTCTGATGCTTCTGTTATTATGGCATTCAAGTAGGGAGTCCGCTATAAGAGAATCATCGAAGACATCGCCTTATGCCCTCCGACCACCGTTACTGAGCTCTTTGAGATAGCTAATTGATATGCGGCTGCTTTCAAGACAGTCAAATGGATGAAAGCACTTGAGTAAACCGATCGAGGCAATAAAACGGAAGGAGAAGGTGGAAAGAGGAAGGAGAAATCCAAGAGGTCCAAGAGCAAGGCAAAGAGTCACAAGTTCTAGGCCGATTCCTCAAATGAAGTCTTGGTCGTAAGTGATGAGAAGCCTCATAATCCTAACAAAGGCAAAGGCAAAACATTTGTCCGAAGGGGCAAGCCAAAGTGGTGCCCCCTTCATCAGAAGGAAGGCTATGACCTCCACAATTGCCGATTTTTCAAAAAAAAACTTAAGGATTACTATTCCAGCAAGGGACTGCTTCCCACAATCGAGAAAACAGGATAGTCGAGCGGTCAGAAGCACTCGGACGTGAACAAAAATATGCCCTTCCAGAGCCCAAAGCATACAATCGAGCACATTTACAAGGGCTCATCTACATATGAGTCAAAGTTGCAGTATAAGGCTATCAAACATGAGGTAAACTCTGTCAATCCCTCCCATGTCAATAGCTTTCCTAAATGGTCGGAAGTTATTGTCTCTTTTGAGAAGGGTGACTGTCTAATCCCTTTAGCTCGACTCGGTCAATTTCCAATTGTCATCGAACCCACCATCAACAATTGCCGAGTAAATTGCATATTGATTGATGGTGGTAGCTCTTTAAATATATTATTCGTTAGCGCACTAGACGAGATGCAGGTTTCTCGAAGCAGAATCAAGTTGGTACAGTATTCCTTTCATGGAATCGTGCTAGGATCTTTGGCTAAACCTATTGGCCAAATCTCTTTGCCTGTAACGTTTGGTACACCGAACAACTTCAGGACAGAGAAAATTTCCTTTGATGTGGTCAATTTTGACACGGCTTATAATGCTATATTTGGTTGGCCAACTCTAGCACGTTTTCTTATGGTAGTGCATTATGCATATTAATGTATCAAGTTGCCAGGTCCCAAAGGAGTAATCATAGTGCACGGTGACAAGAAAATAGCGCTAAAATACGACCGCAAGTCCCTCGAGATGGTCGGCCAGCCACCTACTCGAGAAGGCAATATGATGCAGCCTTCAAGCAAGTACTCGAAGTCAAAAGCCACGCTGAAGCCAAATGAGGGAGTTAAGAAGGTTCCCTTAGATCTAGTAGAGCCTTCCAAGACTCTTCGTATCAAAGTCACTTTCGACCCTACATAGGAAGACACCCTTGTCACCTTCCTTCGAGCAAATGCAGATGTGTTCGTATAGCAGCCATCCGACATGCCTGGAGTCCCCAGGGAGGTGATTGAGTATAGGATAGCTCAACGGCCTGATAAGAAGCCTGTAAGAAAAATTAGAAAGATTTGCACCAGATCGGTGAGACGCTATCAAATCTGAATTAGGGAAGCTATTGAAAGTAGGCTTTATAAGAGAAATTGATCAATCTGAGTGGTTAGCTAATCCTATAATGGTTGAAAAATCTAATGGTAAGTAGCATATGTGTATAGACTATACTAATTTGAATAAAGATTGTCCAAAGGATAACTTTCCTCTTCTTCGTATCGATCAATTAGTTGATTCTACTGCTGGCTCTGAAATGTTAAGTTTTCTATATGCATACTCTGGTTATCACCAGATTAGTATGTTGCCGGAACATGAAAAGAAGACCATATGTATCACACCATTTGGAATATTTTGTTATGTCAAAATGCCATTCGGTCTGAAAAATGTTGGTCCGACTTTTCAGCGTTTGATGCAATTGACTATGTTGATGGGTTACAATTTAGAGGACTATGTTGATGATATAGTCATCAAAAGCGTCAAATGACTTAATCACATTACAGACCTGCAAGAGACTTTTGATAACCTCAGGAAGTATCGCTTGAAACTTAATCATAATAAATGTGTGTTAGGAGTCTCTTCAGGAAAGTTGCTCAGATTCCTCGTTTCGGCGAGAGGTATCGAAGCAAATCTAAAGAAGATTAAGGCCATCGAGCAGATGCGCCCTCCGACAACGAAGAAATAAGTTCAAAAACTCACTAACTGTATGGCGGCTCTAAGTCGTTTCATCGCACGCCTAGGTGAGAAGGGACTTCCTTACTTTAAGCTTCTCAGGAAACATGAGGATTTCGAGTGGTTGAAGGAGGCCAATGATGCTTTTGAGGATATCAAGAGATATCTCACGAGTGCTCCTGTACTGGTTTCTTTGAAACCAGGCGAAACGCTACTTGTATATCTTTCCGCCATGCATAGGCAGTAAATGTTGTACTCGTTGCAAATTGTGACAACGTTCAGCGACCTATATATTATGTAAGCAAAGTCCAAAAATTATTATATGTACTCCTCATGTCTTCGAGGAAATTAAGGCATTATTTTCAGGCGCACAAAATTTTTGTGACGTCTGAGTTTCTCGTAGGAGTGGTCCTCTAAGGTAGGAAAACAATAGGACACATGGCAAAATGGTCGGTGGAACTTGGGTAGTTTGACCCCCATTTTGTATCTCGAATGGCCATTAAATCTTAGATCTTGGCAGACTTTGTCACCGAATGGACAAATCCGAAACCTGTTAAGTGGCTCGGGGGCTGGGGTGGTCCTGGAATCTCCTGCGGGGGAGACCTTAAAGTATGGAATTCAATTACTCTTTTCAGCTACGAATAACATAGCCCAACATGAAGGTTTATTGGCTAGCATACGAGCTGCTAAAATGCTTGGGATTCATCGACTACTCATAAGAGAAGACTCTCAATTAGTCGTGAATCAGGTCGAAAAAGAGTATCAATGCTCAAGTTCGACCATGTTTCAATATCTGATAGAAGTTCGTAAGCTAGCACTTTTTTGGTTTTGATTTACAGTATACCCTTAGAAGGATAACTTTCTCGCAGATCAGTTAGCTTGACTAGCTCCTTCTTGGTCGCTAGTTCCATCAGGAGTCTTCTTAGAGTAACTCTGGAAGTCCTCTTTAGTCGAAGGACTAGAAACAACTCCTGATGAGGTGGCATCTATTAAGAACAAAGATACCTGCATGCCCGCCATCTACGAGTATCTTCGAAAGGGTTCCATACCCGAAGATGATCTGAAAGCAGATCATTTGTCCCGAAAAGCAAAGATGTATACCTTAGTCGAAGGGGTACTCTACAAATGGAGTACTCAAGGCATCCTCATGCAATGTATATCGCAGAGAGAAGGGTTGCAACTCCTCAATGATATACACGGAGGCATCTGTGGAGGTTTCTACTGGCCAACAATCCTTAATAATGCCAAAGAGTTTGTTAAGATATATGTGCAATGTTAGTTTCATAGTCGGCAAATACACCAATCAGCTCAAGCACTACAAACAATTCCTCTTTCATGGCCATTTGCGACCTAGGGATTTGACATCCTCGGACCATTTCCATGAGCACCAGGGGGCTTTGAGTTCCTTTTTGTGACGATTGATATGTTTATAAAATGGATAGAGGTCGAACCAGTAATTCGAATAGCAATGGAAGGCGCAAAGAAGTTCATGTTGAGAAGTGTAATTACTCGGTATGGAGTCCCAGGTCGAATAATTACAGATAATGTTAAGCAATTCTCTAGCACTAAATTCCAAGAGTTTTTGATCAACTGGTAAAATGCTTGGGGGCTTGGGTACAAGAACACCATTCAGTATTATGAGCCATTTTCATGACTCCTAGTTGAGCAATAGGAGAAACTCCTTTCTTCTTAGTCCTTAGAGCGGAAGCCATGCTTCCTCTAGAGCTAAAAGTAAGGTTAGCAATGGTTGAAAATTTTAACGACTCGAACCAAAAGCAACTTTGAGCGGATGACATCAACCTGCTCGAAGAAAGAAGGAACCAAGCCTTAATCCGATTAGCAGTCTATCAGTAGGCCATGCGTAAGTACTACAATCATAAGGTCCAACCTCGTAGCCTTGCTGTAGGTGACTTGGTATTGAGGAAAATCCAATCCTAGTCTAATCAAAACAAGCTTTCCGCCAAGTGGGAAGGTCCTTATACAGTAGTCGAAGTCACGCGACCAGGTTCTGTACGACTTGCCATGGAAGACGGTCACGTTCTTTCAAATTCTTGAAATATTGACCAATTAAGTAAATTTTATATCTAAGATTCTTATTTCTTTCGCAATAAAGTTTTTAGTATTCCCAATCTTTTTATACTTATCTAGTAAGAGTTCTTTTAATGTCTGCTCAACTGTTCCTAGTAAACTCCAATTAGTTTTACCTAGTCGGAGAAGGGCACAACACTAATCAAAGTCTCTCCTCTCTACACATGATCATACCCACTAGAAGGATCTTTCTAGTGATACGCTGCACCTACACTCCTACTGCTGGAATAAAACGATTGAGTCATCTACGAAAATGTTGGTCAGACATGAACAAAGTAACTCGCACGATCATCTTGCTATCATACATGTCTTCGATTTGATTAACCTGGTTGAAGTATGAAAACGACTACCTAGTCAGAGAGTTTCCTTTCTGCACGTGGTCCTACCCACTAGAAGGAACTCTCTAGTGTCGACTCATTCCAAACTTTTGCTACCAGAGTATGACAATCGATTTCGACAATAGTAGTTGGACGATTTGTTTTCCTCATTACTATTCGCCTAGTTTATCCATACAAACTAAGTCGATAATCGAGGGCTAGGATAAGGTTATTTGTATAACTTCATTTCTTAGCTCTAAATTTTTCTTGCAACTTTTGATTTATGAGTACAAAAGAAAGATGCATTGTAGGGAAACACTTCTCATTCATCGAAGAAAAATGAAGAGACCCTTTATTCATCAAAGGTAAGTCTTTACAAAGTTTGTTACAATTACACGACTAGGGCGAGTTGAGTTGCATTTCTTCTGACACCTTTCGCCCATAAGGTTCGACTTCTTCAATCCATTGGGTCGCTTGTGTGTCGAAGCAGTCGAAGACATGCTTGATTGCTTGGAGTGATTGACTTGGGTTGCTCGCCTTGAGTTTTGCTAAAGCGTAGCTCACTGCACTTTGGTAGCCTCCTGAATTGACTCGATTTGCTCGTCCTTTAGATTAGCCAAATGTTTCTCTAAAGCCTTAACTTGCAGCCCGATTACACTTACGCAAGCAGTTATGGTATCTTTAGAAAGGTTTACTTTCTCAAAACCAAACTTGCCAAGTAACTCGTTAAAGAGATCAACGTTGTCGTGAAGGACTTTCTTCGCTAACTTCATCTCCTCTTCACTGCGAGTCAAGTCTTTGTAGAGACGTTTCATTTTAGCTATTGATCCTACAAACGGGGAATCAACAGTCAGGTTGAATGACATATCATGACACTACATAGTCGTAAGTTCCCCTACAACTATTAAGTCGTAAGTCCTGCTACGACAACCTAGTCTAAGATCTGCTACGACTATCTAGTCGTAGCCTTTTCTACGAAAACCTAGTCGTAAGTCTTGTTACGACTACTTAGTCATAGGATATACTATGACCACCTAGTCTAGGTGAAGCAACTCTTACCTGAAAGTTGTGCATCAAGACTTTCAAGGTCTTCCTTTATCTTTGCCTCCTTGTCCTTACTTATTCTAGTTATAGATCCAATCACCTTGGTCTTTTTTTTACTTTGGTGCGTTGATAGTTCATTTCGATTTCTTTTTCTATCAAAGAAAGGAAATCAAGGAAAGTAAGGAGAAAGTTAAAAGAGTAAGCAGTTGTATGTTCATAAGTTACTGTTTATTTTCTCTTCTAAAGCTTTGCCCTCAGAATTGGCCTATGTTAGGCCTATCCTAAGGTCGGCGACTTCCTTCTTAAGTCTTTGAGTATCGAGTTTTTCATTCTCGAGCGCAGCCGCTAGGAACTTTGCGTCACTCCTAAGCCAAAAAAAAGTCGACAACCATTATAAGAAGGTAGGTCGAGCAATCAAAACAAACTTTGATTGCAAGAAAAACTTACCACGCTTTCGCATCTTTGGAGAGCTTGGCGTTCTCTTCTCGCATGAGAGTAAGCTGCCTATGGTGTTCGGCCACAGTTGCCGTATTCACCAAAACTCTTTGCATTTTGAGAAGCCAATAAGACATCAGTAAAGGTTCTTAGATAAATGTTTAAGTACTCGATACTTATATTCACCTCCCTACGAGCGGAAGTTCTGAGAATGTGCGAGTAGTCATGTAGCTGGTTGAGCTTGTCAACCCTCCTCCACCACATATCCTCGAGACGGTTGTCGTTGAAAATCTGCCCTTTGTGAGGTAGGTCTTTTGGGTATGGGGCCTGAGGCCGATCGAATGAGTTCCTCACTACAAAAGGAGAGTTAAATATAGAAGAGAAGAAGTCGAAAAGTTCGCCCTCTTCCCATATGTTACCTTTCCGAATTTGAGGAGGAATGACTTTGGTGACCTCCTCAGTGCGCTGTTCGGGAAATTCTTCCCCTTCCTTAGTTTCCACGACCTCCTCTACGATCATAAGCACTGCAGTTTCCATGACCTCCTCTGCGGTCATAGCCGCTGCAGTTTCCACGACCTCCTTTGTGGTCGTGGGCGCTGCAGTTTCCACGACTACCTCATTAGTCGTGGGCGCCTCGGCATAGGTCTCGGTCTCCATTGGTTGGCTGGTCGGTTCTTCAACCACCATTATTTTTTCTTTAATAACTACATGTAAGGTCATAAGAGACTCTCCCGCAGTGCCATCCCTCTTCAATGGAGACGCGAGTTGCATGACCACGAAGGTAAGAGAGTTTTCCAATTACAATATAAAAGGAAAAGGCTACGTGCATGCTTATATGTACGTTGTTTTTATTCCTTTAATTTTGAATATTGAAGAAACTCTTCCAGAGATTAGTTTCTTCAGCTTCAGCTCCTCGACCACTTCTGGTTGCACGAAGATGCTCTCGACCATGTCTGGCCGAATACCTTGAGCAAGACTTTCAATCTCTTGCTCCTCTTGACTCTTCCGGCAGTCGAGAGAGGTCTCGACTACCTCAAGAGCGGACCCCTCTTCGATCATAGGAGCTACAGTTGTAGCAATTTCCTTCACAGAAGACATGAAATCTCTCTACTCTTCTTTGTTGAGTTTCTTAATAAAACCTTGAGAAGCACACACTGAATGGGTTTCAGTACTATAATAGAAGAGTACCTTGAGCTTAGGGGTCTGTTGCTCGAGTACAGCTGCTCCAATTTTAGACGCGGTACCAAGGTCTGCAACGAGGAGCAGAGGAGGTAGCAGCACTCGAGCTTGCCTTTTCCTTGTTGGCAGCCCTAGTCAGTCGACGCCTTTTTGCAGCAGGGGCATGTTTCTCCTCTGGTGCTTTTTCGATGACCATCAGTTTGACCCCTTGGTCGTCTTGATGATCATTTACGCCCACACTCTGAAAAAAGAAAAAGAGGGAGAATGGCATTTAGTCATAAGTCCTTCTCGATTACCTAGTCGTAAGTTCTTCTATGACTACCTAGTCGTAAGTTCTTCTACGACTATCTAATCGTAAGTTCTTCTACAACAGTTAATCGTAAGTTTTTTTACGACTACCTAGTCTTAAGTTCTTCTATGACTATTTGCCACTGAGGGGCGAGATCAAGATTTTGATTACTTTTAGGTGTTCTTCTCTCTCTTCGGTGGACACATCCACCAAGATATGAGGAGCCTCCACATCCATAGATGGAGCCTTCTCGCAAATATTCTTGACTCGGAGGACAATCTCCCCTAGGTCAAGGTCTGTTTCATGCGAACCATAACATCAATGAACAATATTTAGAATTTAATTCTGCGAGTACTGCTACACGTACCAGTTTTATAATCCCTAGTGGCATCGGAAGCACCATAGTACATCCACATGGGATGTTCTCGCCTCTTCAAAGGGTTGATGTGGCGAGTGATGTAGTCCTTTACTACATGCCAATCCGTGAGCCCTTTGTCCCACAGCTCTTTGATCGCTGAGACGTAGGGAGCTATCCTAGTAATGTCCTTTGGGACTGAGTTCCAAGAGGTGTTCTTCTCAGCTGCCTTCCCCATGAAGGAAAGGCTATCTTCGTTTGTGATCTCCCAATAGAACCACTTTTTCTTCTACAAAGGCCATGATGACCTCGTGAACATTGGGATGTAAGCTTCTGACTTGCCGATATGAAGCTTCAATCCACAGCTCTCGGTGACGCTGGTTTGATGGCTCAACTCATGATAGTAGCGGAAGAGCTCCAAATCTGCGGGAATTCCCAGATATTCCTCGCAGAGGTAGACAAAGACACTCAACATCATGATCGAGTTGGGAACCAAGTTTACTAACTCAATCCTGAAGTATTTGAACACTGTAGTGAGGAAGGGATGAGCAGGGATGCGAAGGCCGCACTCGCAAAATGCTTGGAACACCAGGATTCGTCCGATCTCTTCCGATGGCCAATGTTGTCTCGTGGCCTCAATCCATCTCACAAACTTTCGTGGTGGGATTATCTTGGTCTTTTCCAGCTCCCTTAACATAGAGTTGTCCATCTCTGACACCGCCTAGTTGGAAGTTTGTCTCACCCTTCTTCCAAGCTAGATAGTTTGAATTCAGGGGAAGGTTGAAGGAGGAAGACAACTTGCTATATAGAAAGCGCAACTAGGAATAATGAAGAAGGGTAAAGCCAAAAGGTCGTCCAAATGTTACCTTTTTATCGAAAATTCCAGCTGTCCACCTCAGAAGTTGAGCGGTTTTCTCGAGAAGTGAACGGGCGGATAGATTTATGAGGGGTAATTAAGAATCCGTCTGAAGTCCATTTTCTCAACTCAAGTGAAATTACCTTTTTACCCAAGCGCACTCTTAGTCAAGGATCGGAAAGGCAATGCTTTCGATCATCTATGACTATGCTTACACAGGAAAGTTATTTTCACTTGAAGTTTAGGGGCTAGATGACGAAGATATAATAATCCTCTTAGTTATTACATCATCGTATTATTCAAATATACTCCTTAGTGATAAGGGAGAAATTTCATAGAGTAGACGTAAGTCTCACTACGATTACTCTGTATGCCCTTCTACAACTATCTAGTCGTAAATTCTGCTATGACTACTTAGTCGTAAGTCTTTCTACAACTACTTAGTCGTAAGCTCTTCCACGACTACCTAGTTGTAACTTCTACTATAACTACCCAGTCGTGAGTCCCGCTATCATAGCGTACTCATAGCTTCTGCTACGAGCACTTAGTCGTAAGACTTGCTATAACTACTTGGCTAAAAGACCTATTGCGATTCTCTGAGTTAATGACCAACGTACTCCTGTAGTACGGTAGTCTGACAAGACAGTTAAGCGTGCTTTTATACTCCATAACCACACATGATCTTACCCATGTCTCTCTGACAACAATCGCCCTACGGTGAACTGCTTTCACATCTCTCTGACATTAACCGTCGTCCAGTGGTTAACTCCCGAAGCGCCAAGATGCCTCTTGCAAAGAGCAACTGCCACCAATTCGCCGACAATATAAGGGACAGGTTTTGAGAAGAGAGGGGAGGCCAGTGCAAGTGATAGGTCCCAATAGGGAATAATCCATTCTATAATCAATGTAATTCCTTGCACTATCACGCTTGTAACCCCCATTCATAGCAACAATAGCATAGGACGTAGGGTTATTATTCTCTTAGGAGAAGGCCCAAAGTTGGATAAAATCCTTGTGTCTTTACTATGCATGATCATACCACAACCTTGAGTGCTTTCCCCCCAAATCCAAGAAATCATACGTAAGATCAATATTAGAACATCAGTAGAACTTAATGACCTCTTCGGTTGTATAACCTTCGATGATGCTGCCCTCCAGCTGAGATTAATTGCATACATAGGACATAAGAATTCTTATGAACCTCTCGAACAGATACATGCTACATAGGAATACAGGCCCGCACATCTTTATCTTCCACATAATGTGAACAACGAGATCGACCAAGATAACAGAAAACAATGGAGAAAAATACATCTCAAAATGATATAAAGTCATCACCACCTCATCCTATAGAGTATCTAGTCCTTCAAGATTGATGACCTTCTGAGCAATTGTGTTAAAGAAATAACACAGCCTTATGCTTGTCTCTCGGACCTTGGTTAGCAAAATACTTCTAATTATAATAGGAACCATTTGTGTCATCAGCACATGACAATCATGAAACTTTATGCCATTTAACTTTAAATCTTCCATCTAAGCAAGTTTCGTCATGTTAGCGGAATAACCAGACAGAACTTTTACACCATGCAAATACTGGCATAGTTCAGTTCTCTCGGTCTTGGACAGAGTATAACAAGTAAGGGGAAGGTACGTTCGTCCTTTATTGGTTTTTGTCAGTGCTAACTCAGGTCTGATGTCCACATAAATTAAGTTAAGCCATGCGTTGATACCATCCTTTGTTTTATCATGAATATTTAGTAAGAGACTAATAAAGCTGTTACATACATTATTCTCTACGTGCATGATATTGATGCAGTGGTGAACTTTTAGGTGCTCTCAATAAGGTAAATCATAAAATATTGATCTTTTCTTCCATATGTTCTTCTCACGAGTCCTCGATTTACATCCCTTTTTGAGCACAACATCTAAATCCTTAACCATATCATAGACCTGTTTTCTACTTAAATGCCTTAGAGCTGAACTATCATCCTTTTCTTCGTCGAACTGTTTCTTCATCCTGTGGTATGGGTGCGCTCCCCGAAGGAATCTACGGTGATGCATGTACATAGTTTTATATGAGTGATTTAGCCACACACTCTCGGTATCATCTAAGTAGTGAGTACAGGCTTTGGCCCATTTTATACTCTGGCCCAACAGGTTAGTAAGGGCAAGATAATCATTTATGACGTAGAATAACAAGGAGCGTAAAATAAAGTTCTCTCATTTGTATGCATTCTATACCTGTACCCCTTCAATCCACAGTATTTTTAAATCTTCCACCAATGGTGCTAGGTACACATCAATACCATTCTTAGGTTGCTTGGACCCTTGGATAAATATTGACAGCAAAATATACTTCCACTTCATAAACAACCAAGGAGGAAAGTTGTGGATACAGAGAGTCACGGGTGAAGTGCTTTGTCGACTGCTCATGTTACCAAAAGGATTCATTCTATCTATACTCAATCTAAACCTTATATTCCTCGGTTCTACACCGAATTATGTAAACCTCCTATTGATATTTCTTCACTGTGCGGAATCAGAAAAGTGTCTTAGCATTCCATCCTTATGCTTCTTCGACTGCCAACGCAGCAGTTTTGCCTCCTTTAGGTTCACAAAAAAACACTTCAAACGGGAAATTGCAGGAAGATACCATGCCACTTTAATAGGAGGTCCTTTTTTCACCTCTATTCCCTCGCCGTCATCTGATTGATTCTTACACTTGTATTGGGATGCGTTGGACACCGGACATATATGTATATTTTTATACTCTTTACGGTAGAGGATACAATTGTTCGGACATATATGTATTCTTTTTTACTTCTATTCCCAATGGACAAAGAACCTTCTTATCTTTGTAGGTGGTTTTGGGCAACCTGTTTCCCTCCGAAAGCATGTCCGCTAAGGGACTTAACAGAGCCATGAAACTCTTATCGGACCAACCGTTGCTTGCGTTTAATTTCAGCAATTCAAGTATGGCTAACAACCTCATGTACTTTGACTTGCAACACGTGAACAAAGGTTTCTCCGAGCCTTGGAATTTAACATACTCTCTCTCATCACAGTTCCCTTCTACATCACGAAGCATCTGATCCAGATTATCATCATGCAACCTATCTGAATCGGAACCACAATAGACATAATCCGGCAGCATATCATTGACTTTGTTGGCGATGTCATTATTAATACCTTCCTGTGTAATCTGTTTTTCACCAGGACTAGTCCAACGTGCATACCACTTTTTGAAATCCCTTCAAATCAAGTGTGTTTCAATCTGCTCTCAGTTCTCAAACATCTTTAAATTCTGTAGTCAATGCATGGATAGTATATATATTCCACTCCCTTATTTAACATATCCCCCACGATAACCCTTGTAAAAGTAGATACGCTATTAATATACTCTTCACTTACACAGTTCTTAATGTATATCCAACTTCGGTCCTACATTACATATATAACAATTTAGTATTAAATATTAAATTAATTAATTAGTATACTAGCTATGTATGATCTAAAGTAGTTGTATGTTGTAAGAATAATTAATTAAATTGAATTAAGTAGAAATAAACTATGAATTGGCTAAACCCTAAACCATGCTGATGTAAATAATCTTCTCAATCTCTACATCAAGCTAGATCTAAACCATCTTTAATTCTCTCTTTACCAAAAGCTTGATCTAAAATATAATACAATTAGAAATAAATTACTAACCATAGATAGTCAAGAACAAATGGATCTACAATCACTCTTGCCAAATCTGCGGTCTCCTTTCACCAAATGGTCTCAAAGCCCCACCTCCTCAAAGCAGCAGCCTATGAGAACAAATATGCAATTTAAGACAGATCTACGGGGGTTGACGGGTCTGCAATTAATAAGTGGAACTATTACAAATGGTTTTAAATATAAACTGTCTTTGATAACTTAATTATCGTATACAATTTTTAATACAAACCATCTGTGAAGTATCATAGACGATTTAAATAAAAACCGTCTATGATATTTGGTAATATCACAAATAGTTCTTGTTAAGAACCGCCTATGATACTTCACAGACGGTTTGTATTAAAAATCGTATATGATGTTACCTTTTTACAGATGATTTTTAATACTGGCAGTAATACAAACGGTCTCTAAACCTAAATCATCTATGATTATATTTAATACTGATAGTTTTGATAAACCATCTGGGATCGGTGGTGACTTGCATACCGTGCTGGTGTTGACGAGGATGACGCTAAGTACGTCCAAAACATGAAATACTGAAAATAATGCTTAACAGGGATTTTTCCTAATAATAATGCTATCCAAAGAGCATAAAAATCATAATATTATGACTGTACTTTGGATGGCATATTTACTATTATCATTTTCATGTCGCCAGTCTCGATGTATATCTAGAAGTTTAGTTGCACATACTATCCATATTTTTGCGAGAATAAATAATGAAATTATTAATGATCTTTTTATATTATACATATATCAATGTATCATGCATCAAAATGTACTCGGCCGGTTTTCTTAAAAATAGCTATCGATCACGGGCAAAAGATTTTCCATAAAACCACAAGGAGTGTTTGGAAGCTCTGTCCGCGGGTATAACATACCTGATGAGTATATGGATCGCAACCACTAAGTGAAAAATACATGAAGCCAAACTTTTCACATTAATGCAGATTAAGTTGAAAGATGGAAATGCTTGCCTACATGCATTCGACAACAGCATACATATCTTATGTTTCTTCGCCATCTTACTTAATTTATTCCTTGAATTTTAAAGGATGTTTTACTATCTACTGATAGCTAGTAGCTTACTGCAGCAACAGCAGTGGTCGAACTGTCAAAGAGAGAAACAACACCATCAGTTACAATATGCAATTCACAAGGGCGAATTTGGTGCAACTATGGAGTGTATGGGAAATTCAATTGATGGTTCTCCTTAGCTTTGTCCTACAACTCTTTCTCTTCTTCACTGGAGGTCTCCGGCGTCGCAGAACCAATATATTGCTTAGGGTTTTTATCTGGTTGGCTTATGTGGGGGCAGACTTGGTTGCTATTTATGCCTTGGTCTCCTCTCTCGTTATGAGGACAAATACGATTTTGAAAGGGACTCATTTAGGGAGATGGATCCTTTGGCCTTCATCTGGGTGCCGTTTCTTCTTGTTCATCTTGGTGGACAAGACACTATCACTGCTTTTTCCATTGATGACAGCAATTTGTGGCTAAGACACCTATTGAACCTTGTAGTCCAGGTCACTCTAGCCTTGTACGTCTTCTGGAATTCAATGGGCCAAATCAATTTGCAGCTAGTGGCTCCTGCAGTCTTCATATTTGTTGCTGGAATAATCAAGTATGGGGAGAGGACATGGGCGCTCAAGTGCGGGAGCCAGGAAGGACTCCGAAGCTCAAGTGGGTACGAGGGCAAACAATTGGCAGGACAAAACATTGTGGATGGCAGCTATTCTAGCAGGGCATCCTACGCTCTTCAAACGGTGCTAGGTGCTCGAGGATTGTTTGCAGGACGCACCCTTCGACAACTGGAAGGACAAGTGCGAGAGAAATTGGTATATGGTTTGCGCCGACAAGGAAAACAAGTGCAGAACAGTATCATACAATTGGAGCTTGGGATGATGTATGATCTCCTCTACACTAAGGCCATGGTGCTTCAAACATGGACCGGCTGCATAATACGGTGTGTTGCCCACATCTCCATCATTGTTTCTTTTGTGCTCTTCATTGTAACCAGAAAGCACGGTCATAGTAGAGTTAATGTTGCAATCACCTATACACTGTTCATCGGGGTCCTCATCATGGAAGCCTGTGCTATTGCTATGGCGATGCTATCACCATGGACATCGGCATGGGCGCACTTGGAAAAGCGCAAGCTGCTTTGTTGGCCTCCCCAGAATGGCATGTCATCTATTTTCAAGGCCATTCGAGGTGAGGAGAGGTCATGGCTGTCAAATTCCATGGGCCAATATAACCTTGCAGACTCTGCTATCCGTGATAGGTCCACACCTACTGTGATCTCAAAGATGATCAATGCATTTGGTTTGGAGAAGCCCTGGAGAAACCTACGGCACGTCAAGCACGTTGAGGCCGAGAAGATGATACTACGATACGACGAGTTTGTGGAATGTATCCCCGGACGATACGACGAGTTTCTATCCGCACGGCCGTTGGCTCTCAGGCAGCAACTGATCAAAGAGATAGCGATACTACCTTTTGAGCAGGCCATTATCCAGCTACATTTATGGACAGGTGTTGGAACTGGCAAAGAATCAGTGAACGCTCAAGCTTTCACGAAGTTGAGGTAGCAGAAGAACATACGAAGACACACTGTATTTCGCTGTGCTGCTCTGATCAATATGAGAACCGAGCCTGCCTTTATATAACAGGCGTACAAGCTAAAAAAAGGAAGGACATCTCGTATTAAGGAAACAAACCAAACTATCCTAACAATACTTGTTTAGAAACAGAAACTATCCTGATGGTTATCTCGTCACAGAATTGTCCTCTGAGCCTTCCATGAATAAAAGAACGAAAAGAAGGAAACAGATGGAGAGAAAGGAAACAACCTGAAAAGCAAAAAAAGGCAGCAGATTATCTAACAACAGGCATATACGTACATCGTTATCGAGACTTGGGCAGTCCAATTTCTTCTGGTCCTGAAGATGGTGAGAGAAATAAGGCACCTGTGGAAGAATGTGAGAAGCTGTCAAACTACATGATGTACCTGGTGGCGGTGCAGCCTTCCATGTTGCCCGTCAGCAGCTCCGCTGCACATGAAGCTGTAACCACATTCTCCAACCGTATGAAGACCATTCTGTCAAGATACAACACGGGGAGCAAGCTAGAACTCATGGAGCGCGCTTTGAAGGAACAGTATGAAGTGCAACTCACCGGGCTGGATCTCGAGCGACGCACCGGGCCGGATCTCGAGCCATTGATGGTGGAGATGAAGGATCTATGGACGAGGCTGCTCGCGTACGCGGCCGGCAACTGCCGCGGGGAGCTGCACGCGCGGCAGCTGGGCGACGGTGGGGATCTTAGCACCTTCGTCTGGTGGCTCATGCTGCATCATAATCTTGGGGGTGCAGCTGACACGGACGTCAAGTTGTCAGAATATCCAGCGACAGGAAGAACAGGGACTCTACAGTTGGTTGGGCCAAATTCGCCTCTCATGCAACCTGCCATTCGACCTCATGAGAGCGAGATTGAACAAACTGCTTGAAGGGCTCGTGCAAATAGTTTCTGCCGCTTGGCAGATTTAAATTATATCTGCATGTAAATTAGTATATATATTTCAGGTTTGGGTTGGCTTTGTTGCTTGTTTATGCGTGTTTTTGTCTTGTTTAAGCGTTTGATGTAATCTACACACATTGCCCTATTTAATCTAAGTGTTGGATCTAATCTATACATTACTCTACCAATATTATTACACTTGAGGATACAGTAGGCGTTACTTTGTTATGTCTGCTGGAAAAAATAAACTGATGTTTCCTTGTTCACGCGTCAATCTGTTTTGATCTTTTTAAGCTTCATTTGTGGACAAAAATGTCTTCCATCTAACAATTATTCTCTTGCAGTAGAGGAACACACACCACCATGCACGCACACGAGTGTGCCCCCTAAGTACATGCCTAGAACTACAGAGATCGAAGATAAATTTATAACTTCATAAAATTCACTGAAACGCATTGTAACAAACAAACCAATGTTAACTTTCCAGCCAGTTTGGTCATACTTACATTGACAGTCTCCCATGTGAGGCTGTGACATTGTTGAACGTGTTCCATTCAATTTACCGGCCTAGGCAATCTGTACTGGTACCTTATCAGGTCTTCCCGGCAGCTATTTTAACCTAACCCAGAGACGGCAGACTACAGATGCTAATTCTCATTGTTATGAATATTGTGCATGTATTCAAAAGTCTCAATGGGTAATATATATAGGGTACAAAAGGGATACAAAACTAAACCCTAGTACAATACGAAATACCATTAATACCTTTAACACCCCCACCCTCAAATGCCATATGTATGCAATAGCATTGCATTTGAAAAGAGTTGACACTAAAATAAGAAAAATCTAAAGTTCGAGCCTTGATAATATCGTCGTAGCGTGCAACTCTTGGAGAATATGTCGAGTCAAAGAAGAATAGATAGAAGTATGGCGGTGTAGATCGAAACTCAAGACGGTAGTATCACGGTACACAAAAAGCGTAACAGAAGCGCGGTGGCTTAGAGGGAAGCGGCAGCATCATAACGACTTCTACGATCTGCACGCGGCTCAGAGAGAAAAGCGGCGCCTGCTACCATACAAAAAGAAAATTACTATACTTCTATGACTAACAATAATTTATATACTTGCATGGTTTTGACGAATTGAAAGATGGATGCTACAAAATTGAATAGACACAACAGAAAACTCAGAAGAAAAAGAAAAAGAATCAAAATCCTAATAGCAAAACTGACAGTTGCTAACACCAACAAAAAAATCTCCTTTCAACGTGTCCTCGGCTCCACCACCAACCCACCTAATAAAATATCTCAATTCAATCCTCCCTCTCGAATAAGAAGGCAGCACCATAAAGATCTCCCGTGAGACCTCACAGCAGAACACAGATCTTCATGTGGGTCATGTCTTCATCAAACCTCTCCCCCTTCTCTCCCTAATCCACCCCACAGAGAGCGACCGCGTCAACAAGGACTACGACGGGAGCTTGGCTGACAGTGGTAACGACGGGATCGAGCTCGGAGCGGCATGGATTGTTCGATGGCGACCTAGAAGACGGTCAGATTCAGCGGCTGGCATAGCCGACATGAGGCGGAGCAAGGCAGCGACCTACGGCGGTGGCTCAAAGAGCACGAGGTGGAGACGACCGGCGGTGACTTGCGGGAGCCTCCAGGTGGCAGATACCGGCGAAGAGGCCGGTGATGGAGCGCTAGTGTGACTCAAGGAAAGACGATGAGGCTCCAAGATTGGTGGCGATGGAGACGAGGATCCGACTAAGGTTGTGAGATCGGCGACCCAAGGGCGACGATGGCCAGAGACAAAGCGGCGATGACCGCCGAAGAAGCAGCAAGACCAGGCGAAAACAGGCGGCCAGATCGGGCCCACAGCCGAACAACATGGAGGTGGCCAACCCTAGGGAGATGATGGCCCGGGCAGCAGTGGCCTTCCCCAGGAGTGGAGAATGCTCCTCATGGGGGCAGTAAATGCGGAAAATGAGCGGAGGCTAGGGTTAGTATATATTTTCAAGAGTCTCCATGGGCAATATATATAGAGTACAAAGAGGACACAAGACTAAACACTAGTATAATAGGAAATACCATTAATACACTTAACAACCTCACCATACCATTAGGATGGAAATTTGCATACATAGAATAATGCAAGGCTTTACCTCAATAATTGCCTTGATACGTACACTTCACTTTTTCCTTCACCTCTACTGTAGAACTACATGCACCTTGGGCATTCTGCTGCTAGACATACCAAATGATTAGATCCCCTTGCTTCATGCCAGCCATACCATTTCCTGCATCAGCAAAGCCACATAGACAGCATTGAAACATGCCAGATTCGGTTCCTACATTAGCTAGTGCCAAATAAAAAACATCCTTGTTCAAAAAAAACCCTTAAATTACAACATAAAGAATTTATTATATGTGTAACATTCAAAAGCAATTGTTCTCCAACCTAGAGCTCACTGGAGACCAGTGGTGGAATCAGGATTTGGCTACGCTCCAGGCTAAATTGTAACAACCTAGAACTAACATCAATTTTTACCTATACCACGACATAACAAAAGTACATTACAAATGCATCGTTAATATGAAACTTAAGTTCAATGCTAAAACATAAAAATGTAATAAGGAAACCATGGTAAAATATAAACAATGTAGCTTGATAGAGATATAATTTGAGTACCTAAATTACGAAGATTTGTTCTCTATCCTATCTGACCATTGCTTCATTGATAGTTAGATATGAGCCAGAACTTACAAAGATAATATATAAAATAAATCAAACAGATGTATGAATAAATACAAAGAATATGAAGTTTATATTTATAAGAAGCCCGGTTTCAAACCCCACTAGAAACAAAATTTTACATGAAAATTCCTCTAGTGCGGCTCACTAGTTTGACCATAGCCAATTTAGCTGCTTCAGCTCCGGTTTGAAGCAGTCCCATTACATGGGCAATATGACTACATGAATCAGGCTGGACTGGGCGTCATATCCATTTTCTTTCCCGGTTGAACCTCTCCTCTAGTCTGGTTTTCATAACTAGGACTACATGCTACTAACATGAAGGTAACACACATCAGAAAAGTTAGGCTCTACATAAGTTCAGTGAATAAATGCGAGATAATAATAAATGAAATGCTAGGATGTCCGATACGCGATACAGGTACGGTGATACGGATACGGCGATACGATATTTTTCAAAAAAAACAAGCATACATCGATATGGCAAGTATATATATTTGAAAATAAAAAAGTTGTAAATAGGTTTCCAATGGTATAACCATCAATGCTTGGCTGGTAATGAAAAAATGAAAATTGAAAAGTTTAAATGACATACCACTTGGCAGTTTGGCACATACCCACTTGGTTGTAAGAAGATATTTAGTAACAACTCTTGATCCCGGTTGGAAGACTTCTTTTAATCCATGGTTTGACCTAGGCAAACAAAAGTATCTCATATCAGTTGAATCCTCTATCGTTTGCTTGTACATGATAAATCTTACCAAAAAAGCATTAGTGAACAACTAAATAATAGATTATGGAGAATTAGCCAATTAGATAACATTCTTTGCAACATAATATAGGTTGATAGAAGATAGGAATAGGTTACAACTTGCAGTGCTATCTAATAGGTTGCAACATAACATAGGATGCTCGGCTGATCGGCGGCTCAGGTTGTATGCTCGCGTTGGGCTATCTTCTCTATTGGGCTGCCTTCTCTATTGGGCCGAGATTTAATTGGGTCATACATATCGCTCGTGTATCGCACCGTATTGGAAACGTATCAGGGGTATTTTCTAATTTTTTTCCGGCTGAAATTCACCGATACTCCGTCGATACCACATCGCCGCGTATCGGAACGTATCACCATATCGCATACACGTATGGTAGTCAAGTGGCCTATCGGTGCTTCCTTGATGAAATGTAATGCCTGTTTAGGATAATAGCTGAAAGCCTAAAACCACTTTGGGGTAATTCTTCTACATGGAAAGAGATCATATCTGTCTCTCAGATTTGTACTTAATAATAAATAACCGAACAGGCAAGCTGATTGAACAAGAAAAATGAATTACAATACATAATGTAACACGCTTACTGTGCAGAGTAGTGCAAGTGTTTCCTTCCATTCACTTAGTGGCCAAGTACTCACAAAACTCATTAAATCGTTGCCCACCATAGCAGAAACAACCTGAGTTTGAACCAACGGAAAGATAAATCATGGTAATACAAGTAGAAATATTGTAGTCAGAAATAATAAAGCAGAGATATTCAATAAACCGAGAGTACAAGAATACCTTTAGATAGGGTGAGATACTGTTCTTAAGATAATGAATTCTTGTGCTTTCCCTTAGAGCAGAACCACCAGCATGTGCAATAACCAGAGCATCAGTAATACGATTTTGAGAGACCATGTGGAGGTAACCCCGGTAGTGTGATAAGTAATTGACGAGTGTCCTAAAGTCTGAGTTTATTCCGGGTATTTTTATGCTAATTACCGATGCGAATATTTAATTATATCATCTGGTGCGGTGCTATGTAATGTGTTTTCTTGTCAGTGATGACCGCAGGACTTTGAGACGGAGTCGTGGCGCGACACGGTGACCGGACTAGGCACAAAGTGCTGAGGTCGAGCGATCGGGATGTGTCAAGACGGCGAGGACTCGAAGTGGCTGCGAGGCGTTCGCGGCAAGAAACGAGGAAACTTCCAGGAAGGTGCAGGAGGGGCATTTTGGTAAATACACAAGGCTGCACAAACGGAAGCGGATATTATTTAGAAATGATCCATTAGTGGAGAGTTATTGTAACCTAATGGGTAAAATTGTGTGTAAACCCATTAGTGGAGATTTGGTGTGACCTAATGGGTAAAGAAGACTTGTAAACCCATTAGTGGAAAGTTGGTGTGACCTAATGGGTAAAGTAGGTTTCTAAACCCATTAGTGGAGGCTATAAATAGAGGAGCTCTCTAGGTAGAGAAGTGCACTTGAAAGATAGAGAGAAATAGAAATGGGTATGAGTATTAGGGTTTCCTAATGCTTGTGCTCTTGGGAGAGAAAATTTGTATAAGTTTTAATGTTTTATTCTCTCCTTGTGGGTGTTTTTGGATGAGACATGGAAGAGTTGATATAAACATTCATCGCTCTTCATCTCAAAATGAATATCCTTGTTTTATATTTTGTGCTATTTACTTGCTTTCCTCTTAATTAATGTTCTTATTCTAGTGCTCCTTTTATATATATATATATATATATATATATATATATATATATATATATATATACATGCTTTAATCTTCATATTTGAAGTTCTTGTGTTTTATCTCGTGCCATTCGCTTGCTTTCTTTTTAATTTAATATTCTTGTCAAGTAGCTGCAAGTTTTGGTGTGCTCTATGATGGGAGAATATCTCAAAGTATGATGACTAGCTTATTCGCAAGAGCATAGAATTTAAATATTGTTTTTCTGCTTGTAGTTATCCTATATATTTCAAGGAGAAGGGGAAATCATTAGCCTTGTTTTGTCTTCTCTGCTCTAACTACAAGTTTTCGGCCAATAGCTTTCAGGGGTGTGCTGTTTTTATTCTTTAGTATCTAGTTTCCTGGAAGTGTTTGCTGCTAGCTGTTGCTTTTAATTCTCTCGGCAAATCTTTGGCTCGGCTGCATGTAGTACAAGCATTTGGTTTTGTGCAGCGCTAGCATGTAGTATTCGGCCAGATTGTTTTGGTGCAGCTCCTCATTAGCTCTGTCTCTTTCTTTCGGCAGCATCATAGTGCAAGACTAGGTGCAGTATCGGTAGCAGGCTGTACTACTTTCCAGGAGAGACAATCTCTGATTTGCTTTTTCGGCAGGACCTGCTCTGTCCCTTTCAGTTCCCTGTTCAACTTTCTTTTGTTGATTACGGTTTCCTATGGGACAAGGTGCTACTTGCTGTACTCCTTCTTTATGCTACCCTTCCTTTCTTTTTGTTTTTTAGCTTGACTACAGGTTGCTTCCGTGCTGCTTCAAGTTTCTCAAAGCTTTTGTTCTTCCCATTTCTTTCTTTTCCTGATCTTTAAGTTTTTTGCATGCAATCCAGATAGCGGTATTTTTAGCTGAAATTTTTACTGGTTAATATCTGATTTATGCTGAATTTTTCTGTGCGCATGCGTTCCAAATTTCAGCAAAATTAATTTTAATTTTCTGTGAGGTGCTTTGTCTTGCATCTTTTTGAAAAATCAGTGTTCGATTTCTTGAGGGCGATTTTGAAACGAGCGACATTCACCCCCCTCTGTCGCCATTTCGGTCCTACAGATTTGCAACAAGGCACTGATTAACTGCCTCGATCTGTGTAGTCTCCAACTACCAATGCATGTTGAATACAGAAATACTTTTGTCAACGGATGGATCAGATGGCACAGCATTTCCAGGCATTTCCTGCTCTATCTGTTGACCATTTGTAGATTTTGATTCCTCAGCCAAACTAGTCTCTGAAGGTTGAGGATTGGTGAAAAAATCATCCCCGTTATCAACATGAAGGTGCCTTGCAATAGCTCAGGTCGGACCTCACTCGTCCGTGTCAGTACCCCCATTACAGCTGTGAGCTCTACCAATCTCTGCTGTCCCAAGCTCCCTCAACCTATTACAACAGCAGTTTCAGTCAATATTTTTGGCAAACATTAAAAAAATTAGCTTACACATATGATCTATCAGAGCAATGCAAAATGTCAATAATTTAGACTGCAGTATCAATCCACAGAAGCAGATGACACTAAAATCAAATTATGCACGCAATGTGCTCCTTCGATTCTTTAGTATTTAACATGGGCAGTCTGGAGTACTGATAAACATTTTAACCAACTGCATGTCTTTGGTAAGTTCCACAGGCCATTAGCACGAATCGTTCAGTTGCCCAACACATAACAGGTACTTCTGGAGGATTATTGGCGCACGGTTCATCAGAGATGTTGTACAAGGCAATGTTAATATCCTTGTTGGGGCTATCATAAGAGATTATTGGCGCACGGTTCTCCCCGGCCTCAAACCTCTTGCACGCATTCCGTAGGTACGGCTCAAACCTGATGGAATAAAATGGAGCATATGAGCATCCATTTCCTCCATGTAACAATCAAACAAATCAACGCGTACAAACTCAAATACTAATCAAATTTGCCAAAGAAACAACAGAAGAATTATTGCTACTTTGTTGAAATTCTAACAAAAAACTGTAACGCAGGGGTTTGCTTCGGTACTCCTCTTTTCAAAAAGTTTACGGATCCTAAAGCAAAAGTAGTTAATAATGACTAAGGGTAAATTTGTACTAGCTAATATTAGTCAGTTTCATAATTGAATACATGTCCAAATAAATCTCTCTCTCTCTCTCTCGCCGATAAAGATGTCCTGTTTGGATGACTTGATTAGCTAACTACACATGCATGAATCGATGAAGTATTTTCGGCAGCTGCGGCGGCGTCTAATAACATTGAAGTTAGAATATGCGGCGGCGGCATCGTCTAATGCCATCGAGCGACATTAGAACAACGGCGGCCGCAGTGGCAACTAATACCGGTCAATCCTCTTTGTTCCTTCTGTGCTCACCAACAGAAGACTGTCAGCCATCTACGTATCCAATGCCCCTGGGTCAACCAAGTTTGGAGTAAACTTCTAAGGGTCTTTGAAGCAAGCCAGGTTGTGCCTACACCACATGACCGGCTTCTGGACTGGTAGATCGTTGAAGAAAATCGATTCCCTAAAGATCGAAGGAAGTGCTTCGATACCTTAGTAATCCTTTTCCTTTGGACCATTTTGCGGGAACAAAACGTTCAAGTTTTGTTAATTTAAGCTAGTTAGTTTGGCTTTTCAGTTGAGGATTCTATGTTCTACATCTCTATACATGTTTGAGAATAGAATCTTAAGTACTTGGAGAAAAATTTTAAGTTAGTATCATTCACCGTCCCTCTGTTGCCATCCAATCTAACAAGATCAAAACTAACAAGAATAAAATCAAATCAAGCAAAATAAGGAGGTACCATAAGTGATGAATAAAATTAATCTATGGCTACTTGAGGGTGAACGTTTTACAGCTACTCTACTTGGAGGACAAGAGAGCACACCACATCACTTACTCTTCTCTAACTTTGACCATAGAACATAAGGATGCAAATATGGATGGTTAGCTTGCAAGGCTCTATCCCAACTAGTTAAATAGATGAGACAACCAGCCCACATCTAACTTTACTGGATATTATCTACTAGCACATTTGAAAAAATCCATTAACCCTACACAATACAGGTTTTACTCATATATTTAATTCATTTGCGATTTTCAAAGCACATGAGCCCGAATTCGCTAAGTTCTTAGCCTTTCGTCTACTTGATCTTCTCAACATCTCTTTGTTCTAAACTACTTTCCAACGAAATTTTTGGTATTTGGCAAATTATCAAAATACCCTTGTATTGACTCAGTCTTTATCTTCCATTGTAAGCAATCACTATGCTCACCCTATATAGGTGTATGAATGGCTTGCCACATTGGTAAGCCTCTCCAGTTCCAGTTCCACTGAACCATGTCTCACTTAGACCGACCTAGCCACTTAGTGCAACCCATCACTCGAACCTTCCTTTCAATATTTCTCGCCTTCTTTATGCCACACTTGAGCTCAATTATCTCACCGTTTTGGGCCTCGGTTCTTCCATAAGCGTAGCCCTGATTCTCGCTGTTGACCATTGTTGACTCTAAAGCTTCTCTGCATATACAAAGACAAAAAATATGGTTTTTGGACATAAGTTTTTCATAACTTAACCCACGTTAGCCAAAACATGCTTCATGCGAAATAAATGCACTGACCAAATATAAGTCAATTTATCCAAAAAATATTTTCCTCAAAATCACAGAACCAATCTTTTAGCATGATTTAATTCAAGCGAAAGATCAATGATTTGCGTACCTTTTCATATTGATCGATCCATCCACTTACCACCTATAGAGTTACTCTTTTCCACAATGTAGACCATTATTCTAGAGTGTTTTATCTCCTATCTTCCTTCTACTTTTATTGTTCTCTCGATGATCAGAAAATGAGACTATTATGTGTGTGTTATTGATATTGGGTACCCAATCTTCACGACATAGAATCATGATAACTCGAGTATCTGAACAAATCTGTTGAGGTCAATACGCTCAGGGGAGGAACTAGAACAAAAATGACCGGGATTCACCACTTCACCCTATATATAACAATATATAGTTTTTAAACAATATTGTGCTAAATAGTAATACGTTCAGTAATTTTTAGCATCAATACATTAATATAACTTATGACAACGTATAATGATAAAGAAGTAGTGATCAAAATACCTATCAAAATAAAAAATCTTAATAATAATATTGATTAGTTGCAGCAAACTGAAGAAACTAATGGTGAAACCACAGACAAAAGTTGGTTAGCTTTAGTAAAATACATCATCCAATCTCAAATGGCTTGTTAAAAGAGAACAAAAATAATTAAAGTTTTCAAGTAAAAAATAGTAGAATGATCAAGTTTAAGTTAATGTATTATCTTTTAGTATTTACATTCTTTCAAGTTCATAAAGTGACGAACTATAACATCATTAGTAATTTTCATGAATTCTTATTTCTCCACATAGCAAATAAATATCATTCATGAAATTATCACCAATTAATTGAAAAGACAGTTAGATATTTGTATGCTCAATAGTTTAAAAATAATACAATAGAAAAATATGTTCAGTGGTTTACTTACTTGACATTGCGGTCAAATATTACAATTTTGCCTCCATTTTGCAACAAGCTAGTCTGGTATTTCAAAATTTAAAACTGAAACCTGAGTTTTAACTCTACAATCCAACAAAAATAAATCAATAATCATCACATTGAAATCTTAACTCATAAATTGGAATAATTGAGAGAAATTTAGAGCAAAGTACATATTGAGCGGGTGGATCTAAGCTTCCTTCGACCAGCAAGAGCGTGAGGCAATAGGGACCACACGACGCCACGATGAGATGGTAGGTAAGCACAGCTGGTGGCGCTGATTTCTCCCATTCTTCGGCAACCGGTCGTTACCTAGTTGAGTGTGGTTGTGTGGTGGATGTGTGCACATCTTCTAGCCAACTATGCGAGACGAACAAGCGTCAAGGGCTGCTACAAGGTGACATGCTTCGGGATCATTAAATGGACACTATGGCCTGTTGTGATCCTCCCTCTTACACTAGCTCAAGGGCTAGCTTGGCTTGTTGTAGTTGCCTCATGGAATAAGGGAAATAGAGGCTTCTTCGTGAACTGCTACTAACTACTGGGAATTTGGGTTGCAGTGCTCCCTTCATTGGGTTTCAAGGAAAGAATGAGGTGCATTGAGTTTAGTTTAGGGGTTCACACATGGACTAAAAGTGCTAAGCCCTGCTAAAAGTTTTTTGGACCCGATGTTAAGTAGTTCCGCCCTTGAATACGCTGCCAATGCAACAACCTACGATGACCAAATTTGATAGACCACATGCTTTGGTAACTATCCACTTAACCATGCTAAAGGGGATGTGATCTCCCTGCAAATCATAAAGGATGAGGAGAAAATCAGGAAGATAAGCCACACAACGGCTTGCGAAAAAAATCATATTTATAATGTTTAGGACAAAACATGTTCTTATCTCATGTTTGGTCTCAACCCATAATGCAACTGGACGCTCACCACGATCTCTCCTCTTATTCTAAACTTGCTCCTACTAAATCAGTGCATAGTCATCAAATTCAAGTGATGCTATTGCTAGCTTTTGGTCTTCGGTATAGTTGTGCAGGTAGAACACCTTGTCAACTTCGAGCTCTCAAGCAAGATACTCCTCGAGATGTGTATCACCTATAAACTTAGGTATAAAAAATTTAGTTTACCAAATTTCTCTGCCTCGGACAATCTTTGCCGTTATGGCGAAGAGCCAATGTTGGTGATGCAAAGGAAACGTCCTATAAAGCCAAAGCCAATGTTGGTGATGCAAAGGAAACATCCTATAAAGCCAAGTACATGAACTGATCTATCTGCTACCATAAACGTCGAGAACAGCAACACACGTAGAGCTAGGAGTTGGGCCAGGCTTATCCGTGCTAGCCCGAGGCCCAACTAGCCAAACATGGCCCAAACACGGCACGGGCATACCACGTGGCGGGTCATGCTAGCACAGCACGAATGGTGGTCTGGGCTGGGCCTGGGAAGCCGGCCCAGCCCAACGAGCACGTCCAGCATGAGGGGGCATGGCCGACATGGCAGGCATGCTAGCGCCCGCGGCCGCCTTGGCCTCTCGTCGCCCTCCCGTCGTCATCCCATCACATAGATTCTCTAATCCCCAGTTCCCCATGAGCCATCATAGAGCATAGAGAGAGGGAGTAGAGGACTAGAGAGGAAGGAGTATACCTCATTGCCACCATGCACCACCAGTAGTGGCAGCTCCACCAGCGTCGCCCGAGAGACCCTGAGTAGAGAAAGCACGGTTGCGGCGGCGGGTAGTCAACACAGAAGGGGGTGAAGGTGGTCTCGCAGTCATTGAGCACCGGGCCATCCAGCTAAACTCGCCGATGAAGCCATGGATGACGGCGATGGCACCGAGGACAGGAGTGCCGCCACTGGGGACCCAGCACTGGGTGAAGATGCGGTCAGGGGAGGAGGGTCGCCGCGAGGGACCGTGGGATGAGGGAGGTGAGGGGGCGGGGGAAGAAGGGTCACCGGGGGGTTTCGAGGGTGGGACGGAGGCTAGCCGTGGCTGCAAGGATCCCGACGAGGAAGGGGGAGGCGGAGGGGAGGGGGAGCTTGGGTGGTGGGATTTGAGGGAGGGAGAGGGGAAGGGGAGCTCAGGTGGTGGGATTTAAGGGAGGGGGAGGTGGAGGGGACGAGGGCTGAAGAGAGATGGTGGCACCTGATCTGGTGAGTAGCCGAGGAGAAGGACTCCGGAGGGAGAGGAAGAATGATTGAGGGATTGGGGAAGGGTTGGTGGTGGCAGCTTGAAGGCTGGAGGGTGGGAAAATATGTGGGGTTAGATGATGCCTTCGCTTTCTAGGGTTTTCTCAGACATGGGCCCACGTGATAGTCCTCATTGGTGGGTAAATAGGCATAACTAAAGCTCCCCGTGTCTACGCCCGTTTGCCCATCGGACAAAGAATTGTTCCCATGAACATGCCCCCAGGCAATAAATAAGAAACATATCCACCTTCATTAGGGGTTTTATTCACATGTAATCGGGCAAGATTGCTCCCTCTAGAACAGGGACGATCACGAGTGTATGATGAAATATATGATCATGTACACATATATACTGACACTATTACTGTATTATATATGAAAGAAAACAACAAGAGTAGTATACTAGTACATACAATACAACTGAATCTATCCTTAATCAAATAGTACATGCAGACATGCATGGTGAGATGATCACGCATAGACCTAGCAAAACCAGCAACACGTAGAGTCTTCCTATCTATCCGTCCATTCTCCTCCTTTAACGTAAGTATGTAGTGGCTCATGAAATATATTCTACCATTTTTTTAGTGTTATCCTATTTTAGTGGAATGAACATGTAAAGACTACTTCTCTATTACTCATTTTAACTATCATCTCGTTGTCCTGCTCACAACTATTTCTCTCATGGAGTCCCATACTTTTATTTGGACATAACTAATTATTTAAAGCTACATGTCTCTGAAGATGACTAAAATCACATAATTTGATTTGCTCACATACATATAAATGAGAAATGTCATTCATTATTTTTAAAAAACTTTTCTTCAGCATAGTGATGCAACTCGTACAAAGGAAACTCTTCAGATCCTGCAAAAGCATGTTCAAGGATTGTCTGAAGCAATGGTGCAAAAGGCAATTTATGAAAGGAAATTCTTCAGATCATTGTGTAAAGTTTTTAGAATTTTATGTTCTTTAGGTTTTTCTCAAAAATTCTTGAAAGGTCTCTATTTCTCGAAGATTGTTACATCATCTTATGGAGTTTTCAAGAGGAAAGCAAGAGAACAGGTGAATCCTCACTATCTATATTACTAACATTCTGCCCCCTTAACCTGGTTAAACTACTATTGAACAAACAGTCGACAAAAAAAACCACATGAGTGTAATGCGTATGCTGTAATTAACAACTCTCATTTTTATGTTTCACAGGGATGGATAATGTCCGAATCACTGCTTTACCCTGGGCGAGCTCGATTGTGTGGAATAATACCACAATGATCTAAGGTGAGGCTTTCTTACAAGGCACATAAATTTCTGAAAAAAATTATACAATGATCTGTATTGTGTTGGGATTCATAATTTTGTGAGTCCTGCTGTGGTCCTGAGGCGCAGCTGATATGTTGAAATAGTAACATTCCAGTGAAACAGAGACATTCCAAGAATTTTTGAGAAAAATCCAAGTCACATAAAATTCTAAAAATTTTACATAATAATTACAGTGTGTTGAGAGCCTCTACAAAAAAAATTTTATAATTTTTCGAGTCCTACTATAATGCAGCAGGTCGCTGCTACGCTGCCCAGGCATTTAATTTTGGATACACATGGAGCCAAATATACCCAAATGTCACGTTAATGCAAGTATGCAATGCACTTGCATACAACGAGAACCTCATTGAAGCAACATGGTGCAAGGTTAATTAGCACCCGCACTAATTTTATAGCATTTTAAAGGGAGTTTAACGCTCGTCGAGGAGTCTTCATCTATAGTATTAGCTTCTTTTCTTGCAGATTCCGGCATGAGCCATGTCAGGGTTCCGTACATGCTGAAGTCCTGCGTCTTTGCCGCTAGCTGCCTGTACTGCACCGCCGCAGCCTCCTCCAGACATTGACTCACGGTCTCACGGCACCATCTGCATTGGCTGGCTATATTTTTCCCTTGCTTGCAAAGACGAAGCATGTGATCTGCTACAGCACATGGATTACGAGTATCTTTCACATGAGACGAATCACTTCGCTCACTCTGCAAGTCTCTCTCTCTCTCTGCAAGAAATGTATCCACTGTAATGTCCGGCAAGTCATGCAACAGACAAGAGGAATAACTTTAGTAAAAAAAGTACTCAACATAAAGATGTTTGCAACCTCCTCTGAAATATTCACTGGCTTATTCCAAGCTTAGGGAAGTACCTTTCTGCTTTAGTACTTCCAACACTTCCACCACAATACTTTCTTTTTCTTTTGAGACGTGATTGATGATGTTTTACGCTATTGCTGTTAGCATTGCCACTCCACCAGACCACCAAAAGTGAACTCTAATTGTTCGCGAAAGATAGTATGTAGAGTAAAATAGTTGCACGTAATTTTAGTCGGTACAACTGAACTTAATGCACTTTTTATTATAATTTTCCTACTGATCTCACCTTAAAAAAATACACCATTTAAAAGCTAGTTACTGTAGATAGTACAAGCATAAGTCATATATAAACTAAAAAGAACCCAGTCTAACATCTTTTCCCATAACTTCTGAATAATGTGCTTGAATGCACCTTTAGAACATCTAGTAGATTTCCCTCACGAAGAGCTTCTCTTTGGACACCGATAGGATTTCTCAGTTGTTCCTTTAGCTCATCGATCATCACTGCAAGTTGATCCTCTGTCCCAAACTAACTCCATAAACTGATATAATATTATATCTCACAATTCCTCCATGTTAACATAACTCCATAAATTGATATAATATTATATCTCACAATTCCTCCATGTTAACATGCGCAGCTTCTAGAATTAGAATATTGTAACCAATACTACAGAAATCATCATGACAAACGGTTCAAAAACATCATCACGGACGATTTTCTGAACCATTTGAATTTATAGGTCAGTGATAATCGAAGATTATCACAGACGGTTTGTGAGCTGTCTGTGATAAATACAATACAGATGATTTGTAACTAGAACCGTCTGTGAAAAACACTATCACAGACAGTTCTAACCAAAAACCGTCTGTGATACTCACACATTACAGATGGTTCTAACTACCAACCGTTTGTAATGTGCGTGCATCACAGATGGTTGGTATATAGAACCGTCTGTGATACTTTTCCATCACAGACGGTTGGTAAATAAAACTGTATGTGATGTGTGAATATCACAGACGGTTTTTGTTTTGAGCCATCTATAATAGTGTTCTTTATAGACGGTTTATAATACAAAATCGTCTGTGATAGTTCATAGCAGAGAAATGTTAGCTATGCCTTTTGAAAACAAGCGAAAACAAGCAAATACAATAGCAAATATAGCCGAGAACATTCTATTTTTATTACAATCCACCATTACAACATCATAAGATTACAATTTACTATTACAATATCACAAGAAAACATGGCAGAGAACAGTCCATTTCCATTACACAGCACATGAAGTACTCGGACGACACGGTCTGGTAGCTCGGGTATGCCTTCTTGGCGGCCACCTCACTGTAAGCTCCTAGACAGCTCTAAACCCCACAAAGTAGCAACAGAATCATCGTAGTTACATAATCAAATACTAGAAGAAACAATGGAGGGAGTAAGCTTAAGACGCATTTGATCAAATACAAAGAGGTGCTAGCTGGCTGACCTGGTATGCAACTTTCAAATCATTTGCACTCGCTTCTATCAGATCCCCGCTTGTAAGCAGCCCTAACCACAAACAGGTCGAGGAGGAGGACAGTGAGGAGCTTAGAGAGATTTTGAGCACATGAAGGGTAGGGGATGGATTCGAGTGAGTATTTATAGGGGAGGGAGAGGTGGGAGCTACGATCCGTAGGGTGTGGGTTGGTCAGTTTCTATTGGCTAGAATTGGGTTGGAGAGAATTGACGGGCCCAGCGATCAGAGACCAAATTATTATAGACAATTTGAACCATGAACCGTTTGTGATAAAGACTATATATATACCGATACAATATAAACAACTAGTCTTAAAATATGAAATAGCAAAGTTCTATATGGCTTATATATACTCATTTGAAAGGTTTTGATGAGATCACAACTTTGCAGTTGAGACGAACCCTAAATTTCGATGGGAAGATCGAAAATTTTGGTAAAAACAGAGAGCAAAAACTTGTAATACAAATTTGAGGCTAAAGATGGACGATTCTGGGCATCTTAGAGGGTGACTGGCACAAGTTGGTCATTTGTTTGGATCGGGCTCATCGTTAGCTTCCAACTAGTACAAGAACATCAAAAATAGACACCGTATGCAAAAGTTATGCCCGTTTTATTAAAAGTGTGTTGGAACGGAATCCTACTCGAACTCAGGTAGGATATTATAAAATTTTAGGGGATTACGAGGCAGGAAACATATCACAAACGATATTTATCAAGAACCGTCTGTGATATTACGAAATATCATAGACGGTTCTTACCAAGAACCGTCTGTGATAGTATCATAGATGGTTTTCACTATAAACCGTCTGTGATTGCATTTAACATTAACGGTTTTTATGAACCGTCTGTGATGAGGCATCTAATATAAGCTTTTTTATAGTAATGAACACCCCAAACTCCAAATAGGCTTAGGCCCACATGCCGGATAAACCACACAACCGCGCTAACCCACTTACGCCAGGTTGAAACACACTTCTTATAAAAGTAAAAATATAGTATAATAACTCTAGTTTTCCATAATCATCCTACTTTTCCAAGCTTTTAAGGAAGGAATAAAGGGAGGGGAGTATGCTTCTGAATGAAAGAGCATTCCAGCACTGGTTTTCTCAAACAAGAAGACTCTACCAAGCCACATTCCATACAAGAAGTTTGGAACTGAAACATGCTCTGGTGTTTGGTTCCAACTATTTGAAGCATATTATGGTATGCATTACTATATCAAATTAATCTCGTTTTGGCTTATTGCATCGCTTTAGTACTTAATTCTTTAATTTTTGTATTGCCGGAAGTTGTATTGCTCCTTGATAGGATCCGATGGTTGATTTTTTAAAAAAATTGTTTCTCTTGTTTTTGAAGGTTAAAAGCCCCTATGGGGCAAATTGTTTGTGTTTTGAACCTATCGGTATAGATGCTAAATAAGAATTACATGGTGAAGACAACACCACAATTTAACATAGTGAGCATATAACCATGAAGCAAAAGTAGCACCAAGCATTACAAAGCCAAACATAGTGAGTTCACATCTCACGAAATACAAAGCCAACAAGATTAGTTTTCATGTCACAAAATGATAACAAAATAAGAAGCATAGTTAGTTCAGCTCTTCTTTTTCATCATTGGAGTCTTCTTCCTCGCAGCTGGTCTTGTTTTTGGAAGAGATGTGCTAGTGATAGTTGACTATGCAGGTTGTTCGTCTCCCATTGCCAATGTAAATTGTCTATGAAAAAAGAACATTTGAGTCACAATTTGGACATGAACATGAATGAAATTGCTTTGGCTCAATATTTTCAACATTCTTGTGACGTGTCCAGGGCTCCTTTGAAGCTGTGGAGGTATGATGATCATGTCCCTTATAGGTGTGGTAGCAATTGAATTGCTAGGACATGCAGCAATAAAAGGTGAATTTTGAGATCCTTCCTCTACCCTTGGAGAATTGCTTCGACATTCCTCAAGGATACCTCCCTTCCTTCTTGACTTTCTTTTCTTGTGAAAAGCAGCCGAAAAATTTGAAGGTTACAAACAGCCAAGAAAAATGAATGAAGATGGTCATTAATTTGTACCTTTTTTGGTCCCATTGAGAGGATAAGTAGATTGCATGTGGCCTAGCTTCCCACATCTCTTGCATTTATTCTTCCCCCTAATTGGATTGGTTTCTTTCCCTTATCCCCATCTCAAGACAACCCTTGAACCTCAATTTCCTAGGTCTTCTAGTAGATCTTCTTGCTATTGGTGGCTGCAGCACAAAGCCAAGATTCCATCTTAGGCCATTGGGATTGGTCAGTCAGTAGTTCAATTGCCCCCTGATATGCTGCCATGCTCTCCATTGAGTAGCAGTCATGCACATAATCCTCCATATTGATATTTCTCTGCTGAGTCAAGAAAGCCAATGCATGCTCACATGGCTTGCCTGTGTGCTGCCACTCAAGAAAAATACACTCATGTGTATGTGCCCTAACTACATGCCTAAGTTGGTCATTGTTAATATCCTTCACCTCTGCAGTCCAATTGGCAGATGGTTCTGCCTTTAGATGGCCTAATCTTCTAGTTCTCCCTTGCAGTTGATTTATGACAGCTAGTAGAAATCCTCCCGTGTAGCCTCTCTCTAATCCTTCTCCATTTGTTGAACTTCTTAGTGCCCATGTCAAACTCCTGTTTAACTGCACAATGTCTGATTGCCAATCTAATTTCCTTTATACTAGGAAATGTGCTTCCAAGCTCCATGTTTGGATTATCCCTATCATACACAGTGAATTGCTCCTCAGGAATATTGTCATCCATTGGCATAGTTTCTCCGTGAGTGTCATCCGGTTCAGCCCTACCAAGTTCTTCAACAACATTGTCACTGCCAATAGGAACAGAAGCCTGGTTGTCTTCCTTGCTTTCTCATCCTCTTTCTTCAATCCAAGAAGAATATACATTTCCTCCTTACCCATAGGAATATCTCTGTCATCCACATTAGGGTCTTCAACATTATTAAAACATGACCAATCCACCATTCCTTTCGAAGCCCACATATTTTGCTACTGATGCGATAGAACTACCAGCTCCTACATCACCAATTGCTAGCTGATTGCCCATGCGTACTGCACTGCCCACATTGGTCACACTCGATTGGCTAGATTCGTATTCTACTACTCTGTTAAACGGTCTCTCAGCATCAATCCTACACGAGATGGTGAAATTTTTTGACAAAAATAGTTAGGGACAACACTATTACATTCATCTGTTCATTTATTTCTACTCAAATGCACTGAGAAAATACCAATAAAAACAAGAAAAAAATTACAAAAAGTGCACAACATACCCCTTAGGATCCATCTCTGCTCCTTAATCCCTCCTATTCAGCCCAGATCCATCAAGCAAGAACCTAGGGTTTCCAAGGATAAACAAAGAAATCAGGATGTGAGAGAGGGAGGGGAACTGAGCTACGCACGTGGGGGGGGGGCTTAGCTCACCAGAGAAGCACAACAAGCCACGTGCGGGACAAGCAGTTGTTGGGCTAGGAGAGGACCACCGTGCACCGGAGAGCACCCAGGAAGAACGCGGCTTGGGGGAGAGGTGCAATGAAAGAAAAGAAGATGAAGAAGGGAGGGCTGCTCGGTCGAGTCTTTTGGCTAATTAGCCTAAGGTTAATCTCATCTTTTCGCATTGGGGTACCAACCAAAATGAATAAAAAACAAATTAAAACAGGCTGTAGGGCAAAAGATCAACTGACATAAGAACTTCTGGGTCAAAAATGAATGGCAAAGTAAAAGAGAGCAAATGATCAAAGGTAGCCAAACTGAAGGGCAAAATATCAATTATCCCTTTTGAAATAGGTGGTTGCCCACCATGTCACCCCTTGGATCAACCTAGGTGGGTGGCTTCCCATCCCACCTCCTAGAGATATATGTGTAATTGTATTTTATAAAACTCCATTTGGATCATGGTGGAACAAGAATAAGAGGTTGAACCTACATCTTACTGAAATCATAATCAACAATAATATGACGATTAGATTTGGACCTATATCCCATCTACTAGTAACGAGTAACCACTTTGTTTGCATAACTAATTGTAATCAATAATAGATGCAAACATTTATCACAAATCACTAGTGCAAAAATGGCTATACTGGACGCCTCATCATAGATGGTTCCTCAGAACCGTCAGTGTTATAATTATCACAGAACAGTTTCACAAGTGTGACCGTCTACGATAGTACCGATGGATAGAACCATCTATGATACATCATTATCATGGACAATTCTTTTTAAGAACCATCTGTAATACTTTATAAACGGTTCGGATTACAAACCGTCTGTGATGTTTCGAATTATCGCAGACGGTCCTCTCATAGTGCTACTTACTAGTTGATGGCGGTAGGGATAGGACATTGGTGACAAGGTCATGTAAACATATCATCATCCATATATCTCATTGTCATCTCTTTTTCATTAATGTGATGCAAGGCTACACTACATGTTCATTATGCTTATTATATAGCTTATACCGGTACAGCTAAGTGAACACCCATCGATATTCACCCTCTCAAATCGCTCCATCTCGTGAAGGTACCTACCGAAGTAGGTATTACATTCTCTTTCATAATATGAGTGCATATGGTGCAATTAATGCAATGCTTCTATTATCATTTAACATATCTCGTCATCATCATTTAACCATCATCATATAAACATCATGGTAAATAGATATAATCATATAAAATAATATGACAAACAACTAAAAAAATATGGTAACAAGAGCAAATAACCAATCTACTATTCTACTATACACTTGCCTTTTAACCGAAAGAGGCGGGACAATACTTAGCCGACATTACCCCTGAAGCAACACCACCTCTTGAACAAGCAATTAACCAACCTCAAAAATATGTTGCGAGAGTACATACATGATAAATAATTCGACATCACTCGTACATGCAAACCCAGCATAATTCCCCCTCCCTTATCGGTTGACAAATGATCATAACCTGCAACCTAGGAACCTAAACATAATAAACAATATATGTTCAGGATTGCACAAAAAATTCTCACATTTTCCTAGTTATCCAAAATTTATGATTAAATCATCTAGACCCTTGTTTTTAGCCCCGAAGGTCACCATGTTGTATTGCTGGACAACAAGCTTCGTAGTTTCATAACTATTTTTCTACAATACAAATCAGAACAAATAATACCACTTCTAGAAACTACAAAAGTTACCTACATCTTTTTCAGTAATCATGAAATTTTAATTTGGCCACCTTTCGAGTTAAGTTCACAGAACAACACGACTATTACCAATGTTGATCAAAATTTGATAGTGAGCTTTCCAGAACCATATCAGCTTCCTATGGACTAGTAGATGTACTTGTCATGGGTGTAACTAGCTCTTGTGGATGAAATTAATCTATTTCACTATTGTTTTCTCCTTCAACTGAAAAAGAAAACCACTTCTGTAGATTGCTTTCTTCTGATGGATTTGCCTCGCACTCCCATGCTTTATCTTCACAATAGATCACATCTCGATTTACCATAATTTTATCTTCATGTGGACTGTATAACCGACTAACTTTAGTTCCTAGTTTAACTCCCAAATATATCAATTCTTTTGATCTGTCATCTAATTTCTTTAGATGAGTGAGCACCTTTATATATGCCAAGCAACCAAACACCCTCAAGTGTTCTAGACTTAGTTCTCTTTCACTTAATGCTCCATATGGAGTCTTCTCTTTCAAGGCTTTTGTGGGTACTCGATTGAGAATATACACAGCGTGTCTAATAGCCTCAGCCCAAAATCTTCCAGCTAGCATTCTGCTTTTGAGTGAACTTCTAACCATGTTCATAACTGTTCGATTTCTTCTTCTACTACTCCATTCTGTTGTGGACTATAAGAGGCCGTGAAATACCTTCTAATTCCTTTCTCTTCACAGATTGATTTGAATTCTTGTGACAAGAATTCACCCCCATGATCAGATCTCATTGCTTTCAGTTTGTGATCTGTCTTTTATTCAACTAGTGTCACAAACTTTTGAAACATATTTTTGGCTTCTGATTTCCTTTTAAGCATGTAAACCCACATAACTCTAGAATAATCATTAACTCTAGAATAATCATTAACAATAAGCAGAAAGTATTTGTTACCTCTATTTGACTCAGGGGTAATTGGATCGTAGAGATCAATGTGAAGCTATCTTGGGGTTGTGTAGCTCTATATTGTGCTTGCTAAGGAAACGAGAGTCTTGCTTGTTTGGTAATAACACAACCTTCACATATTTGACATGAATGATTGATCAACGGCAGTCCATGAACCATCTCTTTCTCTGTCATGAACTTCAAAGACCAAAAATTCACATGACCAAGTCAATCATGTTATAACCATGCTGTATTATCCACCCTAGCACTGAAACAAGCTGGTTTGGCTGACTTGAGTTCAATTTTTTATAGCCGATTTGTTGTTCTCATCACTTTCATCAATATCTGTCCCTCGTGATCATGCAGTAGTAAGTATGGTCCACTTAGAGACACATCACATCCTTCTTCAGTTTGCTAACCCAAGCTGATTATGTTATTGCATAATCGTGGTATATAATAGACATCAATCAATGCTCTTTGCTTTCTATTCTTGCTTTGCAATAAAATAGTGCCCTTTCCTTCTATATGAATAACTGACCCATCTCCAAACTTTACCTTGCCTCAAAAACCTTCATTCAATTCACTGAATGAAATCCTTTGTCTAGTCATATGATTAGAAGCACCATTGTCGAGATATCAAAGATTGGACTCCACCATTTCTTCTCCAACTTTTAGTAGTTTTGGCTGGACTTGTTCTTCAGTGAGCATTATAAGTTGTGTGCTATTTTCTTCATAGATAGATAACAGGAGTTCTGGCTCCAACTCTGTTTTGTCTTGAATGAAGTTTGTCTCTTCCTTCTTCTTCTTGTATCGGCAGTTGGTAGTGTAATGTTCAAATTTGTGACACTTAAAACACTTAATATGACTTTTGTAGACTTCAGCATAATGCCTTCTTTTCCACAAGTAAAGCATTTGATTCTTGGGTTGTCTTAGTTGTAAGAGGACTCACCTTGCATTACTTTTTCTCCATGACTAGCAGTCAAACCACAAACCTCCTCGACAAAAACTGCGGCCACCTTGACCACGACCACGATTGTGCCAATTGCTAGATCCACTGCCACCTCCTTGACATGGATTTGATTCCCGCCAAATTTTATTTTTAGCTTTCACTTCACTTTTCACTAGCAATGCTTGATCAGTCCTGGCCTTACATCCTATTGGACCCGGATTGGAAATCCAGAATCCGCTGTGATTCCACTGCACTATTCCTTGGATCAGTAAATAGTACTAACAGTACATTGCTGTTATCATCTCATACATCTCATGATATTCATAAAGCCATTATATATTTACATTAGAGTTTAAAATACGCCACGTCGGGCGACTGTTTCACAGAGTTTAAAATACGCCACGCCTCCATGGCCAAATACTTACAGATCAAAAGTATAGCAGCAGAAAACAAAAACAACGGGCACGACTATTCAAACAGTTTTAACTCTACAGAGTTTGTACACTTTCACCACAAGAGACAATCCGCTCGTTGCCCCCACATGATTCCTTAGTCATGCAGTTGAGTAGATCATCACAATAACCTTTCAAAACTACTTGGCCTCGGGGTCTCATCTCACCCTATGGGTCGTTCCCACTTGCGGTGGGTCTCATACATTGCACGGGATGTTAATTACTATTGCTAGCACCTCCAGGCTCCGCTCCCCATAGTGCTAGTAAGACAGAGAAACAAATTACCCTCCCCTCGGTGTCCCTTTAGCCACAACAAGCCCTGGCATTCCGACACTTCTTTCCCTAACCTGTGAGATGAGTTTGAGATTTGATAGGTTTACTCAGCCCAGTTGCACTTTGCAGACTTATAGTTGTACTATTTTACACTGGAAGGTCATGACCCGATTTGGTCCTTAGGTTATCTGGACGGTTCTACCACAATTCACACACTCGTGCACTCCAATGCACCATGCCCCCGAACTATCCACCCAGACGTATAAGCAACAGAGGATTTTGGGACATAAAATAATAATCATTTTTAAAAATACACGACCATTTCCAATTACATCTCTCCCCAACATGGCTCTTTGTATTTGCATGTGATGTTGGGGTATTTTAACATCCCCCGTATCTAAGCCATGCCAAGCCTTACGCATATACGTATTTTATTTTCGAAAGATTAACATAATAATTTTTCCTAGGGAGACAGTAAAGTTCACTGTTTAATGTGCCAGAAGGTATAATATTGGCACTTAATTAAAAGGAGCTAACTAGAGTACTAAAACAGTCATAAGATTATACATAAAATAACAGCATGCGATTGATAATTTAAATATAAATAATTTGCTAAAATGGAAATACAAAATGATCAAAGTATTGACTCGCCTGGGTCACTATTGCCTGGGTCTTGCTGGTCTTGACTTGTGTCTGCCTCGGATTCTTCCTCTTGAGCCTCGTACGCTAGTTTTGCGATAAACGGAAATTTAAAAGAAATAAAAAGAATCAATATAACCAAATGAATTCTCATCAAAAATTCAAACAAAATCAAAAATTCATGATTTTGGTTCCCTTGGAAAGAGGGTGAATTTAGATGAATTTTGCAATTTTTCTCACTTTATTTGGAGTTAAAATGAATTAGTTATGAATTTTTGAAGCCTCAGTTCAATTAATTCAAAACAAAAATAAAAAATTATTAAATATTCTGAGGAGAGTATGTGAGACTAACAGGTGGGGTCCACTGGTTATAATATTTTTCTTTTATTTACACTAACAGGTGGGACCCACTGAGTTTATTATTTTCTTTATTTCTCCTGACGTTGACACGTGGGGCCCACTGGCTTTATTTAATTCTTAACGCAATAGAGACTGACACATGGGGTCCACCGAGAGTTGTTAATTTCTTCCTCGGTTTCAGTGACAGGTGGGACCATTGGGATTAATTATTCTTTTTGACGCTGACAAGTGGGGTCCAAATAACGGTTTAATTAATTCGGGCCCACATGACAGTGATTGTTTAAACTAACCAAGGTCATTAGCGCTAATTAATTTCTCCCTTAATCAGACGGCTGAGATGAATAGTGTCATCTTCTACCTCCCGACGGCCGCGAGGCTCATCGCCTGCAGAGGAGGCGGCGGCCGAACATGAGCATAAGCAAAATGGGTTGCTCGTGCCCGTGCCAACCTCTGGCCGAGGTCTCGCCGGCCAATTTACCCGGAGCATCGGCCGGCAGCGAGCTCGGGTGGTGGCGAAAGAGGACACTAATGGCGGCGACAGTAAACAGCATTAACATTCAATTACTTGCTCAGGGGAGTACCTCTGGACAGTCACGGTGCAGAATTTGAGGTCGGTGAAGCTCGGGCGTGGCTGAGGAGGGCTATCGGTGTGCGGCGGCGGTGCTCTGAGGAGTGTGCACGGCGAGGTAGTAGCTCGGGCGATGGAAGCTCAGGCCGACGGCGGGGATAGTATCACCGAACTCTAGGGATGCTTTGGCCGAACGGAAATGGACAGAGGTGGCTTCTATTTTCATTTATTTTGATTTCCAAGATTTATTTTGGGCATTTGTGTGTACACATTTTTGCATATAATTTATGCAAAATATTTTCAATACATCCATTTTAGTATTATCACTTTTCTTGATATATATACATATACATATATATATATATATATTATATTTGGAAGCCTCCTTTTTAAACTTGGGTGATTTTTGGAGTTTGGCATTTTGGTGAATTGGCACATATATTGCTAATTTATTTTTGTGAATTTTGAGCAAAAATGTGGATCATCTTTTCATATTCGCATATCAATTGGAAATTTTCTTTTATTTAAAATATATCCTTTCTTTTGAGTGTTCCCCCTTTATTTTATGCTTTACAATGTATATATATGTTTACATTCTCTTTTTATTGATTGGAACCTCCATCAAAATCTAATAGGAATCCAGAGATTCAGAATGTCAGGTGTTGTGGTTACAGACCAAACAGAGAGTGTGTGTGGTAGTGGAGAGTTAGGTGAGCAATGTCTCCTGCCCCCTTCCCCATGGCTGGTATTGCGTATATATACCCCCTAGGGAGTGTCTTTATAATTGTGCCCTTACAGCAAATATCCTTCCCAAGGGCAATCACGTTGTTATACATGTCCGCTTTGGGCTGTACAACCTTTTAACAGGCCTACCGGGCTTAGGTGGGGGCCTCCCCTACAACAGGAGCCTCTCGTGGTGAAGGGCTTCACGGACCGAAGCCATGTTGCCGAGCCATTTGGCCCCCTCCGTCCCCGTAGCCTGTGAGCTTGCGTGATATTGGGCGAAAATGATTTTGCGCATCCCTCCGTAGTTCCTGCGGACTTGGAGCTGGGGGCCGCAGGCGAAGTTGATGTCGAAACCGTGTGTTAATGCAGGATAGGCGCGCAGACGCACAAGATTGGGGCGTCGTGCGCGCGTGGGCGACCGTGTCGCTTCCGCTGCCGCTGGTTGCGCTTCCCTATGGGGGGAAACGGCTATATATATGCCGGCAGTGGTGTGGCATCGCCCGTCCCAATCCTGCCGGTGGCTTAGTCGGTCGGTGTTCCCACACGCTGCGTTGGCGCGTGGCCGGGTATGGCTGAGATGATCTTGGTCTCGAAAATAGGCCTTCCTCAGTTTGTGTACTTACAGCAAGAGTATCGCCAATTAGAGCGATCAGCAGGCGTTGATAAGCTGAAGGATGCCTATTTTTGAGCGCACGATCAAAACTTTCATGGCGAATCCCGACCGCGCTCCCCAGTCGTGGGCGAAGTGGACTGTTGGACTTCATGTGGTAGAACTCCACTTCGCGTCGAGGACGCGGCGTCGGGCTGGCCGCTGAGGTGGCCTCCGAGCTTGGAGCCATCCCTCGCAGTGTCATGGTTACAGACGGAGTCGGCTTACTGAGACGCAGGCACTTCGCGGTCCGGAGATGGCGTCTTTATAGCGGCGCGAATCGCACCGACCCCTAAAAAGCCAGAGGGGCTGTTGCGGCCGTACGCACTGTCCTGGTGGTGCGGTACACGTGGCGCAACGCGATTGGCGCGTCGTGGGCGGTTGGCGGTCGCACGTCCTCGATCGCACGCCCGTTCCCGAGAGAGGCAGGACGCGTGGCGGGAAGTTACCGGCACGTCATGCGTTGTCCGACAGCTTGGCAGGCGCGTCGTGTGCACACTTTGACCGCAACGCCTTGCATTTCCGTCGACTGGTGTGGATTCCCACCATCGGTTGGGCTCCCACTGGCTGAACTGTTCCACGGGCGTTATATGTGAACTGTTAGCCACGGAAAGATGTTAGACATTAGGGGTGGCGGGGTCGGAGCCATCAAAGTGGAGGGCGTCTTCAGGCTTTGCAGCGCCAGCGTGTGGGCGTGTGGCGAAGTGTCTCCTCCTGAGGGCAGAGCCGAAGGCGGAGCCGGGGTTGCCATTGATTCCCGAGGAAGTGGACGCATGTCGAACTGCGATTGACGCGGCATGCATTGCCAGGCCATCTGCGCGACGACTGTGCGATTGGGCCTGACGTGTGTGGAAGATTATGCCGCTTCGACCTCCCTCGTGGGGAGGCGAGCGGTTCGTTTGCCGTCGGTTACCTTTATCGGTGGTGTGGGAGACGCAGGGGCTTTAAATACCCCGTGGCACCACATCTGCGATCTCGTCACACCTTCCGATCTCTTTTTCGTACGCCCCGCTTTCCTGCCTTCTTTGCCACCTTGCTGCCCCTGTCGTCGCCTAGCGCGCGGAGAACGATGGCCGACGGCAAAGAGCCTGCGCAGCATGCCGGCAGAGGTGCCTTCTCTCGGCGGTCGGCGCCGCTCGAGGTGGAATACACACATGGTTTTGTATGATCCCTTGGTGTATTGGTAGGGCTCTAATGGCTACGTCCCTTTGTAGCAGCATGTCTCCCCGAGCGTGGGCAACCTTCGTAACACGGGGATGTTCCTTCGGGAGGGACGTCCGACGCCGCCGAAACCATCGCTGTGGATGCCGCGCGCCCAAGGCTAGCAGATTTTGTCCCTCGACCAGAGGTACTGGTAGCGTGGCAGGGGGTCATGCATATTGTGGCCGCGAACCTAGACCGCTAGGCGCTGCAGACCTGTGGGTCGGAACTTCTTGGGAGGATGCTGGAGGTCTCAGAAATGAGGGTAGGTTTTTGACCCTTAGCGGCGCGCGGTCCTTTAGATGTGTACTAACCACTTCATTGTGCAGACCCTCGCCCTTGGCTGGGCGTTGCAGGAGGCCCACGCTCGTGAGCGGGAGGCGTTAGAGGATCGACTGTGCGGCACCGAAGGGGCTCTTCGCGCGGCCTAGGAGGCGCATTCCTCTAAAGACGACCGCATTCGACGCTTGGAGACGGAGCGCGCGGAGGCCATCTTATACGCCGAGGAGCTCGTGGCGGCAGCGCAGCAGGCGGCACTGGAAGAGCGGGACGGATTGCTCTGGCAAGTTGCTATGCTGGAAGAGGAGAAGAGCCGCCTTACCGCGTCTCTTAGGAAGCGGGACCAGGCTCTGGGCGACGCCTTGGTGGCGGCATGGGATGCCATGCTGGCCTTGGAGAGCGCCCTCGAAGACCTTGTCGCCGAAGTGCCGTCTCGCTCATTCGGGCCCGAAGAGTTGTCACGGACGCTTCGCCGAATCGGGGATGCTGCCAACCTTGCTCGCAGCGCCGCAATGTCCTTTGGCAATCATTGCTCCTACGTGACCTCGTGCCTGGTATGTGCACTTCTCCGGCACCGGGGCTGCCGGTATGTCGACGAACTGCGTGATCCGCACCTGGAGATGCCGGTTGGGGCCGAGTGATGTCTGGTACCATGTGCGCTGTTCGCACTGCTGCTCATGTTTTTCATGAGCTGATTTGGGAGTACACGGGGAGGCCGCGGCGAAGGTGGAGCTACGGCGGACCATGTACGGCGAGGGGAGCCTCGGCCAATGTTTGGATGAAGTTCCCCGGTGCGACGAAGGTGGCACCGACGGCTCGAGGCAGGTGTGACTCTGGGGTTCTTGTGTGTTGGTGTGTGTTGTAAGTTGCGCCCCGTTCCAGGAATAACGCGAAAATTGCTCCCCATGTTCTGACCGGCGTGCCCTTGTGTTCTAAGTAGCTGTCCGATGGGGATCGGCTGTTAATCCCCGACGCCATAAACCGGCGCCGTTTGCGGCATTGGTGGCGGGCTGAGGATTCGCTAGACTTCTGAGCAAGTCAAACCTCGGCGGGCGAGGCTTCGGCGCGGGTGGGCGTCCAGGCGGAACCGGACGAATAGCGTTCGCAAGTGGGTGAAGGCGCTTCTGTAATAGAGCTTAGGGGATGCTAATTGGTAGACACCTTTGTAAGCGCTCGTATACGAACGCAATAGACCAGCCGAAATGCTTGTCCCCGTCGCTTCTTTGGGCACACTTGTAGACGCGCGCGCGCTCCATCCCCTACCCCTCGAAGGGGTGGCAGCGGAGCTGGCGCCTAGTCGAAGTAGACATGTGCGCGCTCCGTCCCCTACCCCTCGAAGTGGTGGCAGCGTAGATAAGAGCTAAGGCAGTTTGATTGGTCTTCATGTCGACTTCTTTAGCTTTTCCTTTGGGATCGACATTTCCATTAACATCAATCGGATCAGCTACAATGTCCCAGATTCCTTGGGCGCGCATATTCACCCGCATCTTCATAGACCATGCCAGGTAGTTCTCAAAATTTAGAACCAAATACAGAAGGAAATTTGGTCCCTCCTTCATTGTCGATGAAGATCTGCTTCCTGCCATGTGTTGCTTCTTCTACGAATTGATCGGTACCTGTTTTGATACCAGATGTTGGATTACGACCACTCCAATTTGTTTACGGCCAAGTTGTGATGATACGACCACTCATATGTTGACTTCAACCACTTGAATGACCTCGAGTAGCAGTCGTAACCTTCATTGCTACAGTAGCCACGAGTGCTATAGTAATTTTTTAGTACTACAGTAACCTTCCTTAAGATCACATCACCTCCTCTGATGTTGTATTCGATCACTGGCTTGTGGGCGACTTCGACTACTTCCACTTACAACCATGAATAGCAGTCGTAAGCTTTGTCTACTATAGTATTCCACGAATACTTCAGTACTCATTTGTCTGCTATTGTTTGATAGTCAGAGTCTTTTGATGGTGATCGGACGCCTAGATATTGATGTCGTTTGGACTGGTCTGAATGTTTTCGACATGGTTCGGACGGTCCGAATGTCTTCTCTCTAATCAGAAGCAGTATGATTGTTTTAATGTTGATTGAACGGTTTGGATAACTTCGAGTGCTATTCGAACTAGTCCGAACAGCTCCTTGTGAACGTTCGGACTGGTCCAAACATTCTGTCTTCTTCACGGCTATCTCCTTTGCTTTTCGAGTACGGCAACGTTAACACGAAACAATTGAACGATAGATTAACAAAGTATTTTTGGTGGTGCTCGAACTTTTGCTGCACCTTTTTTTGTTTCTCCACTATTTATATACGGCTTGACACCTTAGACTTGATACAACAAATTAATTCTGAAACATAAATTTCTAATTTTAAACTGACTTGGACTTCAACTCAAAACCAAATTCGACAGGATTATTTCCAACATTCTAACCATAATATTTTGCATCTACTCACACTAATATCTGGTTTGGACTTGATCTAATGGATGAACTAGTAAATCGAAGGATCTTCGGTTATTACTCTAAACTTGGACTTTGGCAACAGTAAGAAGGCAAGCTCCACTTCTCTTCTTCTCCTACGCTGCCTTCTTTCTTTCCTACCTTCCTTCTTCTGTTCCCTGCCTCCTCATCCTCCTGGCTTGACACAGTAGAAGCAACACCAATCGACAGCAGCAATATGCAGCGGAAGAAAATCCAATGGGGGAGGGCCTTAGGGGAGGGCCTGAGGCCCTCCCCCATAGAAAATGCTTCCGTACGTAGCAGCGGGAGCATACAACAATGACAACCATGTAGCAGCACGCAGCTAAGCAGCAGTGATGACTGCCCTACTTGCATATGTGCTCATGAACAAGAGGGGCATGGCAGGTAGGGCAACAGCGACCATGGCAACTTAAGGCAAGGCTAGGGTAGAAAACTAGGTGGCTTGGCACCCCTGCCTTCCTTTTATAGGCTCAGAAGTCGAGGCTCGCACGCCGAGGCCACGTAGAGGCTGTGACGGCCACGGCTTCAGCCTGGCTTCTCCCTCTTTTTTTTCTTCTTTGGCAAGTAACAGAGTATTACATGGAAGAAGTTGACAGTAGGCATTTTGATTGGAGAAGATACATCTGGCATTAAAGAGGGGGATCGGTGGTGATTTGCATAGTTGACGGTGCTGGAGTTGGAGAGAGGAGGATTTGCATGGTTAAATATGAATCGAATAGTCTCGAATACGAATACGAATTTATATTTTTAAAATAAATATGAATATGAATACAAATCTATGTTTTTAAAAAGAATGTAAATACTAATTTAAATATTCTCGAATATGAATACAAATCGAACGGCATAACGAATACAAATTCGAATCGAATATATACTTAATTCGGTCAAATACGAATATTCTAAAATTTTTGTAACAAATCTTAGTAGAACAAATATATGTAACATGACTACACATCTACATGAGCTAGCAGTCTAGCGCATAGCACTGAAAATTATACAAAGTAATTTTTATTTCTTACTTGTAAACCTTAGTTCATCAGAAAATTGCATCCTACAATTATCTGCAGGGAGGTCGCTAGCTGGGATACGTTCATATGAATATCTCCTAGTAGTGGAGTATCCTACCTATGTACACAAGTGCTGAGCTGCAGATGTCTGCAATTATCTATCCTACGCCGTAAGACTAGAATAATCAAGGATGGACCAGATCGAATACGAATTGAATAGTTTCAAATACGAATCTGAACATTCTTGAATACGAATATGAATTAATATTTTAAAACGAATATGAATACGAGTTCGAACATTCTTGAATACGGATTTTGCTTATCATATTTGTATTTTTTTTAGATATAAATATCAGATAAAATAAATTATCTCTTACTATTTTCCATCCCTAGGTGCCAGCCACAAGGTCGAGTCTAGAGGGAAGCAGCAACACACCGCTCTCTAGTGACAAGGTGGAACGACGGCGGTGTAGGTATAGCACCGAAGTTTGTTGTTGATGAGGAGGTGACTGAGATTGAGAGGACAGAAACATGGGCGTGGGGAGAGGGTAGTCTAAGGATTTCCAAAATATTTTTTCTCCAAAATGCCTAATAGGGATTGACAGACTGGTTTAGTACTAAACAGAGCAAACTTCTGGTGGTAGTATTAAAGTTATCATGAAGAGGTATTTTGCGAAAATAAGGAACATTGGGTGGCATGGCGTTATTTTTCCTAATAATAATGCTATCAAAAGAGCATAGAAATCATAATATTTTTATTGTACTTTGCATGGCATATGTACTAGTATCATTTTCATGTCACCAATCTCGATGTATATCTACAAGTTTAGTTGCACATACTATCCACATTTTTGGAAGAACAAATAACAAAAATACTTAATGATCTATTTATATTACACATATGTCAATATATCATGCATCACAATGTATTCGGCCCGTTATCTTAAAAATAGTTATCAATCACGGGCAAAAGATTTTCCATAAAACCTCAAGGAGTGTTGAGAAGCTCTATCCGTCGGTAGAGCTGTACTCAAGTCAAAGTGGAGAAAATTAATTCTTCAAATATAGGAAAAAAACAGTGATCTGGTACATAAAAATGCTTTCGTAAATGCAGAACTACAGAAATTTCATCTAATACTACATAGGCATCAACATGTATGGAAAAAATATAAAAGCTTCGTACACAGAGCGACATGTACTAGTTCTGAATTTTAAGTGGCACAAAAAGGTACACACATATATAGGCTGCAGTTGTTGTCTGCATGCTTTGTCAGCCTTCAGATAAAAAAATTGATGGTTGGTATCAATTGGTGGAAAAAATTAGATGCGGTGTTTTTTTATTGCAAAAAAATCTTTGTTGTACTTGGATCCTCGTGATTCGTGATTTGTGATGAAAAGAATTCTGTCATTTTTTATTGGTCACGCCAGCAGGTGCAGAACACCTGCTTGGTTGAACTCGACTCTGACCGCCCGATCACGATCCGACCGCCCACGAGCGTGCAGGGTCAGAACGCAATTATAGGAGGGGTAGTGTACATATAGACGGAGGAGGGTTAATAGTGGAGGCGATCTGAATTTTTTATGAAATAGTTGAGAACATTTTGCGGGCAAGACAAGTGTTCGATCCGATCAGATGATTGGTGTTGTTTTTTTTTTATTATAGAAACATGGTTGCTGTTTGGTTTGTCACACAAATCTATCTAAGCCTTTCATAAAGACAACGGATCGCTAGCATTAAATATGTATCGCAAGCACTAAATGAAAGATATATGAAACCAAACTTTTTCACATTAGTACAGATTAAGCTGAAAGATGGAAATGCTTGCCTTGATGCATTCGACAACAACAAACATATCTTATGTTTCTTCGCCATCTTACTTAATTTCTTCTTTGAATTTTAACGGATGTTTTACTATCTGCTAATAGCTAGTAGCTTACTGCAGCAATAGCAGTGGTCGAACTGTCGAAGAGAGAAGCATCACCATCAGTTACAATATGCAATTCACAAGGGCGAATTTGGTGCAACTATGGAGTGTATGGGAAATTCAGTAGATGGTTCTCCTTAGCTTTGTCCTACAACTCTCTCTTCTTCACTGGAGGTCTCCGGCGTCGCAGAACCAATATATTGCTTAGGGTTTTTATCTGGTTGGCTTATGTGGGGGCGGACTTGGTTGCTGTTTATGCCCTTGGCCTTCTCTCTCGTTATGAGGACAAATACGATTTTGAAAGGGACTCATTTAGGGGGACGGACCCTTTGGCCTTCATCTGGGTGCCGTTTCTTCTTGTTCATCTTGGTGGACAAGACACTATCACTGCCTTTTCCATTGAGGACAATAATCTATGGCTAAGACACCTATTGAACTTTGTAGTCCAGGTCACTCTAGCCTTGTACGTCTTCTGGAATTCAATGGGCCAAATCAATTTGCAGCTAGTGGCTCCTGCAATCTTCATATTTATTGCTGGAATAATCAAGTATGGGGAGAGGACATGGGCGCTCAAGTGCGGGAGCCAGGAAGGACTCCGAAGCTCAAGTGGCAAACAACTGGGTAGACAAAACAATGTGGATGGCAGCTATTCTAGCAAGGCATCCTATGCTCTTCAAACGGTGCTATGTGCTCGAGGATTGTTTGCAGGACGCACCCTCGGACAACTGGAAAAACAAGTGCGAGAGAAATTGGTAGAAGGTTTGCAACGACAAGAAAAACAAGTGCAGAACAGTATCGTACAATTGGAGCTTGGGATGATGTATGATATCTCTACACTAAGGCCATGGTGCTTCAAACATGGACCGGCTGCATAATACGGTGTGTTGCCCACATCTCCGTAATTGTTTCTTTTGTGCTCTATCTTCATTGTAACCAGAAAGCACGGTCATAGTAGAGTTAATGTTGCAATCACCTATACACTGTTCATTGGGGCCCTCATCATGGAAGCCTGTGCTATTGCTATGGTGACGCTATCACCATGGACATCGGCATGGGCGCACTTGGAAAAGCGCAAGCTGCTTTGTCGGCCTCCCCAGAATGTCATGTCATCTATTTTCAAGGCGCTTCGAGGTGAGGAGAGGTCATGGCTGTCAAATTCCGTGGGCCAATATAACCTTGCAGACTCTGCTATCCGTGATAGGTCCACACCTACTGTGATCTCAAAGATGATCAATGCATTTGGTTTGGAGAAGCCCTGGAGAAACCTTCGGCACGTCAAGCACGTTGAGGCCGAGAAGATGATCGAGTATTTTGTGGAATGTATCCCCGGACGAGACGACGTGTTTCTATTCGCACGGCCGTTGGCTCTCAACAAGGAACTGGTCAGATATATAGCGATCGCACCTTTTGAGCAGGCCATTATCCATCTACATTTATGCACAGGCATATACGTACATCGATACTTGGGCAGTCCAATTTCTTCTGGTCCTAAAGATGGTGAGAGAAATAAGGCACCTGTGGAAGAATGTGAGAAGCTGTCAAACTACATGATGTACCTCCTGGCGGTGCACCCTTCCATGTTGCCCGTCAGCAGCTCCGCTGCACATGAAGCTGTAACCACATTCTCCAACAGCATGAAGAGCATCACGGGGAGCAAGCTAGAAATCATGGAGGGCGCTTTGAAGGAACAGTATGAAGATCACAGGCCGGATCTCGAGTCAGTGACCAGGTATCTCGAGCCAATCACCGGGCCGGATCTCGAGCGACCGTTGGTGGAGATCAAAGATGTATGGAAGAGCCTGCTCGCGTACGCGGCCGGCAAGTGCCGCGGGGAGCTGCACGCGCGGCAGCTGGGCGACGGTGGGGAGCTTATCACCTTCGTCTGGGTTGCTCATGCTGCACCATGATCTTGGGGATGCGTCTTACAGGGAGCTCAAGTGGTCACGAGCTACTGTTCTTCTAAAGAGTGGTAGGACCCTAGAGTTGGCTGTGCCACCTCTCTATGCCTTTCCACCTGATGAGAGCGAGATTGAAGAAATTGCTTGAAGGGCTCCCGATCGAGGGGGATGCATCACATTGAAACAAATAGTTTCTGCCTCTTGGCAGATTTAAGCGTTTGTAATCGGTTGAACCTACGTACGTTTGTAATCGGTTGAACCTACGTTTGTCTAGCTACCATCATTATATCTGCATGCTTGTAATAAATTAGAAATCTATATACTTCAGGTTTGCGTTGGCTTTATTGCTTGTTTATGCGTGTATGCATGTACGAACAAAGTGTGTTTTGTCTTGTTTAAGCGTTTGATGTAATCTACATACATTCCCCTATTTAATCTAAGTGTTCCATATAATCTATACATTACCCTACCAATATTATTCACTTGAGGATACACTAGGCATTACTTTGTTATCTCTGCTGGAAAAAATAAACTGATGTTTCCTGGTTCACGCGTCAATCTGTTTTGATCTTTTTAAGCTTGATTTGTGGACAAAAATGTCTTCTATCTAACAATTATTTTCTTGCAGTAGAGGAACACACAACACCATGCACGCACACAAGTGTGCCCCCCAAGTACATGCCTAGAATTACAGAGACCGAAGATAAATTTACAACTTAATAAAATTCATTGAAACGCATTGACATGTATAAAAGGTTAACAAACAAACCAATGTTAACTTTCCAGCCAGTTTGGTCATACTTACATTGACAGTTTCCCATGTGAGGCTGTGACATTGTTGAACGTGTTCCATTCAATTTACCGGCCATGGCAATCTGTACTGGTACCTTATCAGGTCTTCCCGGCAGCTACAAAATTGAATAGATGCTGCGACAGACGCTGAAAATAGGCGGCCAGATCTGGCCCACAGCCGAGCGTAATGGAGGTGACCACCCCTGGGGAAATGACGGCCCGGGCAACAGTGGCCATCCCCAGGAGCAGAAAACGCTTCTCCCGGAGGCAGTAAATGTGGAAAATGAGTGGAGGCTAGGGTTAGTGTATGTTTTCAAGAGCTTTAATGGGCAATACATATAGAGTTACTGTTATAGACTTACTAATCTCACATTCAGAAGATAAAAATTGCATGCAAGCGCTGCTTAGATTAACTAGGAAACATATACTGTCATAGACTAAAACAAGAAGGCAACCAAAAGATCACGAGCAGCTCACAAGAAAAAGAATCGTACCATCTTAGACAGGCCGCGGACGCCAATGGAAAAACCAATACGGAACTTGCGAGAGGAAATAATCAACTGATAAGTTCACGTCTCGTATGCAAATCGCCGTCTTTCTGTTCCTTCCAAAAAATCACCACGTCCACACCAAAAAGCCGTCGGCAACCCTTTTTTTTTCTCTCCAAAAGCACAGCTCCAGACCCTATCTCTTGGCCGGCTCCTCAGCGTTAAATACTCACAACGCTATCGTCCAACACGGAAACGACTCCGTAATAAAAACAAACTATATCCGCCGCTCACAACTTGGTTTCTAAAAACCAACTCTCAATCCTAATACAATTCATCCTAAATCTTTTTGCCTCAATCAGGCCTTTTGGCCCACTACTTTTCAAGGGACCCAATTTTCCAGCTTATCCCGTGTCGAAGCCTCCAGGACCGCACCTCATGTATCTTCTCCACGCATCATCTCCATGCGCATTGTTCTCTAGCCCGAACATCCCGCATGACATCCTTGACCGATAGGACCTCAGTTCCTCTCTGAACTTAGTCCCGAAATCTCAGTTCCACCCGAACCTAGTTCCAATCCCGTCATCGACCATGTTCCGCCTCAAGCAACACCTGTACATGAATAACCACACAACCGCGTACGAGTACAAGTCCACGACTTGACTTAAGTCAATCCGCACAACACGCAACACACCATAAATAACCTCATAACCAATGTTGTCAATTATTCATCACCTAAAATATCCTAGACTTGACCACATGGTCTAACAATCTCCCCCTTGATGAATACATTGACAACACATTAAACTAACATGACTTCCAACCAATTTAAATGAAGAACTGAAGCTAAACTCTCAAACTCTTCCTCTCAACACAAGAGAAGCAATTTTAATTTCTCCGAAAACTCTCCAACCTCTCAAATTTCTCTCCCCTTTGGCAATGTAATCATCAAGAAATTTTAGTGAATAAAAATAATTCTAAGAAGGAGCAATAAGAGTAAAAATCTAGAAACTTTGTAGATTATCCAAGTCACGTTGTATTGGTTTAATAAAATAACCAAGTCATATTTTTGAGTAGAGCTATCTAGATCATATAAAACCATATATCATATAGCAATATCAAAATAAGTCCGTCAATATGATTAAGCGATTTATATTAATGACAGGCATTGCAACAATGTTCAGACTAATTATAAAGAGCACAATGAGATATCACAACGAAAAGTCAAAGCCTAAAAATGAAGCAAACTTTAACTCTAGACGGGCTAGCAGTCTCATGTAACAACTTATTGCTCCACACTCAAATTTTTAGGCATGTGGCATGCTTGTAGCATACTTCTTTTCATAATGACATACTTTTCTTTTCTTTTCTTTTTTGTTAATGGTGGCATGCTTGAAGCATACTTCTTTTCATTTTGCGCACTTTTGTACTTTTTTTTGTTCGCCATGGCATGCTTGAAGCATACATCTTTTCAATTCTCTCTTTCTTTTATACTCTTTTTTTTAATAACATGCCAAATTGAGTGACTATAGAAATTGTAACATGAAACATACGAGCCTCATAGGCAAGAGTTAAAATAAGACTCATAATCAAGCTAATCCTTTTCGATGAACATCGCAAAGTAATAAATATAATCAATCTAGTCAAAGTATTCCGCTATATCATACTTTTAATTTAAATGTAGCAAGTTAATTATAACCAGTCGTGATCAAAGCTACACAGAATATGAATAAATATGATAAAGAGAGCTCTACTACTCAAATGGTTTCAATGACTTGGATTTGATGAGTTATTTGACAAGAATAATAGACAAAGCTTCTGAAATTTTAAACAACAAGCTCCCCCTCAGAATAATCTCATAAGCTCCCCCTCAGAATAATCTCATAGAGTGCAACACACCCAATTCACTTCGCAAACGAACAAACTGAGAAGCATCAAGCGGTTTTATGAGAGTATAAACAATTTCAGAATCCAACTCCATAAAATAAAAGATAACATCACCTTTGCCACATGGTCTCTCAAAAAGTGAAATCTCTTAGAAGCCATAAAAAAAATGAAGAACTATTAAGTGTTCCAATCGAGCAATGATGTAAAAGACCGAAACCCAATCAAGCTCACGTTCCCCATCCTCGTCAGCTGTTCTTACATCATAGCAAATATTGATCTCACAGTACCGGGGTTAGTGAAATAAGATTTGGGAATCCAGTACTGAGATACTCGATGTGTAGGAGCAGTAATAAAACTAGAACCAAAATCACGTGCATGTGGTCGATCAAAACGCCAAAAAGAACGTGAATTATTTGAATTAAATCCCAAACCAGCATGTAAATCAGATTTAAAGTCATCATAAAAGTTCTCTAAAAACCTAGTTTTCGCATTATATCTAGGAACAAAAGATGGTACATATTTTTGTCTCATTGCATTCAATCTTTCTCTCCTCTCTTTCTTAACACGCCTAAAGCAAAATTCATGCAAGTGTCCATCTTTTCCACAATAACTGCAAGCGTACTTAACTTTATATTTAATTTGAGAAGTAAAATCAACATTTGCATTTACTTGATTAGTAGATGACATAATACCAGCAGACTTAAAAACAGTTTGCTTTGGTTAAGATGTTACTTCAATTTTTCCAGGTTCAAGAAGCTTAACAACTTTAGGAGGATTATTCTTGGTATGCTCAATGTAATTAAATCCTAGATCACAATTTTTTACACTTATTTTTGACTTGTCTGAATCATATTCAGATTTTTCTTGCCAAAAGAGAATCTCTCTAAAGTGTCTTTGAGGTACTCATTTTCTTTAGTTAAAGTGGGACACGTTGAGCATTTAAAGGATTCATTCACAAGATTCTTAGAAGCACTAGACTGAACCAATCTTTCTTTTTCAGCAAAATCATTAAGTTGTCTAGTCAAAACTTCTATTTCTGTGTTAAACTTAGGACAGTTAGAACAAGAAGATGTCTCATGATAAAGCATCTGTTGAATTGTTTCCTGAGAGGAACTAAGTCTAGCTTCTAACAATTCACACTTAGAGCAAGTTTTAGATTGAGCTTTTAAATTACTTGTCTCTAAACATATAGATGAACTAGACTTGAGTTTTTCAATTTCATCATTTGAAAATTTTAACCTTTCATCACAAGAGTCATGTGCCAATTTTAATTCATCAAGTTTAGCAGTTACATCACTAAGTCGAACCATGTTTGATGTATTAATTGTTCTAGCATTTTCTAACTCAGAATGTAAAACTTGACAAGATTCACAAGATTCATCATCAGGAATAGAAGCTCTAAGTCTATTGATTTCAGAATTTAAGCTCTCAACAACAAATTCATGATTTTTAATTTTCTTTTTATACTTTTTGAGCTCCTCAGTCAATCTAAGCACAGCACGAGATAAATCAGTATAAAAAGGTTTTACCTCATCAGGATCACTGTAAAGATCATCATCATTGAACTCCTCACTGTTGGCCATAAAACACATCCCTGTGAAGTCTACCTTCTTTGCCTTCTTGTCATTGTCCTCATCGTCGCTTTGAGAATCATCATCACTTAAAACAATCTCATCAAGTGCTGAAATTATCTTGTTAACTGCCCTGCGATAACTGCGCTTCTTGTTTGGATCAATCTTGACTTGGGAGCGACGAGTTGGTGCCTTGTCATCCTTACCCTCCTTGCTCCTCAGTTTGGGGCAATTCATCTTGATGTGGTTTTGCTCACCACATTCATAACAACTGATTGGACCTCCTCTCCGTCTTAACCTGATATTGGTAATTGCCTTGGTCACCCTGTTGGAGAGAAGTACAAGCTGCTCCTCTGGAATATCCTCTAATTGTTTATCTGAAATAGAGCACAATGCAGACAAAGAAATAATAGAAGAACTAGAAGAAATGTCAGCTTGGTTAGTCACTAAGCCCAAAGAATTAGTCTTATTTATTCTGGCCAAAACATCAATCTCATGAGTTTTCATCTTGGAATACAGATCATTCAAAGTCAGTGTTTCCATATTAACAGAATGATTAATAGTAGTGACTAACACATTCCAAACAGACATATCCAAAGCATTTAAAATTTGACGCGCATTATCAGAATCAGAATATGTAACATCAACAGATTGCAAATCACTAATAATTTTATTAAAGCGGTCAAAAAGTGCATCTACTGATTCCCTTGGTTTCATCTCAAATTTGGAATACTCCTTTTTAAATTGATTCTGGCGAACACCTATAACAGATTTAGAACCTTCATGATAATCAGCTAGAGTAGTCCAAATTTTATTTGCAGATTTAATATGAGCAATTCTAACAAATTCGTTTCTACTAAGACCTTGCAACAAAATATTTCTAGCCTTAGCATTAGCTTCAACATCAGCAGAATTTTCAGTAGTAATAACAGAAGGCACAATATATGGATTTTCAACTTTTTGCCAAATTGCATTACTTTGTGCTTGCAGAAAGACCTCCATGCGAGTTTTCCAATAAAGATAATCGGATCCATCGAAAAAAGGTGGTTTACCAGAGAAACGATCCCGATCTGATGCCATTGCAACCTCGCTCTGATACCACTTGTAGGATCGTTGATGGCAATCAGAGGGGGGTGAATGATTGTATCGCCTAGCGGAAGCTTTTCAGAAATTTTCTATTTCCTAATTTTTGCCTTGTGCACAAAAACCATAGAACAAAGCACAAACCAAAAAGCAACAAGAAAAATAGCAATGTCTCTCTCCTGGTACTGTAGCAATAGTGATGAGGTACAGCAGCTACTATTCAAGTACTGTAGGTTACTGTAGCAGTTCGAAATAATCAGACCCGAGATGACCACTCATGAGGCACAAAAATTTGAGTAATAAAAATTATTTTCTTCTCACTTAATCACCTATCTAATTTCCTTTTGCTAAAATGCATGTGCACTTCTTTCTAGTACTATTCATGCAAACGTGGACTTGTCTAGTATTCAAGCATGCAGGCCTAAAGCAAACAACATTACGGTATTGCGCAACAACTGCACATGCTAAATCCATAGGCAGGCCATGTCAGAAAGTTGCAAGATTATTTATCAATCTTGGGAAAACTTACGAGAGAGGGATGAGTGACTGCCGCTGACTTACTAATCTCACGTTCAGAAGATAAAAATTGCATGCAAGCGCTGCTTAGATTAACTAGGAAACATATACTGTCATAGACTCAAACAAGAAGGCAACCAAAAGATCACGAGCAGCTCACAAGAAAAAGAATCATACCATCTTAGACAGGCCGCGGACGCCAATGGAAAAACCAATACGGAACTTGCGAGAGGAAATAATCAACTGATAAGTTCACGTCTCGTATGCAAATCGCCGTCTTTCTGTTCCTTCCAAAAAATCACCACGTCCACACCAAAAAGCCGTCGGCAACCCTTTTTTTTCTCTCCAAAAGCACAGCTCCAGACCCTATCTCTTGGCCAGCTCCTCAGCGTTAAATACTCACGACGCTATCGTCCAACACGGAAACGACTCCGTAATAAAAACAAACTATATCCGCCGCTCACAACTTGGTTTCTAAAAACCAACTCTCAATCATAATACAATTCAATCTAAATCTTTTTGCCTCAATCAGGCCTTTTGGCCCACTACTTTTCAAGGGACCCAATTTTCCAGCTTATCCCGTGTCGAAGCCTCCAGGACCGCACCTCCTGTATCTTCTCCACGCATCATCTCCATGCGCATTGTTCTCTAGCCCGAACATCCCGCATGACATCCTTGACCGATAGGACCTCAGTTCCTCCCTGAACTTAGTCTCGAAGCCTCAGTTCCACCCGAACCTAGTTCCAATCCCGTCATCGACCATGTTCCGCCTCAAGCAACACCTGCACATGAATAACCACACAACCGCGTACGAGTACAAGTCCACGACTTGACTCAAGTCAATCCGCACAACACGCAACACACCATAAATAAACTCATAACCAATGTTGTCAATTATTCATCACCTAAAATATCCTAGACCTGACCACATGGTCTAACATGATTATTCCTCTGGTGTGGCTCACTGGTTTGACCATAGCCAGTTGAGCTGCTTCAGCTCTAGATTGAGGCAGTTCCATTGTTAGAAATCCGCCTGAGGAACGACGTGAAACACGTCGCCGGCGATTCCACGGCCAACACACCGAAACTCACACGAACACAGAAGATGCGATCTTGTTTTGGTGCTTTCAACTTGGCAGCTTTTCCATCTCTATTGCTTTGCTTATGTAGACAATTAAAAGGAAAGAAATCATGGCCTTTTAATGAGGGCCGATACTTGCACAATCATGCAGGATCGTGTGTCTAAATATAGCAACTAACCAAATATGGTAAAAGCTAATCTTGCACACAAGGATTATATTCAACAAACTCCTCCTAAGCCTTGTTGTGCTCGACATCTACATCGAACAAGCCGATCTTGGCGCGAAGCTCGTGAAATTTGACTCTACCGAGAGGCTTCGTCAGAATGTCACTGAGTTACTCTTCACTTCTGATGAGATCCACATCGATCAGACCTTTATCTGCGGACTCCCGGACTAAGTGATACTTCACTTCGATGTGCTTACTCTGTCCATGGAGTACCGGTTTCTTGATCAAAGCAATGGCAGACTTGTTGTCTACCTTCAGCATTGGTACGCTCAGTGTAGACCCTTGCACTTCAGTTAACACTCGAGCGAGCCACAGTGCTTGACATGCCGCATTTGCAGCTGCAATATACTCTGCCTCGCAGATGGACTGAGCCACAATCTTCTGCTTCATGGACTGCCAGGTAATTGGACTGTTGGCCAAGAAGAAGATCACCCCCGTTGTGCTTTTCCTAGCATCAACATCACCGGTAATCAGCATCACTGAATCCGGTCAGCTGTGCCTGATTCTCCTTCTTCCTTCCAAACCAAAGTCCCCAATTTCTGGTTCCCGCCACATAGCGAAGGATTCGCTTTACTGCTGCAAGATGATCCTCCCGTGGCTCCTCCAAGAAACGGCTCACATACCCGACAGCAAATGCAAGATCAGGGCGGGTGTTAACAAGATACCTCAGGCTCCCGACGATGCTCCTGTAGGCAGTAGCGTCCACCAGCGGCTCAGTGCTTTGCTTGCTCAGCTTCAGCCGCGCCTCCATGGGCACCTGACTTGGATTGCACCCTGTCATACCACTTCTTTCCAGAAGTTTGACGGCGTAGGCTCCCTGGCTGAGCGAAATTCCCCTCATGCTCTGCTTCACTTCAATGCCGAGATAGTAGTGAAGTAGGCCTACATCACTCATCTTGAAAGCTGCTGCCATTTCCCTCTTGAACAGTTTGATGTCGTCACAGCTGACGCCGGTGATCACCAGATCATCGACGTACACCCCGACCACCAGCTGGGCATCGCCGGTCTTCCTAACGTATATGGCGTGCTCCGATGGACTCCTCTTGAAACCGAGCGATACCAGCGTGTCATCCAGCTTCGCGTTCCAGGCTCGTGGTGCTTGGTGTAGCCCATACAACGCCTTCTGCAGTTTGAGCACCTTGTGCTCTTTTCCGGCGATGATGAATCCGGTAGGAACATTCCACGTACACCTCCTCTTGTAGGTTGCCGTTTAGGAATGCCGATTTGACGTCCATGTGGTGCACCTCCCATCCCTCGTGTGCCGCAAGGGCAATGAGCAGCGACCGAGTCGGCCGCTGCCATCGTGCGAACACTTCATCGTAGTCAATGCCATGTCGCTGTGCGTATCCTTTCACCACGAGGCGTGCTTTGTGCTTGACCACCGCCCCGTTTTCGTCCCTCTTGACCTTGAACACCCACTTCAAGCCGATCGCCCGACGGCCAGGTGGGAGGTCAGTCAGAGACCAGGTCTTGTTGTCCTCGATGGACTCCATCTCTTCCACCATCGCCTTCCTCCAGCTCGGGCTGTGTTTTGCTTCAGCAAATGAACCAGGTTCGTCAGAGCTCACCGTATGCAGCTCCTCCACAACCAACACCCGTGGTGCGAACCCAGGCGGTGATGCTGGCCCAATGATGTTGTCGATCGTGCGAAATCAAAGTGGATCATCCTCGTCGTAGTCGGCGTCCAGGTTGTTGCCATTCTCTCCTGGCGGTGATGCGAACTCCACTGCCTGCCCTTCACTTGATCCTCCTGGCGTCGCACCCTCAACAGCGTATGGCGATTGTGGCGGTGTCAGCTCACTTTCTGTCGCCGCACCTCCAGGTGTCTCGACGGTGTCTTCTGGCATCGGAGATGCCTGGTTCACGATGGAGTATTCCACCGTGAAGGTGTCGTCTCCCACGGATGCGCGCATTGCCGCGCCGTGCCCAGTCCCACTGGGCTTGCTCGTCGAATACCACGTCCCACGTGATATGAACGCTCTTCGTGACAGGGTCGTAGGCGCGATACGCCTTTATTCCGCGTTCATAGCCGATGAAGATCATTTTGCGGCCTCTGTCCTCGAGCTTCTTGAGGTGAGGCGTCGTGTTCCGGACGTAGACGATGCACCCGAATGTCTTGAGGTGGTGTATGGCTGGCTTCTTCCCGTGCCACGCCTCGAACGGAGTCATCCCTTCCACACTCTTTGTCGGGCACCTGTTCAGCACATACACCGCAGTACTCACTGCCTCGCCCCAGAACCACCCAGGCAGTCCTTTCGCCTTGAGCATGCTTCTTGCCGCTGCCACCACCGTGCCATTCCGGCGTTCGACCACACCGTTCTGTTGCGGACTGTAGGGTGCGGTGTGTTGGCGATGAACTCCTTCCACCGCGCAGTACTCGGCGAACTCTGTGGTGGTGAATTCACAACCACGATCGGTGCGGAATGCCCTTAGCTTGCGCCCAGACTCGCCTTCCGCCCGTGCTTGGATCTCCTTGATGGCAGCCGCTGCACGATCCTTGGAAGGGATCGCGGCTACCCACATGTATCTGCTGAGATCATCCACCAGCAACAAGAAGTACTTGTTGCCCCTCGGAGTCGCCGGCGCAATGGGACCGCACAGGTCGCCATGCACCAGGTCCAGGAGCTCCCGCGCGCGGTACTCAGCTTGTGCTGGGAACGAACTGCGTCTCTGCTTCCCGGCCTGGCATGCCTCGCACACCCGCTCCACATGGCGATTACGCAACCCCGAACTAGCTCCTCCCGAGCGGCTTCAGCCGCCATGTTCACATGATCGAGGCGCGCGTGCCATCTCCAAGCCTCCGCATCGTCGCTCGTCGCCAGGCAAACCGGCGACGCCATCTTGATGTTGAGCACATACAACCTGTTCGCCGCGCGCGTCACCTTGGCCAGCAGACGACCACCCGGCTCCCGGATGCGCATGACTCCGGTGTCGATGTCGATCTTGTACCCGGCTTCGTCGAGCTGCCCGATGCTCACGATGTTAAATCGTCAACCGGGGAATGAAATAGACCCCGAAAAACGACCGAATCTCACCGGTCTTGCACACGAACGCGACCATCCCTCGGCCCTCGATCTGCGCCACCGAGTCATCGCCGAACCGCACCGTCCCTAGCACCTCCTTGTTGAGATCCACGAACGCCGCCCGACCTCCACACATATGGTTGGTGGCCCCGGTATCCAGGACCCAAGTCTTGGCGTCGCGGTCTTCCTCTTCTCCGAGGTGGGCGAACACCTTTTCTTCCCTGAGATGGATCTGGGCGCTCGCCGCCGTCGGCGATGGGGGCGGCGGCGCCGTCACTCCGAGTTCGGGAGTAGGTGAGTCTGGAATGGGTGAGGTCTTCGCGAGCAGCAACGAAGCCTCTTCCTCATTGTGTGCGACGTGGGCCTGCTCCCTCTTGGGCCTCGAGCGGCACTCACGGGCCCAATGGCCCATCTTCCCGCACCTCCTGCATTCATCGCCCGAGGGTTTCCCGAAGGGACTTGACGGCGCACTTGACGACGGGCCTCCACGCCCGCGGCCGCGCCCACGTCTTCCTCCGCGGCGCGCTGATCTGCCGCCGGAGCCAGCATCGGGGTGGTACTCCGCCTCGCGCTTCCTCCGCCGCGCGTCCCACTCCTCATCCGTGAGGTACAGCCTCCCGTCGTGCTGCAAAGACGCCGACGGTTCCTCGAATGAGTCCTCCGCCGCCTTCAACCGCCCCGTCAGATCCGCTACAGAAAGTATTGACACGTCGAGCAGTGTTGTGATCGCGAGGACGATCTGCTTGAACCGCGACGGCACGCTGCGGACGATATTCTCCACGATCTTGGCCTCCTCAACCACTTCGCTTAGTGTGGCGAGGGTCGCCGCATGCCTTGAAGGCGCAGCGCGTAGTCCTCGACGGTCTCGCCGTCGTTGAACGTCACTAAGTCGAACTTCCGTCGGAGCTGCACTGCGGCAGACTTCTTCACGCGGTCATCACCGACCCGCATCTTCGAGATGGTCTTCCAAGCCTCTTTCGCCGTCTTCTTGTCGGCGATTGCCGACACCATCTCCGGTGGCACCGCACTGCAGAGGGCGTCCAGCGCCATCATCTCTTCTTGCTGATTGGTGCCGCCGGTCTCGATGACGTTCCAGAGCGCCTGCGCCTTCAACTTCACCTTCATCAGGAGCGCCCAATCGGAATAATTTGTCTTAGTGAGGACGGGGTAGCTACTCCCGCCGCTCACCTCACGAATCACCCTCTGGATCGTGACGCCATCCTGGGAAGTGCCGTCGGCGGGCTTCTTCTCTTCACTCATCGATCCCTGGCTCGAAAGTGGCTCTGATACCACTTGTTAGAAATCCGCCTGAGGAACGACGTGAAACACGTCGCCGGCGATTCCACGGCCAACACACCGAAACTCACACGAACACAGAAGATGCGATCTTGTTTTGGTGCTTCCAACTTGGCAGCTTTTCCATCTCTATTGCTTTGCTTATGTAGATAATTAAAAGGAAAGAAATCATGGCCTTTTAATGAGGGCCGATACTTGCACAATCATGCAGGATCGTGCGTCTAAATATAGCAACTAACCAAGTATGGTAAAAGCTAATCTTGCACACAAGGATTATATTCAACATCCATTACATGGGCAATATGACTACACAAATCAGGCTGGACCAAACGTCATTTCCATTTTCTTTCCCAGTTGAACCTCTCCTCTAGTCCGGTTTTCATAACTAGGACTATATGCTAGTATGCTACTAACATGAAGGTAACACACATAAAAAAGTTAGGCTCTACATAAGTTCAGTGAATAAATGTGAGATAATAATAAATGAAATGCCAGGATGCCCCGATACGCAATACGAGTACGGCGATACGATATTTTTCAAAAACAAGGATACGTCGATATGGCAAGTATATATATATTTGAAAATAAAAAATTTGTAAACAAGTTTCCAATGGTATAACCATCAATGCTTGGTTAGTAATGAAAAAATGAAAATTGAAAAGTTTAAATGACATACCACTTGGCAGTTTGGCACATACCCACTTGGTTGCAAGAAAATATTTAGTAACAACTCTTGATCCCGGTTGCAAGACTTCTTTTAATCCATGGTTTGACCTAGGCAAACAAAAGTATGATCTCATATCAGTTGAATCTTCTATCGTTAGCTTGCACACAATAAATATTACCAAAAAAGCATTAGTGAACAACTAAATAATAGATCATGGAGAATTAGCCAATTAGATAACATTCTTTGCAACATAACATAACATAGGTTGATAGAAGATATGAATAGGTTACACCTGGCAGTGCTATATATTGGAGTACTTTCACTTGCCATCCCTATATAAATATATTACAAAATTGTAAAATGATTCAACACAAAATGTAAAGATCAGATTTCCCTCTTGCTTGTCCCATAAAAAAAGGCTTCTTAGCAAAAGGAAAAAAAAAAGGAAAGGAAACCAATTATCATTTGTCCCACATATGCTTCAGTTCTGTTTATTTCATATACTAATGAAATCACATTGCACAGCAACTCAAATTGGATGGTTTCCCATATTTGTGTCTTAACGTATCAAATATTTCAGCTAGAACACACCTGCTGTCTCCCTAACATTTCACTTTCTTATACATTCAACACTATTTTTTCCAGCAGGAAATGTTAGCTATGCCTTTTGAAAACAAGCGAAAACAAGAAAATACGATAGCAAATATAGCAGAGGACATTCTATTTTCATTACAATCCACCATTATAACATCATAAGATTACAATTCACCATTACAATATCACAAGAAAACATAGAAGAGAACATTCTATTTTCATTACACGACACATTAAGTACTCGGACGGCACTGTTTGGCAGCTCGGGCATGCCTTCTTGGCGGCTGCTTCACTATAAGCTTCCGAGCAGGCCTAAACCCCACAAAGTAGCAACAGAATCATCGTAGTTACAGAATCAAATACTAGAAAAAATAATGAAGGGAGGAAGCTTAAGACGCATTTGATCAAACACAAAGAGGTGCTGGCTGATCTGGTATGCGACCTTCAAATTGTCTACACTTGCCTCCATCAGATCCCCACTTGTAAGCATCCCTAACCACAAAGAGGTCGAGGAGGAGGATAGTGAGGAGCCTGGAGAGATTTTGAGTGCATGAAGGATATGGGATGGATTCGGGTGAGTATTTATAGGGGAGAGAGGTGAGAGCTACGATCTGTGGGGTGTTTGTTGGTCAGTTTCTATTTGTTGAAATTGGGTTGGGGAGGATTGACGGGCCCAGTGATCAGAGACCAAATTATCACAGATGGCTTGAACCACGAACCGTCTGTGATAAAGACTATATATATACCGATACAATATAAACAACTAGTCTCAATATGAAATAGCAAAGTTCTATATGGCTTATATATACTCATTTGAAAGGTTTTGATGAGATATACAACTTTGCAGTTGAGACAAACTCCAAATTTCAATAGGAAGATCAAAATTTTTTGGCAAAAACAGAAAGCAAAAACTTGCGATACAAATTTGAGGCTAAAGATGGCTGACTTTTGGGGTCTTAGAGGGCGACTAGAATAAGCTGATCATTTTTTTTTTGGATCGGGCTCGTCGTTAGTTTTCCAACGAGTACAAAAACGTCAAAAACAGACAACGTATGCAAACGTTATGCATGTTTTACTAAAGGTGTGTTGAAACAGAATCCTACTCGAACTCAGGCAGGAGATTATAAAATTTTAGGAGATTACAAGGCGAAAAATATATCACAGACGGTTTGTAATACAAATTGTCTGCGATAACTTCATTATCGAAACCTCTATGATATTGTGAAATATCATAGATGGTTCTTACCAAGAACCGTCTATGATAATATTATAGACGGTTCTCACCGTGAACCGTCTGTGATGAGGCGTTTAATATAAGCTTTTTTTGTAGTAGTGAATACCCTAGACTCCAAATAGGCTTAGGCCCGCACGCCCGATAAACCATGCAATCGCGCTAACCTACTTACGTCAGGTTGAAACATGCTTGTTATAAAAGTAAAAATATAGTATAATAACTCTAGTTTTCCATAATCATCCTACTTGTCCAAGCTTTTAAGGAAGGAATAAAGGGAGGAGGAGTATGCTTCTGAATGAAAGAGCATTCCTGCACTGTTTTACTCTAACAAGAAGACTCTACCAAGCCACATTCTATACAAGAAGTTTAGAACTGAAACATGCTCTGGTGTTCAGTTCCAACTGATTGAAGCATATTATGGTATGCATTACTATATCGAATTAATCCCGTTTGGCTTATTGCATCACTTTAGTACTTAATTCTTTAATTTTTGTATTACCAAAAGTTGTATTGCTCCTTGATATGATCCGATGGTTGATTTTTTTAAAAAAAATTGTTTCTCTTGTTTTTGAAGGTTAAAAGCCCCTATGGGGCAAATTGTTTGTGTTTTGAACCTATTGGTATAGATGCTAAATAAGAATTACATGGGATTAGTACCAACTGATCGATGCACACTGGATTGGGACTAGGAATAGAGGAGATATGTTGAGGTGGGTATGTGTCTACAATATGAGTATTCATAATTAGATGGGATTGGTATTTGAAGGGTGTACATGCTATCTTTTTGAAATGGGATAATTGATACTTTGCCCCTCAGTTTAGCTGCCTTTGATCATTTGTGCTCTTTTACTTTGCCATCCATTTTTTGCCCTGAAGTTCTCATGCCAATTGATCTTTTGCCCTATCTGCATATTATATCATTTTCCAGTTGTCTTACCCCTTGGAGCTCATGTGAATAGACCATATTGCCTTTAGTGAAATTGTTGAACGTTCCTGCTCCTATGCACAGTCCAGGCAACTACTCATGTCTCTACCTCTGACAAACATCTGAATACATTTTAGTGCTCTACATATTTGGCATGCTCTACATATAGAAACAAAATTGCATAATTTTACACCAAAATTTGTTGTGTTCGTCTTATAAACTCATGTGAGATATTCTAATTTCCATCATAGTTTTGCTACGCTATTATGAATAGTAACAGATGTACAAATTTACATTGTAGACTTGAAATATATACATAAAAACTTTGCAAGCAGACTTAAAATTTCCACAAACCCAAGTACTGATACTTCCTTCCTGGCAATGCCATTAAAAAAACCAAGCAAAGTAGGGGATGCATAATGGACCTTGAACATCTCCATTTGAAGCTCTCACAAGTAGCAGCATGTGATGCTTAAAAATTCAGATCTATCTTAGAGACTAGAGTTAACCAAAGTTTTCTTGGTGAAGACAACACCACAATTTAACATAGTAAGCATATAACCATGAAGAAAAAGTAGCATATATCCATGAAGCAAAAGCAGCACCAAGCATTACAAAGCCAAACATAGTGAGTTCACATATCACAAAATACAAAGCCAACAATATTAGTTTTCATATCACAAAATGATAACAAAATAAGAAGCATAGTTATTTCAGCTCTTCTTTTTCTTCCTTGAAGTCATCTTCCTCGCGGCTGGTCTTGTTTTTGGTAGAGATGTGCTAGTGATAGTTGACTATGCAGGTTGTCCATCTCCCATTGCCAATGCAAGTTGTCTATGAAAAAAGAACATTTGAGTCACAATTTGGACATGAACACGAATGGAATTGCTTTGGCTCAGTATTTTCAACCTTCTTGTAATGGGTCCAGGGCTCCCTTGAGGTTGTGGAGGTATGATGCTCATGTCCCTTATAGGTGTGGTAGCAATTGAATTGCCAGGACATGCAGCAGTAAAAGGTGAATTTTGAGATCCTTCCTCTACCCTTGGAGAATTGCTTGGACCTTCCTCAAGGATACCTCCCTTCCTTCTTGACTTTCTTTTCCTGTGAAAAGCAGCCAAAAAATTTGAAGGTTATAAACAACCAAGAAAAATGAATGAAGATGATCATTAATTTGTACCTTTTTTGGTCCTATTGAGAGGACAAGTAGATTGCCTATGGCCTAGCTTCCCACATCTCTTGCATTTATTCTTCCCCCTAATTGGATTGGTTTCTTTCCCTTATCCCCTTCTCAAGACAACCCTTGAACCTCAATTTCCTAGGTCTTCTAGTAGATCTTTTTGCTAGTGGTGGAAAGCCAAGATCCATCTTAGGCCATTTGGATTGGTCAGTCAGTGGTTCAATTGCCCCTTAATATGCTGCCATGAATCTCTCCACCGAGTAGTAGTCATGCACATAATCCTCCAAATTGATATTTCTCTGTTGAGTCAAGAAAGCCAATGCATGCTCACATGGCTTGCCTGTGTGCTGCCACTCAAGAAAAGTACACTCATGTGTATGTGCCCTAACTACATGCCTAAGTTGGTCATTGTTAATATCCTTCACCTCTGCAGTCCAATTGGCAGACGGTTGTGCCTTTAGATGGCCTAATCTTCTAGTTCTCCCTTGGAGTTGCTTTATGATAGCTAGTAGAAATCCTCCCTTGTAGCCTCTCTCTAATCCTTCTCCTCTTGTTGAACTGCATAATGTCTTATTGCCAATCTAAATTCCTTTATACTAGGAAATGTGCTTCCAAGCTCCATGTTTGGATTATCCCTATCATACATAGTGAATTGGTCCTCAGGAATATTGTCATTCACTAACATAGCTGCTCCGTGAGTGTCATCTGGTTCAGCCCTACCAAGTTCTTCAACAACATTGTCACTGTCAATAGGAACAAAAGCCTAGTTGCCTTCCGTGCCTTTCTCATCCTCTTTCTTCAATCCAAGAAGAATATACATCTCCTCCTCACCCACAGGAATATCTTTATCATCCACATTATGGTTTCCAACATTATTAAAACATGACCAATCGACCATTCCTTCCGAAGCCCACATATTTTGCTCTGCTGCTACTACTGATGCGATAGAACTCCCAGCTCTTACATCATCAATTGCTAGCTGATTGCCCATGTGTACTGCACTGCCCACATTGGTCACACTCGATTGGCTAGATTTGTTTCTACTACTCTGTTAAACGGTCTCTCAGCATCAATCCTACACGAGATGGTGAAATTTTTTGACAAAAATAGTTAGGGACAACACTATTACATTCATCTGTTCATTTAGTTCTACTCAAATGCACTGAGAAAATACCAATAAAAACAAGAAAAAAACTACAAAAAGTGCACAACATACCCCTTAGGATCCATCTCTGCTCCTTAATCCCACCTATTCAGCCCATATGCATCAAGCAAGAACCTAGGGTTTCCAAGGATAAACAAAGAAATCAAGATGTGAGAGAGGGAGGGGAACTGAGCTGTGCGCGCGGGGGGAGGGGGGCTTACCTCACCGGAGAAGCACAACAAGCCACGTGCGGGACAAGCAGTCGCTGGGCTACGAGAGGACCACCGTGCACCAGAGAGCACCCAGGAAGAACGCGGCTTGGGGGAGAGGTGCAATGAAAGAAAAGAAGATGAAGCAGGGAGGGCTGCTCGGGCGAGTCTTTTGGCTAATTAGCCTGAGGTTAATCTCATCCTTTCGCATTGGGGTACCAGCCAAAATGAATAAAAAACAAATTAAAACAAGCTATAGGGCAAAAGATCAACTGGCACAAGAACTTCAGGGTAAAAAATGAATCAAAGTAAAAGAGAGCAAATGATCAAAAGCAGCCAAATTGAAGGGCAAAGTATCAATTATCCCTTTTGAAATAGGTGGTTGCCCACCATGTCACCCCATGTCTAGGTGGGTGACTTCCAATCCCACCTCCTAGAGATATATGTGTAATTCTATTTTATAAAACTTCCTTTGGGTCATGGTGGAAAAAGAATAAGAGGTTGAACCTATATCTTATTGAAATCATAATCAACAATAATATGACGATTAGATTTGGACCTATATCCCATCTACTAGTAACGAGTAACCACTTCGTTTGCATTACTAATCGTAATCAATAATAGATGCAAACATTTATTACAAATCACTAGTCTCCTTGGGCACACATATTCACCCGTATCTTCATAGATCATGCCGGGTAGTTCTCTAAATTTAGAACCAAATACGGAAGGAAATTTGGTCCATCCTTCATTGTCAATGAAGATCTACTTCCTGCCATGTGCTGCTTCTTCTACGAGTTGATCGGCACTGGCTTTGATACCAGATTTTGGATTGCGACCACTCCAATTTGTTTACAACCACGTTGTGATGATACGACCACTCATATATCAGACTTCAACCACTTGAACGATCTCGAGTAGCAGTCGTAACCTTCGTTGCTACAGTAGCCACGAGTGCTATAATAATTTTTGAGTGCTACAGTAACCTTCCTTAAGATCACGTCACCTCCTCTGATGTTGTCTTCGATCACTAGCTTGTGGACAACTTCAACTACTTCCACTTACAACCACGAATAGCAGTCATAAGCTTTGTCTGCTATAGTATTCCACGAATACTTCAGTACTCATTAGCTTCGTCACCGATCGTAACGCTTCAAGCTTCTTTGATAGTCAGAGCCTTCTGATGGTGATCAAATGCCTAGATATTGATGTCGTTTAGACTGGTTCGAATATTTTCGATGTGGTTTGGACGGTCTGAATGTCTTCTCTCTGATCAGAAGTAGTCTGATCATTTTAATGTTGATTGAACGTTCTGGATGACTTCGAGTGCTATTCGGACTAGTTCGAGCAGCTCCTTGTGAACGTTCGGACTGGTCCGACCAGTCCGAACGTTCTGTCTTCTTCACGACTATCTCCTTTGCTCTTCGAGTACGACAACATTAACACAAAACAATTGAGCGATAGAATAACAAAGTCTTTTTGGTGGTGCTCGAACTTTTGCTGCACCTTTTTTTGTTTTCTCCACTATTTATATACGGTTTTACACCTTAGACTTGTATACAACAAATTGATTCTGAAACATAAATTTCTAATTTTAAACTGATTTGGACTTCAACTCAAAAACAAATTTGGCGGGATTATTTCCAACATTCTAACCATAATATTTTGCATCTACTCACACTAATCTCTGGTCTGGACTTGATCGAATGGATGAACTAGTGAAGCGAAGGATCTTCAGTTATTACTCTAAACCTGGACTTTGGCAACAACAAGAAGGCGAGCTCCACTTCTCTTCTTCTCTTGCGCTGCCTTCTTTCTTTCCTGCCTTCCTTCTTCTGTTCCCTGCCTCCTCATCCTCCTGGCTTGACGTAGCAGAAGCAACACCAATCAACAGCAATAGTACGTAGCAAAAGAAAATCCAGTGGGGGAGGGCCTCAGGTGAGGTCCTCCCCCATAGAAAATGCTTCCGTACGTAGCAGCGAGAGCATACAACAACGACAACCATGTAGTAGCACGCAGCTAAGCAGCAGCAATGACTGCCCTGCTTGCATGTGTGCTCGTGAACAAGAGGGGCATGGCAAGTAGGGCAGCGGCGACCACAACAACTTAAGGCAAGGCTAGGGTAGAAACTAGGTGGCTTGGCATGCACCACCTGCCTTCCTTTTATGGGCTCAAAAGTCGAGGCTCGCACACCGAGGCCACGCAGAGGCTGTGACGGCCACGGCTTCAGCCTAGCTTCTCTCTCTTTTTTTTCTTCTTTGGCAAGTAACGGAGTATTACATGGAAGAAGTTGACAATAGGCATTTTGATTGGAGAAGATACATATGGCATTAAAGAGGGGGATCGGTGGTGATATGCATAGTTGATGGTGCTAGAGTTGGAGAGAGGAGGGTTTGCAGGGTCAAATATGAATCGAACAGTCTCGAATACGAATACGAATTTATATTTTTTAAAATGAATATGAATTTATGTTTTTAAAAACAATATAAATACTAATTTAAATATTCTCGAATACGAATACGAATCGAATGGCGTAACAAATACGAATTAGAATCGAATATATACTTAATTCAGTCGAATGTGAATATTTTAAAATTTTTGTAACAAATCTCGGTAGAACAAATTTATATAACATGACTACACGTCTACACGAGCTAGCAGTCTAGCGCATAGCATTGAAAATTATACAAAGTAATTTTTATTTCTTACTTGTAAATCTTAGTTCATCAGAAATTTGCTTCCTGCAATCATCCCAGGGAGGTCGCTAGCTGGGATACATTCATATGAATATCTCCTAGTAGTGGAGTATCCTACCTACGTGCACAACTGATGAGTTGTAGATGTCTGCAGTTATATATCCTATGTCGTAAGACTAGAATAATCAGGGATGAAAACAGATCGAATACGAATTGAATAGACTCGAATATGAATTTGAACATTTTTGAATATGAATTCTTATTTTAAAACAAATATGAATATGAGTTCAAACATTCTCGAATACAGATTTTGCTTATTATATTTGTGTTTTTAATATAAATATCAGATAAAACGGATTATTTCATACCATTTTCTATCCCTAGGTGCCAGCCACAAGGTCGAGCCAAGTCAGAAGTAGAGGGAAGCAGCAACACGCCGCTCTCTAGTGGCAAGGTGGAACGACGGCGGTGTAGGTATAGCACCGAAGTTTGTTGTTGATGAGGAGGTGACTGAGATTGAGAGGACAGAAACATGGGCGTGAGGAGAGGGTAGTCTAAGGATTTCCAAAATATTTTTTCTCCAAAATGCATAAACGTGGTTTAGCACTAAACAGAGCAAACTTCTGGTGGCAGTATTAAAGTTATCATGAAGAGGTATTTTGCGAAAATAAGGAACATTGGGTGGCATGGCGTTATTTTTCCTAATAATAATGCTATCAAAAGAGCATAAAAATCATAATATTTTGATTGCACTTTGCATGGCATATTTACTAGTATCATTTTCATATCACCAATCTCGATGCATATCTACAAGTTTAGTTGCACATACTATCCACATTTTTGGAAGAATAAATAACAAAAATGTTTAGTGATCTATTATATTACACATATATCAATATATCATGCATCACAATGTATTCGGCCGGTTATCTTAAAAAATAGCTATCAATCACGGGCAAAAGATTTTCCATAAAACCTCAAGGAGTGTTGGGAAGCTCTGTCCGTCGGTAGAGCTGTTCTCAAGTCAAAGTGGAGAAAATTAATTCTACAAATATAAGAAAAAACAGTGATCTGGTACATAAAAGGCTTTCATAAATGCAGAACTACAGAAATTTCATCTAATACTACATAGGCGTCAACATGTATGGAAAAAATATAAAAGCTTCATGCACAAAGCGACATGTACTAGTTCTGAATTTTAAGTGGCACAAAAAGGGACACACATATGCTGCAGTTGCGATTCTAACTGCAGCTTGTCTGCATGCTTTGTGAGCCTTCAGATAAAAAAATGGATGGTTGGTATCAGTTGGTGGAAAAATTAGATGCGATGTTTTTTAATTGCAAAAAAAATCTTTGTTGTACTCGGATCCTCGTGATTCGTGATTTGTGATAAAAAAGAATTCTGCCATTTTTTATTGGTCATGCCAGCCCGATCACGATCCGACCGCCCGCGAGCGTGCAGGGTCTGAACGCAATTATAGGAGGGTTAATAGTGGAGGCGATCTGAATTTTTTTATGAAATAGTTGAGACCATTTTCCGGGCAAGACAAGTGTTCGATCCGATCAGATGATTGGTGTTGTTTTGTTTTATTATAGAAACATGGTGTTGTTTGGATATGTCTCGCAAGCACTAAATGAAAGATATATGAAACCAAACTTTTCACATTAGTACAGATTAAGTTGAAAGATGGAAATGCTTGCCTTCATACATATCTTATGTTTCTTCGCCATCTTACTTAATTTCTTCCTTGAATTTTAAAGGATGTTTTACTATCTGCTAATAGCTAGTAGCTTACTGCAGCAATAGCAGTGGTCGAACTGTCGAAGAGAGAAGCACCACCATCAGTTACAATATGCAATTCACAAGGGCGAATTTGGTGCAACTATGGAGTGTATGGGAAATTCAGTTGATGGTTCTCCTTAGCTTTGTCCTACAACTCTTTCTCTTCTTCACTGGAGGTCTCCGGCGTCGCAGAACCAATATATTGCTTAGGGTTTTTATCTGGTTGGCTTATGTGGGGGCGGACTTGGTGGCTGTTTATGCCCTTGGCCTCCTCTCTCGTTATGAGGACAAATACGATTTTGAAAGGGACTCATTTAGGGGGATGGACCCTTTGGCCTTCATCTGGGCGCCATTTCTTCTTGCTCATATTTCTTCTTGGGGGTGGACAAGACACTATCACTGCCTTTTCCATTGAGGACAGCAATTTATGGCTAAGACACCTATTGAACCTTGTAGTCCAGGTCACTCTAGCCTTGTACGTCTTCTGGAATTCAATGGGCCAAATCAATTTGCAGCTAGTGGCTCCTGCAGTCTTCATATTTGTTGCTGGAATAATCAAGTATGGGGAGAGGACATGGGCGCTCAAGTGCGGGAGCCAGGAAGGACTCCGAAGCTCAAGTGGGTACGAGGGCAAACAATTGGCAGGACAAAATAATGTGCTCGAGGACAATGTGCTCGAGGACAAACAACTTGACTATGGCAGCTATTCTAGCAAGGCATCCTACGCTCTTCAAACGGTGCAATGTGCTCGAGGATTGTTTGCAGGACGCACCATCGCACAACTGGAAGGACAAGTGCGTGAGAAATTGGTAGAAGGTTTGCAAGGACAAGGAAAACAAGTGAAGAACAGTATCATACAATTGGAGCTTGGGATGATGTATGATATCCTCTACACTAAGGCCATGGTGCTTAAAACATGGGCCGGCTGCATAATACGGTGTGTTGCCCACATCTCCATGATTGTTTCTTTTGTGCTCTTCATTGTAACCAGAAAGCACGGTCATAGTAGAGTTAATGTTGCCATCACCTATACACTGTTCATTGGGGCCCTCATCATGGAAGCCTGTGCTATTGCTATGGCGATGCTATCACCATGGACATCGGCATGGGCGCACTTGGAAAAGCGCAAGCTGCTTTGTTGGCCTCCCCAGAATGACATGTCATCTATTTTCAAGGCGCTTCGAGGTGAGGAGAGGTCATGGCTGTCAAATTCCGTGGGCCAATATAACCTTGCAGACTCTGCTATCCGTGATAGGTCCACACCTACTGTGATCTCAAAGATGATCAATGCATTTGGTTTGGAGAAGCCCTGGAGAAACCTTCGGCACGTCAAGCACGTTGAGGCTGAGAAGATGATCGAGTATTTTGTGGAATGTTTCCACAGACAAGACCAGCATCCATTCGAACGGCCGTTGGCTCTGAGCAAGCAACTGATCACATATATATTGAGCCTACCTTTTGAGCAGGCCATTATCCAGCTACATTTATGCACAGGCATGTACGTACAGCGATATCGAGACTTGGGCAGTGCAATTTCTTCTGGTCCTGAAGATGGTGAGAGAAATAAGGCACCTGTGGAAGAATGTGAGAAGCTGTCAAACTACATGATGTACCTCCTGGCGGTGCACCCTTCCATGTTGCCCGTCAGCAGCACCGCTGCACACGAGGCTGTAACCAAATTCTCCAACAGCATGAAGAACATTAGCTACGACACGGGGAACAAGCTAGAAATCATGGAGGGCCCTTTGAAGGAACAGTATGAAGTGCTATTCCCCGGGCAGGATCTCTAGTCAATCACCGGGTTCAATCTCGAGCGATGCACCGGGTCGGATCTCGAGCGATGCACCGGGTCGGATCTCGAGCGATCGTTGGTGGAGATGAAAGATGTATGGACGAGGCTGCTCGCGTACGCGGCCGGCAAGTGCCGCGGGGAGCTGCACGCGCGGCAGCTGGGCGACGGTGGGGAGCTTATAACCTTCGTCTGGTTGCTCATGCTGCACCATGGTCTTGCGGATGGGGCTTACAGGGAGCTCAAGTTGTCACGACATACTGCTCTTCAGAGTGGTGGCCCCGTAGGGGTGGTTGTGCCACTTTCGCCTCTCTATGCCTTCCCACCTGATGAGGGCGAGTGAAGGGGATCTATATACTTGAAAGGAATCGAGCAAATAGTGTGTAATCGGTTGAACCTACGTTTGTCTAGCGACCATCATTATATCTGCATGCTTGTAATAAATTAGTATATATACTTCAGGTTTGCGTTGGCTTTATTGCTTGTTTATGCGTGTATGCATGTACGAACAAAGTGTGTTTTGTCTTGTTTAAGCGCTTGATGTAATCTACACACATTCCCCTATTTAATCTAAGTGTTCGATGTAATCTATACATTACCCTACCAATATTATTACACTTGAGAATACAGTAAGCATTACTTTGTTATGTCTGCTGGAAAAAATAAACTGATGTTTCCTGGTTCACGCGGCAATCTGTTTTGATCTTTTTAAGCTTGATTTGTGGATAAAAATGTCTTCCATCTAACAATTATTTTCTTGCAGTAGAGGAACACGCACCACCATGCACGCACACGAGTGTGCCCCCCCTAAGTACATGCCTAGAACTACAGAGACCGAAGATAAATTTACAACTTCATAAAATTCACTGAAACGTATTGATATGTATAAAAGGTTAACAAACAAACCAATGTTAACTTTCCAGCCAGTTTGGTCTGTGACATTGTTGAACGTGTTCCATTCAATTTACTGGCCTTGGCAATCTGTACTGGTACCTTATCAGGTCTTTCCGACAGTTATTTTAACCTAACCCAGAGACGGCAGACTACAGATCCTAATTCTCAGTGTTATGAATATTGTGTATGTATTCCTATGTCGACAAGGACTGCAACGGGAGCCAGCCGACAGCGGTAATGGTGGGGTCAGGCTCGAAGCGGCGTGGATCGTTCGATGGAGACCTAGAAGACGGTCGGATTTAGCAACCGACAACGGTGACTTGCAGAGCGCGAGGTGGAGGCGACCGACGGCGACTTGTAGGAGCCTCCAGGTGGTGGATACCAGTGAAGAGGCTGGTAGCGGAGCGCCGGCGTGACTCACGGAGAGATTGGTGGCAGCGGCGACAAGGATCTGGGCTAAGGCTGTGAGATCGACGACTGGAGGGCAGCAGTGGCCGGAGACAAGGTGGCAACAACCGTCGAAGAAGCGGCAGGACACTGCGGCAGCAGCCGAAAACAGGCGGCCAGATTGGGCCTACGGCCGAGCAACATGGAGGTGGCCACCCCCGGGGAGACGACGGCCCAAGCAACAGTGGCCATCTCCGAGAGCGGACAACTCTCCTCCCGGGGGCAGCAAATGTGGAAAATGAGTGGAGGCTAGGGTTAGTGTATGTTTTCAAGAGCCTCAATGGGCAATATATATAGAATACAAAGAAGACACAAGACTAAACACTACTACAATAGGAAATACCATTAATACCTTTAACAACCTCACCATACGAGGGGATGGAAATTTGCATAGCATACTGTACATAGAATAATGCAAGGCTTTACCTCAATAATTGCATTGATACACTTCACTTCTTCCTTCACCTCTGCTGTAGAACTACATGCACCTTGCTAGACATACCAAATGATTAGATCCCTTCATGCCAGCCATACCATTTCCTGCATCAGCAAAGCCACAGACAACATTGAAACATGTCAGATTCGGTTCCTGCATCAGCTGGTGTGAAATAAAAAAAACATCCTTGTTCAAAAAACCCCTTAATTACTACATAAAGAATTTATTATATGTGTAACATTCAAAAGCAATTTTTCTCCAACCTAGAGTTCACTGGAGACCACTGGTGGAACCAGGATTTGGCTACGCCCTAAGCTAAACTGTAACAACCTAAAACTAACGTCAATTTTTACCTATACCAAGACATAACAAAAGTACATTACAAATGCATCATTGATATAAAACTTAAGTTCAATGCTAAAACATAATAAGGAAACCATGGTAAAATATAAATAATGTAGCATGATTGAGATATAATTTGAGTACCTAAATTACAAAAAATTGTTCTCTATCCTATCTCACCATTGCTTCATTGATAGTTAGACATGAGCCAAAACCTACAAAGATAACATATGAGAGTAAATCAAACAGATGTATGAATAAATACAAAGAACATAAAGTTTACATTTATAAGAAGCCTGGTTTCAAACCCCACTAGAAACAAAATTTTAGGTGATTATTCCTCTGGTGCGGCTCACTGGTTTGACCATAGCCAGTTTAGCTGCTTCAGCTCTGGTTTGAGGCAGTCCCATATATATATTTGAAAATAAAAAAATTGTAAACAGGTTTCCAATGGTATAACCATCAATACTTGGCTAGTAATGAAAAAAATGAAAATTGAAAAGTTTAAATGACATACCACTTGGCAATTTGGCACATACCCACTTGGTTGCAAGAAGATATTTAGTAACAACTCTTGATCCCAGTTGGAAGACTTCTTTTAATCCATGGTTTGACCTAGGCAAATAAAAGTATGACCTCATATCAGTTGAATCCTCTATCGTTAGCTTGTACACGATAAATCTTACCAAAAAAGCATTAGTGAACAACTAAATAATACATCATGGAGAATTAACCAATTAGATAACATTCTTTACAACATAACATAACATAGGTTGATAGAAGATATGAATATGTTACAACTTGCAGTGCTATCTATTAGAGTACTTCCACTTGCTATCCCTACCAGAAATATATTACAAAATTGTAAAATAATTCAACACAAAATGTAAAGATCAGATTTCCCTCTTGCTTGTCCCATAAAGCAAAAGGAAAAAGGAAAGGAAACCAATTATCATTTGTCCCACATATGCTTCAGTTCTGTTGCAAGTGGAAAGGAAAAAGGGCTTCAGATTTCCCTCTAGGCGGCGGCAGACATAGCGGACCTCCAGGCGGCGACAAACATGGAGGACCTCTAGGCGGCGGGAGAGGCAGCGACGGCGAGGTCCGAGGTGAACTTCAGGTGACGGGATTGGTGGATCTCCAGGTGTTGCGAGCGGCGAACCTCCAGGTGGTGGCAGTGAGGTCCGAGGTGACCTCCAAGCGACGGGATCAGTGGATCTCCAGGCACTGCGAGCTGGTTGGTGGCCTCTGGCCAGTGGCGACGGAGGCCGAGGAGAAGCGACGTGAATGTCCTAGAGGGAGATCGGGAGAGGATTAGGGTTTAGGGGTTGCTTGGTTGATCAGCAGCTCGGGTTGTATGCTCGCGTTCGTCTGTCTTCTCTGTTGGGCTGCCTTCTCTGTTGGGCCAAGATTCAATTGGGCCATACATATCGCTCACGTATCGCACCGCATCGGAAACGTATCGGGGGTATTTTCTAATTTTTTCAGCTGAAATTCACCGATACTCCGCCGATACCATATCGTCGTGTATCGGAACATATCACCATATCGCATACGCGTACGGTAGTCAAGTGGTGTATCAGTGCTTCCTTGATGAAATGTAATGCATGTTTAGGCTAATAGCTGAAAGCCTGAAACCACTATGGGTTAATTCTTCTACATGAAAAGAGATCATATCTGATCTCTCAGATTTGTACTTAATAATAAATATCGGAACAGGCAAGCTGATTGAACAAGAAAAATGAATTACAATACATAATGTAACACACTTACTGTGCAGAGTAGTGCAAGTGTTTCCTTCCATTCATTTAGTGGCCAACTACTCACAAAACTCATTAAATCATTGCCCACCATAGCAGAAACAACCTGAGTTTGAACCAACGGAAATATAAATCATGGTAATACAAGCAGAAATATTGCAGTCAGAAATAATAAAGCAGAGATATTCAATAAACCGAGAATAAAAGAATACCTTTAGATAGGGTGAGATACTGTTTTTAAGATAATGAATTCTTGTGCTTTCCCATAGAGCAGAACCACCAGCATAGGCAATAACCAGAGCATTAGTAATACGATTTGTAGCAAGGCACTGATTAACTACCCCTTTGTAGTCTCCAACTACCAATGCATGTTGAATACAGAATACTTTTGTCAATGGATGGATCAGATGGCACAACATTTCTGGGCATTTCCTGCTCTATCTATTGACCATTTGTAGATATTGATTCCTCAGCCAAACTAGTCTCTCTGAAGGGAGGGCGACGCAGGTCAGGACCGGGGGCGCAGGGGCAGCGCTGGCCGGGAGGGGTGGTGTGGGGGCATAGGTAGGGTTGGCTGGCGGCCAGTTTGCAGATTGCAATGCAGTGCACTGCACTGGTCCAGACAGTGCGAATGGGCATTTGGCAACGAGTAGGCCTGCGCTTGTGGGCTTCCTTCCGCAAATGGGTCACGGAGTGGGCTACCTCCACTGATCTTGCCAATACTAAAATATCTGACTATACATACCATGGGCCTAATTCCGCCCCCACCAGAGACTATAATCATCCAATGCATGTAATATGTGTGAGGATTTTACTTAAAACTCCTTCTAAATGACCTCAGGCAATAGCTTCTGAGCCTAATTAATGCCTGTAGTTGCCTAACTGTCATCCTGTAAGCGACCCTAGTACCAGGAGTACTGTCATCACCATCCGTGCCCCATCCCTGACGTCCACTTCTCTCCTACCACCTAACAATGTTGAAGAGAAATAAGAACCATATAAGGGAAATATTAAAATTAAACTAGTCAGATGGAACTTTATTGCTGGAAAGAGTTCATACCTGCACCGAGTTTGCCAAAATCAAGGCGATATGAGGGATCTTACACCATGGGACTTCAAGCCCTTGACACCTTCTTGGACACCTGACACGTTCTTTCACTGAGGAGCTTCCCGGCGACACTCTGCAATCTCACCAGGCGATTGACATCCAGGCATCCTGACCCGCTGCCAATCTGTGAATTTGCTCTCTTGCCGGAGAGGGGCCCATTTTGATCGGTTTCGGCATGTTGCATTGACGCATATTATTGGCTGCAGGTAAGATACAAGAACCCATCATTAGACGCATTGCATTCTTTACAACATTCCCACTATCAAGGCACTTGCAATAAGTCAGGTCGGACCTCACTCGTCCGTGTCACAACCCCCATTACAGCTGTGAGCTTTACCAATCTCTGCTGTGCCAAGCTCCCTCAACCTATTACAACAGCAGTTTCAGTCAATATTTTTGGCAAACATTAAAAAAACTAGCTTACACCTATGATCTATCAGAGCAATGCAAATGGTCAATAATTTGGACTGCAGTATCAATCCACAGAAGCAGATGACACTAAAATTAAATTATGCACGCAATGTGCTCCTTCGATTCTTTAGTATTTAACATGGCAGTCTGGAGTACTGATAAACATTTTAACCAACTGCATGTCTTCGGTAAGTTCCACACATTCGTGGTGAACCACAGGCCATTAGCACGAATCGTTCAGTTGCCCAACACATAACAGGTACTTCTGGAGGAGCAAGTACAGACCTCATCAGCATCAGGATGTTGTAGAAGGCAATGTTAATACTCCATCACAAACATCTTGCACGCATTCCGGAGGTACGGCTCAAACCTGATGGAATAAAATGGAGCATATCAGCATCCATTTCCTCCATGTAACAATCAAACAAATCAACGCGTAGAAACTCAAATTCACAGAAAACAACAGAAGAATTATTGCGACTTTGTTGAAATTCTAACAAAAAACTGTAACGCAGGGGTTTGCTTCGGTACTCCTCTTTTCAAAAAGTTTACAGATCCTAAAGCAAAAGTAGTTAATAATGACTAGGGGTAAATTTGTACTAGCTAATATTAGTTAGTTTGATAATTGAATACATATCCAAATAAATCTCCCACTCTCTCTCTCTTCGTTTTATTCTAAATATACGCCGATGAAGACATCTTGTTTGGATGACTTGATTAACTAACTATACACGAATGAATCGATGAAGTATTTTTAGCGGCTGCAGCGGTGTCTAATCTCTACTACTTAAAAGAGTGAGTTGGTGACAGTGATTCATCTGCCTCTCCTCTTAATAGAAAAATTAAGTGTAGACAGGTGGTCCCAGTGTCCTTCCCCCGATCCATTGCTAATCCTCCTCGGAATGCCTCTGCGTCCTCTCCAAGGCTTCCAAGTCTCCAACCAAATTGCCATGTGCTAACATTGTAACTGTTGAGGAACCGTCGCTTGCGAGTCTCGTCCGATCGTTCCTCCTAGGTAAAAGAAAGAGATCTATCACAGAATAATGCAATTACAAAGATCGAACACAGAGAGATCAGAGGGGAACTCCTTTCTTTATTGCTTTTCTTCTCAAGTACACTTTACAATGATTAGCATCCTCTATTTATAAATTAACAGGAGGGTGCCCATAATGAGTCAGGCCTGCAGGCCCAGACCCTGGTTTCCCAACAGTAACCTCTTCACAAAGCACATCTTGCACACAACACAGAACCTTAGCCGCCAATGCCCTTAATCTAATAAACCTCAACGGTTGAGCAACATATGACTCACCGGTCGCGTACGACATGAGGTCTTCGCAACTTCTGCGGTTGCGCCACCCCCTCCACTGGTTCATGTGCTCACCCCTGCTTTCTTCGGATTCGGCTAAGATGTTGTTTTGACCACTAAATTCTCTTATCATATGTTCAAACAAGTCGTAAAAGTGCAATATTATAAAAATATTTTTCATAACAAATTCACTCATAGCATTTTCATATATCCAAACCATATGTTTTAAACAATATATTTGGTCAAAATTAATATGGCTTTTGACTGCACATATTCTAAGTTGTCACTCTTTTGTGACAAGAGGAAGTAGTATGGTGACTTCACAAACATGGAAAAAAATGCAAAATGAAACATAGACTGCAATTATTAATTGGGCCCAAAACAATTACTTATTCAGAAATGAGAATGCTTGGTTGAGAATTGTGTTCAATAATTTTGTCCAAAACAATAAGTCCCACCTAGGCCAATTTGGTAGTGAGTGACGTGACGAGAGGATGGCAATGTGCAGCTGGAGCATTGCAGCTAGGTTGAGGGTGCAGCGCAAGCCACGAAAGGAGACGGAGGCGCGACGCGAGCCATAGCAAAGCTTGGCAGGGTATGGCGGCAGAACCAAGGGCGCAGTGTAGGTCAAACATGTCGGTGGAGGCGTGACACGGGCCAGGGCAGAGCTTGGCCGGGCGTCCAGATGGAGTGGAGAGTGTAGCGCAAGTTGAGTCCGACAATGATGGATTGATGTCCTGAGGTAATATGATATTTTTTTATTCGATGCATCTCACGGGTACTGGGTACTGAACTAGTAACATAAGATTAGAATATGCGGCGGCGGCTAATGCCATCAAGCGAGATTAGAACAACGGCGGCCACATGTTGTACGATATCCTTAACAGCATTATAATATTTAATCAAGCCCTATAGAACAAGCAAGACTAGATACGCGAAGATGATGTATAGATGGTGAGTTGATGATGTAGAGATCGCGAGTTTTACTAGAATTTGGTTGCAATCGGTACTAAAATAATTTACAATTAGTACAGATTTACCCCTAGTTATTAATATCTACTTTTGCTTAAGACTCACACATGTTTCAAAAAGAGGCGTACGTACAGCAAAACCCAAAAACTTAACCAACAAACCAAAACATTTCAACGGCTCCCGCGAAGTCGACGTACATGGTGGTCGACTCCCGCGATCCATCTCCGCCTCGTAGAACGGCTCCGCCGCATCCACCTCTTTGAACCTAGATATCGAAGAGACGCGCCCACACATCAAACAAATCGGACCCTGAGGAAACCCTAGAAATGGAGGGAGGGGCGGCGGCGGCGCTAGTCTCACCGCTTGAGGAACTCGAGGAAGATGTTCTTCACCCGCGCCGCCTTCTCATCCACGAAGAACCCGCTGAACGCCTCCATCGCAGAAGAGGCTTCGAGAAGCTTCTGGATCTCGCCCCTGGGGATTGGGATTGGTTCTTGCGTCTGCGAGGGTGCGTGTGCGCGCGCGCTGGGGCACAAGGTTTTTTGGTTTGGGGAAGAAGGGGAAGGCGTGTAGGGGTTCTTGGCGGGATGGTGGCGGTGGGTTGGCGCCAATTCTTCGTGCCAAAACTGCGGCTGGAAGTCGATTGGGTGACCGGGTCTGTGGACCGGAGGTCGCTGGGGGCTACGTGAGCGGAAGGGAAGGGTTGGTGTCGTGGCCTGGTGCCCCGTGCTTGGGCCGTCGTATGGTTTCGGAAATGAGCTTGCCAATCTAGTCATGAAACTATGCTTGTACTGACGGCATGTATAACAGTAAGTTAGCTGTTTGTAAATATATACTATATAGGATTTTAGATGATACAGGGTGAGAGAATAAGAAAAGAAAAAGGTGCTTTCTACTATTTAATAGCCGGTTTTATAGACGATTTTTTTACTATTTATATTATTGTATAGATAACTATATAGATAACACATTAATTGTACAAGGTTATTAAAAAATTATATTGACAACACATTATATGCATTGTCTTTAATCCTGTCTATAGATAATATAGAGATGTATTACAGACTATCGCTGTCTATACCATTGTACCTGCTCTGAAAATTATATTACCCTAATAATTGCTTTGTTGCCTTTTAAAAATGTAAAACCTGAAATTATATCATGGTAGATTAAACTCAACAAAATTGGCCAAAAAGAGAGAGAATTTTCTTTCCTCTGGGGCATTTTAACACACAATTAGACTACCCATTAGACGAAAGTATTCAACGTTATGACGGCTCTTTTTCCCAATAGCACAGACATGAATAATTTCCTTTTGTCGTGAGGAAGAAAAACATAATGATCACGAAAGAAATACAAACATGGCGAGTCAAATCTTGCTGAGTGCTTCAAACGGCAGATAATCCAAACAATGCTTTATATGATACAACAGGAAAGATCGAAGGGATTAATCAAAGAAATTTACAAAAGGTCATATTCATCTTGGCATGATGGGAAAAAATGCAATTTGCAGCAAATAGGAATGCTTTCTTGGGAGAAAAAAAAGCGACTAGCTCTGAAACGTGGTACGCTTTTCCCACCCGTACAATAAAAATCTTGGTTGTTCCATCCGGTACAATAAAAATTCAAAAAACGCAACAATTAATTCTCAACTTTACAACAAATCTTTGCTCCCAATGCAACAAACACGAAATCACCAAAACAAAATTGTGTCCATCGATGATTGTCGCGACACCACACATGACGCCATGGCATGCACACTTGCACGAATGTGTTGCCACTCTTGTGTCAAATATCCAACAAATATCGTTTAGATGGTGAAACAATTCAATCGGCCAGTACAACAAAAAAATATAAAGAACACGCAACAAATTTTATCAATTAGTGCACACAAAAAGGCTACGACACCCTTGTTCTTCATGAACTTCAATTGCAACAAATTTCACATAAGAAGGCAACAATGAGGTTGCTACTTGTGCAACAAATCAACAGCCCACTGCAACAAAAATATGTCTTGCTAGAAGATTTGACAAAGATATTGCAACAATCAAAAACACTTTCTACAACAATTCGAGCAAATGCCCGCAGTAAAGCATACTTGTAGAAGGAGCATATGGGCGGTGAGGAGTAGCAGAGCTCGTCGGCTGAGGAGGAGGACAAAGCAATGCTTCTTCACCGACACTTGGAGGGGGGAGCACATTGGCCTCATCACCAATGAACATCTGCCCTTGTCGTTGGGCCGGGCTATCCACCTTGGGCCCCACCACTCCTCCACTCGCTGTTCAGCAATGATCCGAGAAGGGCAGCAAACCACGAGAGATAAGACCTCCGCTCGCTCTTATAGTTCTAGTTGTGGTTTTCAACAAATAATACACTTCAAGATTTTCAACACTTCAATGCAAACAAAATATAGGCAATTTAGATGAAACCATGAGTATAGAATTTAGATGCGTTTTAAAACTAGTTTAGAAATCTAAAATAAACAAATTTACACCATTATATCATTGCAACATTTTTCAAACAACAGTGACAACACTTCGTGATTACTTATGCAACAATTAGAGGCAATGCTCGCAACAACTTGAAATAGTACACAATATTTTCATAACTTTATCTAGAGTTTATCAGCAAACAAATTTACGATGTTGCAACGCTGCAACAGTGTCAAGTAGGGCATTACGTACTCTAGGCGCAGACCGAAGAGCACTTCATCCGGCGTGGAGAAATCCGGCAATGTTGCTCCCAGCGACAATCCGGCTGACGGGCTACAATAGATACCGATTTGGTAATCTGAGTCCGATTAGTAATAGATATGATATGAGGAGTTTGTGTCTAGTTCGGTCTAGGAGTTGAGTCTTAGTTGTTTGGGATTGTCCAATATATAAGAACCAGTGCTTGTAATTGGAGGGGCAATAATAGAACAATCTTCTTGCTATCACCTTTCTGATCTTCTTACTACCTCTGCTTTCCGGTGCCCTATCCCCAGCGCTCTATCTTCTAAATTCATCGGCACATCAAGACAGCACCTCCTGGCCGTCGCAAGGGTCAAGGACAAGGCCTCCCATCTTTCACTATTACCATCTTCGTTCGCTAAACTGAGCTCGTGATAATTTGGTATCAGAGTCAATGGAAGGGACGTCTGAGATGGCGACATTGGCCCAACAAATCACCGATCTCATGGCTTCCATGCTGAGCAAGATGTCAGAATTAAAGACGGATCTAATAGTGGAGATCACGGGCATGAAAGAGCGCATCAGCTTGTTGGAACAGAGACCTACCCATGCAGGGGATGATGCAGGTTCAAGGATAACCGACTAGAGGGGGTGAATAGAAGGTTATAAAATTTCTTACTTTCTAAAACTAATATCTATAAATTTAGAGCTAAGTAAGATTTCTATTGTAATTCAAGACCTACTCAGTTCTAGTAAAGATAAGGCACCACAAGCTAAGACTACAAATATATTTCTAGCTCAACTAGATATGACAATTTCAATTTCCAGAAATATAAACGCGAAAAGTAGAGACAAAGAAATAACTAAATGAAGACACGCGATGTTTTGACATGGTATCAAATACTTGCCGGTCTTCACTAGTAAAGATAAGGCTCCACAAATTAAGCCTTACTCCTCGATTCCACTAGTAGTTGTTCTTCCTCCGCTCCAGAGATGGCGAACACCGAACTATTCACAATTGGTGCCAGGCTTCTTCATAATCTTCTTAAAGAGATCACCACGCAAACTCCCGCCAAGTTGTCTAGGTGCCGGCAAACATCAAGAGTAATAAACTACGGCCTTCGCATGACGGATTTCAAGTGCCAAGGATCAAAACTAAGAATGAATGCACTTGCTTGACTCAACTACCTCAAAAAAATGCAACAAGTGTATATGAGGTGTGGAGAGTGCTCTTAGCTCAAGGATGTTAAATGAAGTTTCTTTTGTGTACTTGAGCTGGTGGAGGTGTATTTATACTCTTCACCAACCAAATATGACCGTTTGAGAGAAGATCATAAAAAATCAGGGAAATTGGTAATATCGTCGTTGTAAGGCCAATACTACCGCACTTCCTCGTAACGGCTATAGTAGGCGTAATTAATGTTTCTGAATTTGCCATCACTGTGCGGTGCGGTACTACCACCATTATAAGCGCAATAGTTTCAATATTTCGGTATTACTGTTTCTTTAGGGCCGTACTACCATATTTTTAGGACCAAAAGTGGCCATCTCTGGAAATAACATACTGCCAACTAGTATTAGGTACTACCGATGTGCGATAGTACCACTCAAGATTTGCGGTCATATTGCGGTGCGGTAGTACTGCCAAGGAAACTCCGATACTACTGTTTTTCCAGGGAGCAAACATGCTCCAATAGTACCTTTCTAGAAATTTCATACCACAAACTAGTAATCGGTCTTACCGGAGTGCGGTAGTACCGCACTATCTTCTGGTTATACCGCTGAGCGGTAGTAGTAACATGTAAAGTCCGGTACTACCGTTTTTCCTAATAATACATAGTTGGCTTTCAATTTTAATTCTAAGTGCATGCATGATCCTTTTTTGATCCAAATGGCACAAGAATATGCTATGAAGCTACTAGTCAAGTATGGCGACTAGTCTATAATCTGATCTTCCACCAATTCTCCAAAGAACGACAAAAAAAAAAAGATCCTAGACTACTTGTACCTTCCTTCTATGCCATCGTGATCTTCTCTTCAACTCTTGTAATGCATCTTTAGGTCGTAAACTATCTTTCAAGACTAAACCATTGAAATACTTGATAAACATGTTAGTCACATATTCACACATTTTCATTAATTACCAAAAACAATTTTCAGAGGTCAAGATGCTTTCAATCTCCCCTTTTTTGGTAATTGATGACAACCCAATCAATATAAGGGAAAGATAGAGTTTTGAATATACTACTTGTTAAAAAAACGAGTTATATATTCTTGTTGAGACTTTGAAAAACAAATAATTCTTGCAATGAGCTCAAAGGAGCTTTGAGAATTATTTGTAGTCGTTTCAAAGAAGGCTCCCTCTAAACATGTGCATGTATATTTGAGAAATTGTTTTGCAAGCACATGTAGAGATTTTTGAAAATTTTAGTAGAGCTTCTTTTGTTCGTTGAATTTGAGAGAATGAACAATACTATAATGAAGCCAAATAAGATAGAGATTGCAATTCATAAAAATAGAGAATAACATAACCACATTACCATATTACCAAGTTCAACACATTGCATAACATATCCACATAGTACATAACATAATACCATGACAAAGGTCATCACAATACAACACAAAGTTCATAGAAACATATCATATATAGGTATTATATAGTGGATAGATTTTCTTGACTTCTCCCCTTTGGCATCAAAATACCAAAAAGGGCCCTACTCTTGCGGAGAGGGGTCACGCGACGACAACAGCCATAGCGAACGAGGGAAGGCGGATTCACCAAAGTGTGCTCAATAGAGGTGACCCTCTCATTGAGAGAAGCAAGCGTTGCATTGTTTTTCAATTGATTGTCCTGAATCTAGAGAACAACAGAGTAAATTTGGTTTAAGGAAACTTGTTCCTCTTCTAGTGCATCTTCTTCTTGTTGGGCCTGAGGATGAGGTGCTGCAGGGATAGGAGGACCCTATCGTGGCTTGTATGGCTTATGGGAGGATCCCAATTCCCCACGGTATCCGGTCTTCTGGATTATCAAAGTTATGATATGTGGAGCATAATATATTTTTTTGACCCGATCATTCCTAGAAGAAGCAATTTCTCGAATGATGAGATCTACCACACCAAACTTCCTACCATTCATAATATTATCAATGATGTTCCACATGTGTCCTCTAATGGCATCGAAATTCCCATTCTTAGGGAAGAATGGTGTGGTTGATAATTCTGTTAACTAAGCTAGGAAGAGGAAGAAGACCAGTCAGCTTGCCTAGGGTTTATCTAACATTTGCATCATAATACTCTGTCCAAGCTAGGGATGGCAATGGGCGGGGTTGCGGGAGAAGCCTCCGCGGCCCCGTCCCCCGCGAGCCGGCCCCCCGCCCCGCCCCGTTAAGCCTCGCGGGGGGAGATGGCCCCCCGTCCCCGGTCCCCGTGGGGACCCGACCCCCACGGGGTCCCCGTAGGGATAAACAAAGGATTAAATTTATTTTTTAAAAAATAATAATTTAACTTTATTTATTAATTTATAATTACTTAAGCATATTTTTTTAAAAAATATAGCTTCAATATATATATTCTAATATATAAATTCAAGTTTTAGTCTAAATATATAAGAAAAAAAATACAATCTCTTATATTAAAAAACTATAATCTATTATTAAATATTTTTATTTTTATTGGGTCCCAGTGGACCACAAGCAGGATAACCCCGCCCCCGCCCATCCCATTCCCCCCACAGAGGGATATTATCCCCCGCCTCCGCCCCCCATGGGGATATTCCCCGCGGGGGGAATTGCCATCCCTAGTCCAAGCAGGGACTAGTAGTGTAAGTCTATCATAGTTTTTCTCATACCTGCCGACTCAATCCTTAGAGCTAGCTCAAATTCGTTCTTCTGGCACTCCAAGTGTCTGCGTCATCCATGCCATATGAGTGAAATCCAAAGATATATATTGTGGCATAGAACTGCCAGATGATTTCCTCATTGTAGTCACATTTTAGAGCTACAAGGTCCTGAATACCGGCCCTTTGAAATAGCCGATATGCTCCATCATACTTGTCCAGAGAGTCCATATGTCCCCAATCCACGTATTTGTGATCAGTGAATTGCCCATACATCTGTGCATACACCATCTGCTGAGCTCTAGTGTGAAACCTCGTACCTATAGATGTCCTTGGTTGCACAAACTGATTTCATTGATGCAGGATAGTGTATTCATCACTGGTGATCGTCCTTGGGTTAATTGTTTGCTCCTCGGGTTCTTCCATTTCTTCATCAGACTCACTTTCCTCCCGAGATGAGCTCTCCTCATTTGTAGATTCAGTGTCAAGAGCAGGTGCTTTTCCCCTATCTTCACTTGCCTTTTGAGCTCCCTTTGGGACAACCCCTAAAGCTTGGACAGGTTGCAAGTAAGGAGATATCGAAGTTTGACCAGGGAGGACTGATCTAGATCTCAGAGTACCACAGAACTTGAGAGTGGTGTTCTTAGTCCGAGGCATCTTCAAACAGAGATGAAAGAAAAACAAAGGAAAGTTAGAATTCATCCAAATAGGTTCATAGTTGAAAGGAATGAAGTGGCTGATTTGTTAGTAAAATTGGTAGTACTGACGTTCATACGGCAGTAGCACCGGGCTACAGTAGTTCAACCATTCAATGGCCGATATGACTGCACCACGGTAGTACCATGCATGATGAGCGGTAATACCACTTTTACTGAATAGATTCTAGGGCAAGCAATGCTTTGATTTTGTTGGTGTCTCTCATGGATTAGATACATAAACATCATAAGACACGAGTTTTAGCAATTTTCCCAAGAAAGGCTCACTGAATCATCCATATTCGCCAAAACCTAATTTGGACACACCTAGGGCTTGGAACAAGGCAATGCAAGGATAAAAACGAGATTTATACCTTGATTCGAAGGACAAATGCCCTCAGGTGATGTTGGACCATAGATTTGAGAGAATCGCCAGCAAGTTTGTGGATTTCAAGATTTGGATTTTGAGAGGAGAAAAAGAGGAGAGAGAGCGGGTGTACGACGTTGCGAAAATGCAGTATAACCGCTGGGGTGGAGAGAGAGGGAGGTTAAACAGGGGTGCAGTTAATGCATCTACTAACCGATGCGGTAGTACTGCACAATTAAAGCTGGTAGTACCGAACATCAGTAGTACCACAAGTTTCACACCGGTAATACCGCAAAGCGGTAGTACCATTGGAATAAAGCCAGTAGTTTCGAGTTTTCTGCAACTTCAGGGATAAATCTTGGAATTTTGAGAGTTATGCAAATGAATCCTAATTTTGCACTCAAATAAGTTTCATTTAGGATCATTATGCATTAACCAAGCCAAATAGGATCCAAAAATATAGTTTTATGAATATGGAGATTTTAGAAAAATATTTGAAAATATGTTTCTTAAAAGCACCAAATAACACCAAATGAGATTAAAGAGCATGAGACATGAGTTCAAGTAACATTTGAATAGTCTATGACATTTAACTCATTTTTCAACTTGCAAAAACAGTTTTCATCTAATGGTTTGGTAAAAATATTCGCTAATTGGTTTTCGGTTCAAATATGGCTAATTACTATATCTTCTTTGCTTATATGATCTCTCAAGAAGTGGTGGCGTATATCTATATGCTTGATTCTTGAGTGTTGGACTGGGTTATCGGCTATTTTCATAGCACTATCATTATTACAAAAAAGAGGCATTTTATCGAATTTAATACCATAATCCATCAATGTTTGCCTCATCCATAGCAATTCAGCATAATAACTACCCGCGGAAACAATTAGTTTTGGTGGTGTAAAGGGCTACGAAATTTTTTTCTTGGATGACCATGAAACTAAAGACCTTCCTAACAATAGACAATTTTTCGAGGAGCTTTTTGTATCCACTTTGCAATCTGTATATTCGGAATCCAAATATCTAATTACATCAAATTTAGCATATTTAGGATACCATAAGCTAATGCTAAAGGAATGCTTTAAATATCATAGAATTCTTTTTATGGTTGTCAAATGGCACTCTTGTGGCGAAGATTGAAAACATGCACACATGTAAACACTAAACATGATATCGGACTTAGATATGATAAGACAAAGCAAACTATCAATCATGGATCTATAAAGCTTTAAATCTACTGGTTTACCTATCTCATTGAGATCAAGATGTCTATTTGTCACCATGGGAGTCTTAATGGATTTTTCATCCTCCATGCCAAACTTCTTGAACAGGTCTTTTACATGCTTCGTTTAGTTTATGAATGTCCCGTCCTTGAGTTGCTTGATTTGGAGTCTAAAAAAATAGCTTAGTTCTCTAATCATGGATATATCAAATTCCCTAGATATTATAGCACCAAATTCATTGCAAAAGTCTTGGTTAGTAGACCCAAATATAGTATCATCAACATATATTTGGTATACAAAGAAATCAACATCAATAATTTTAATAAATAAAGTTTTATCAACCTTCCTAATTTTAAATCCTTTTCAGAGTAAAAAATCTCGAATACGCTCATACCATGCTCTAGGAGCTTGTTTTAAGCCATATAGCACCTTAGAGAGTTTATATACATAATTAGAATTTTTAAGATCTTCAAAACCAGGGGTTGTTCAACATATACAAGTTCAATTATTTTTCAATTAAAAAAGACTTTTAACATCAAATTGAAATAATTTGATATCAAAGCATGATCCAAAGGCAAGGAATATGCGAATAGACTCAAGTCTAGCTATGGAAGCAAATATTTCATCATAATCTAAACTTTCAACTTGAGTATAACCTTGAGTTACTAACATTGTCTTGTTTCTTACCACAACTCTATTTTCATCTTACTTATTGCGAAAACACACTTTGTGCTAATTATATTATGCTCCCTAGGTCTTTTCACTAATGTCCAAACATCATTTCGAGTGAAGTTGTTTAGATCTTCGTGCATTGCATTCACCCTATCCGGATCGTCTAGAGCGTCATCTACATGCGTTGGCTCAAGAGAGGAAACAAAAGAACAATATTCATAAAACGAAACTATACGAGATCGAGTTTGAACACCCTTACTGACGTCACTTAATATTTGGTCTATTGGATTATCCTTTGCAATCGCATTGTGAATCTTTTGTGGTAGTGTTGAAAGTTGTTCTTCTTTCTCTTCCAAGTCTGTTTCTTGAATGTCACTTGTTGTGGAAGAGGTAGGAGTTTCAACTTGCTTTGATGAAGATGATTCACTTGTATATTCCTTTGACTTGATATTGTCAATTTGTATATTCTTTATTGCTTGCCTTAATCCTTCATCACCTACATCATCTAAATTTTCTTACTATTCTTGAGAGCTATTAGTCTTATCAAATTGAACATCACATATTTTTTTTAACTAAACCGGAGTTTTTGTTGAAGACACGATAAGCCTTACTATTAGAAGAATAATCAAGTAAGAAACTTTAATCACATTGATTTTGAAATTTAGAGAGCCGAATATTCTTTCTTAAGATATAGCATTTGCAACCAAATACTCAAAAGAAGAAAATGTTCAGTTTTCGTCCAATGAGTAGCTCATAGGAAGTCTTTTTCAAAAGACAATGCAAGTAAAGGCAATTTATGGCATGATATACAGTGTTAATAGCTTCCGCCCAAAAATGATCGGAAGTATCATATTCATTAAGTATAGTCCTAACCATCTTAATTAATGTTCAATTTTTCCTCTCTACAACTCTATTTTGTTTCAGAGTGTAGATAGTGGAAAGCTCATGCTTTATTCCAAACTCATCAAAAAAAATCCTTAATTTTAGTGTTTTTGAATTCAGAGCCATTATCACTATGTAACATCGTGAAATTTTGAATGCAGAAAATTACGAAGAATTTAAAACTTTTCTTGTATTTTGTTGACATCGGAATTTTACTAAAATATTATTTGGATTTTTTTCTTTCTCTGGACTTTATATTATGTCAAACTATATTGCAAAATAATTCCCAAGTATAGGTGCTAATTCTAATAATAAAAGATGTGCATAATTTCTAACAAGGAAAGATGAGTTCGAAATCTTAGACCTTAATTCTAGAGTTAAGATAGTAAAGCAAAACCTAAAATTTAACTAAAGATTTGGACGAAAGGAATTATAATTGGGAAATTGATCTGAAAGGCAAATTTAAAAATCTAGAATTTAAGTTCAGCGGCAAAACCAAACCTTGAGTTCAGAAATCAAGTTTACAGTTTAAAAATTTTACAATCAAACCATAAATCCGAAATTTGAATCAAGGTTTCGAGCTCGAAAACTAACTACGAAAGTAAATTAAAAATAGAATAAAATAAAATACAATTTGTAATTCGACTTCAAATTAAGCTTATGTTTAAATTGAAAAATCCAAATTTACTCAATTTTCCCACAGTCTTTCTTCTCCTCTTCTTTTCTCTCTTTCCCCTCACTTCCAAGCGGGCCTGCACTCTTCTTTCTTCCTCCTTTCCTCTTTTCCTCTTTTCCCCCATGCTTTGTACTGCATCTCCCTATGCGCACGTCGCCTCCCCACGCCATGCCGTCCCGCCCACATCGCCACACCGCCTGTCTGCATCCTCGCCTCGCTCGCTGCCGCCTGCCGCCGCCGCTGCCGCCACGCCGCGCCCTATGCACGCACGTCGCCCTTGCCAGCCGTGTGCCATTGCCTATCCCGCGCCCTTGCCACCCGCACGGCCCATCTTCCCCAGCTATAAGGGAGCCTCGAGCTTGCCACTGCCACTGCCCCTACGCCTTCCCCTTCTCTCCCCCTGCTCTGCCTCGCCCGTCTGCACCCCCACGCCCGCGTTAGCCGCCGCCACCCCCGGCAACTTCGGTGAAGCTTTCCACAAGTCATCCGCGTCACAGTGTGCCTTACCCTCCTAGGAACTCCCTCCAGCGGTCGATTGGATTTCCTCGGAACAAAGCCCGCCGCGCGGCCGTTCTCCCTCTTCCCCGGCCAAAGCCGCCGCCACCCTCGCCATTTCCTCCTCGGCCCACCTCACTCCAATTCCTTGCGGTGAGAGCATCACCCCGACGCCCTCTAGCTTCACCAACCACCGCCCAGTCCCCTCATCGCCTGAGCTCCTCCGTCCACGTGAGCCTCCCCGCGCCGCCCTGAGCTCACGTCGCCTCGGCACCTCTCCAGCCAAGCCGTCACTGTAGGTGTGTTCCCCTTGTCACCCTCCTGCTCGTGCTCACCCTAATTTCCCCCTCTCTCTCCTCTCCGGTCACCGCCACCCCTGAGCCCCTCGCTCCAGCCACCGAGAGCCACCCCTAAGCTGTTTCTGATCGGCCGAGAGCCATGTTGCCACCACCTCTTGCTCCCTTGGTCTCCTGGGGTCTGTTTGGCCTCCATCGGCGCCTCTCTCTGGCCACCCCCTCGTCGGCGAACCTAACCGCCCAGCACGCCGCCGAACTCCCCCGCCTTGCTCTATTTCGGCCGAGCGCCTTTACCCCCATCATGTTTCCCTTTTTCCTCTCCCTCTCTCCTTATGACCCGTGGGCCCGACTAGATAGCAAGGTTCAAGCTCTTGCTTACATTACATATCTCAACATCTTTTACTAAGGGTTGAATTCATGTTAATATAAATATATAAATATATATTCAACCCTACAAAAAAATGTGTAATTGTGGATAGTTGCAAGGATAAGAAATTACTTATGGAATTATAATGGACAAGGTTGGCGCAAATTTTATGACAATAAAGACTAATGAATTAATCCTCATATAAAAGTTAACTAAAGCAAGATCATGCATGGACTACTCTCCCAAGTCGCAAGTAGATGTCATGTACTCAAAAATTTAATCAGTAATATTAATTAAAGGATCATAAAAGTAATCTTGAATGATTGCCAACCGAAGAATAGCAAGTCAATTATTTAAGAACAATTAATGTGTATATATATATGTATACACACACACACACACACACACACACACACACACATACACACATACTCTCGTAAGCTTGAGACTTTAAATCTATGCAAAGATCGTTTCCAAAGTTCTTAGATAGGCCTCGACAAACTGAAAAGTTAAATCACCCAAATAATAATTAGTCTCTCCCCAATATGAATGTTCGACATAAAAAAATTGAAAATAAAATGGTGTAACAAGATTTCACCACATGAAATATGGTTGCTTATCTCAAAATCATGAGACACATTTTTAAGGGTAAGAAATAAATGATGGAAGTAATTGGAATCATAGCATCGATGATATTTAAACTATAATGACGAGATTTGAAATAAAGCCTTGCCTAATTTTCCATCACTCATTATCTCAGGATTTAGATGATTGAGGATAATTATTAACGCAAATTGCAGCACTATCAAGGAAACCTTGTTACCTCCTAACTCACCCTTCCATTAGAACACAAACCCTTGATCGCTAATAAATAGACTTATTAATCTGCTAGATAGTCAACCCTACTTCTAATAATAATCGGTTAAATGACCAACCTCAAGCCTTAATCAAAATATCGATTTAATTATCTAGTAGCTAAGGATCTCAGATAATGCTTACATCTCGAGTTATCCAATTAATTCAACCAACTAACAGTATAAACATCACTTATGAAACCCGCTTTCTAAATCGCTTGAGGTTGCGCTCGGCAAATTATTAAATGCCCCGGGCAATCTCTCATATATATCCGTATGCCTAACTCGAGACATGAAACTTCCTTAATAAATATAAAAATTATTAAATAAATTATTAAATAAAGTGGGTCCAACCATAGTATTCTACAGTCAGCTATGTCTAGCCATCTTTAGACCCGAAGCAGAATATTCCTGTGAATACTCCTCCCGCCATAATACTTCCTTTTCCTTTTACCATTCATCGCTCCGCTCTAGCCCCGTTGACTCCGTCAATTCTCCGCGCCCAACCAATCCTACCTAAAATCACCCTTTAACTCATAATAAAGCTAAAATTGAGTTTATTTGGGTTTACTTAGACCTTCTTGAGTTATTTGCGTTTATTGGATTCAATTGTTTAGCGCGCAACTAGAAATTGGAATCATGAAGGCTCAGTGGATCCAGCAAGACCAAGATCCAGATGAAGATGAAGACCAGAAGCTTAAGATAAACAAACAAGAAAACTTTGAATGAGCTCAAGACTGCGGTAAACCGCGCAAAGCGAGTCAATACTTTGATCATTTTGAATCCCCATTTTAGCAAATTATTTATATTTAAATTATTAAATTGCATGCTATTATTTTTATGTGAAATCTTATGTCTGTTTTAATACTGTAGTAAGCTACCCTATGTAAGTGCTACTATCATATATTCCTGGCACATTAAACAGTGAACCTTATTTATTGCCCTAGGAAAAAAATCAAAAGGATAATCTTTCGAAAATAATTTACTTAAATGTGTACAGCTTAGCTTAGCACTACTTAGCTACCCAGGGTCGATAAAGAACCCTGATCATCACATATAATTACAAAGAGCAATTTTGGAAAATTGTTCATGGAAATAGTCATGTATTTTTTGTAATATCATTATTTTATGCCTCAAATACCCCAGCTTGCTTTCATATCTGGGCGGATGGTTCAGGGGCATGGTGCGGTGAAAGCACGATAATGTGGAATGTGGTAGAACCGCCCAGAAACCATGAGGACCGAATCTGGTCAGGACCTTCCATTATAAAATAGTACAGCCACAAGTCTACAAAGTGCAACTTGGCTAAGTAAACATATCGAACCTTGGACTCATCTCACAGGTTGGGGAGAGAAGTGAGGTAATACTAGGGCCTATTGTGCCTAAAGGGACACCGAGTGGAGGATGAATTGTTTCTCTGTCTTACTAGCGCTATGGGGAGTAGAGCCTGAAGACGCTAGCAATAGTGATTAACATCCTACGCAACGTATAGGACCCACCGCAAGTGGAAGCAGCCTATAGGGTGAGATGAGAACAAGAGGCCAGGTAGTTTGAAAGGTTACTGTGATGATCTACTCAACTGCATGACTAAGGAATCATGTAGGGCAACGAGCGGATTGTCTCTTGTGATGAAAGTGTACACACTCTGCAGTGTCAAAACTATTCGAATAGTCGTGCCCATGGTCAAGGGCGGACATGAGAACCTAACTTGAATATAGTTCTATTTCAAAAACAAATTTTTGATGGGAGGGACTTGGAAAGAAAAGTGGAGGACGATGGACAGTCGTTGTTTTATGTTGCCCTGGGTGTCGTCCCAGTAATAATGTAAGCGGCTATGACGCTGAAGAATTAATATATGGTGCAGGTGATCTGTAAAGGTGAATGAAATCTATACCACTACTATCACTACATCACTTTTTCAAACGCTATGATTTTGGTCCAATGGCTAGGTCTTAGGGATTTTCTTATGTATTATATTTAAAAAGCAATTTCAGGCAAACAAAACAACCTGAGCCTTTTCTTGGAAAGCCATGCATGTTAATTAATTGCATACTGTGTATTGGCTCGTGGAGCACGATGGATTGTGTGCTCACCCTCGCTCACTCACAAAATCCAAAATCAGGAGTCGAATCGTTACACATCAGCAATACGCCAAATCATGAAGGTGAACAAGACGAAAAGGCCAAGAACTAGGTCGCAACCCCAGTTGGCTGCCTGTGGGCATGTTCTGTGGGTCGCACCCATGTGCTTCGTTTCCGCTGCTGCTTTTATTGTTTTTGGCCTGATCGGCCCATGTGTAAGCTGTTGGACCCCGGAGCAACGACTCCTGGATTCTCTGTGTAAATCACATCAGTCCAAGATCAAGCTAGTGCACACAGTGGATAACAAAGATTCATATCATGCACAATAATATTTATTCATTAACTAAATATGGGTCTGATGGCCAAAATTTACATCAATGGTTCATAAACCAAAATTAAATATAAGCAGCGGAAGAAAACCAATAAAGTAGCAGCCCATCCTGCCTGCCCACAGGCGAATGACTGTAAGACGTAGCCTACTCGTCGTTATTCTCTCCGAAGTTGATGAAGTCCTTCTATGAAAATGGTGAATGAAGCAACATGAGTACATAAAGTACTCCACAAGCTACATCAGGAGGTTTAACAGAGTTCATGCATGCATAAGGATTGACAATGGAAGGCATAGTAGGTTATTTGTGCGTAAAGGCAGAATTAAAGTAAATACAGTAAATAGCTTTAAAAGTTGAATTTGATATAATAGATAGAAAGAGTAGTTTAACAAAATAATATCGTTAGTGCAGGCTCTAACCTATTCACAGGTATCCCACCTGGTCTATCTTTTCCAAAAAAAATCTCATATGGATTTCATCCATCCATATGCTTTTTAATATCCCATAGATTCCATCCATCCATAGGCCTTTTCAGAAACTATTTTGAAAAATCAAAGTCTAATCCATAAAAAACTTTACTCAGCTTGCCTATAACCGTGGGCACGGCTATCCAGGATAGATTATATACTCTGCAGAGGTTGTACAGCTTTACCCACAAGATATGATTATCTCATGTTGTCGGCCATTACATGCTTCCGTAGACGTGCGACTGAAAAAATCATAACAAAGCCTTTACAATGGTAAGCCTTCAACCTGGTCACGCCGCCACTAAGATTTCACCACAACTTGAATCCACAAGTTGGAGCCCCCTCTTGTGCCATGTGAGACTTCTCATGGCCTACGCCACGCTCACATTCAACCTATAGCGAGACCAAAGTTAGGACCTCACAAATTAGTCAGTCAGAACTGTCCCATACCAGTCTTGTGGTAGTACAATATGGCTTTGCAACAATAACTCACAGACTGGTCCTTAACTCGACTTAAGACTCATTCCACATACCCCTTGTGCCTAACAATCAATATTGTGTCACCGAACAACAATACATGCCAGCACCCACCGCCTAACCATTAGCCTAGGTCCAAACCAAGATTTTCTATTTTTCTTTGAAATATTCATATTCTTTCTTGACTCACCGAAGTCAAAAATAGATTTTAGAAACTCATCGTTTTCCAGTGAAACAAATATTCCCACTTAAATCATTCTAAGCATGGCTAAGCAATTCTATAAAATTTCTAGTCAATACTATTGTACTGACTAGGTTTTCATCTATGGTGACAAGGCATAAGAGAGTTCAATATCAAATTTGGCCATACACAAAGGATTTAGGTATAACTAGAATTTAAATCGAATTTAAACTAGATTTGAATAAAAGTATGTATACATAATAATTTAAAATAAACATAAATAATTTAAATTACTGGGAGCAACATGATCAAAGGTGTAACTTGCCGTGTTTGAAGTCTTGGTGCTGCGAATAGTCGAAGACGAACTCTCCGGAATAGTCGTAGTCCACACGTGGAAAATCAGAACAACTAAACTCAAATAAAATCCAGATAAAAGCCCAAAATTATAAAATATACGTTGGGAGATAGAATATGACTTTAGATGAATTTAGGAATTTGAATGGGTCCAATCGGAGTTAGGGCGAAGGAGAACGACTTCTGATAGTTTGAATTGCCAAAGGAATGAATAAAAAGAATTATTGGAATTCTTTTCTTTGTGAAGGAAAAGTGGTCGGAAACTATAATATTTTTGTGTGGTCGAAGCAGCGGTTAAGCTTGCGGAGGTCGAAGTCGAAGACAGAGACTCCAAGTACGGGTGTAGTTGAAGTCGAAGACAGGGTCGGAACTATACAGTTGTCGAAAGAATTAGATTTATGCAGAGTGGTCGAAAGAATCCGACGGCTTGGAGAGGTCGGACGGCTTCAAGTGGTCGGAGAGATCGAAGCGGAGGCTAAAACGGTCAAACAACTATGGTTGGCTTGAAGACGGAGGTCGAAGTTGAAGGCTCCAAGATCAAAGGCTGAAGTCGAAGTCTTCGAGGTCGAAGGTCGAAGGCTGGAGCCGAAGTCTCTGAAGGTAAAGTCAAAATCGGAGTCTTCGAAGGTCGAAATCTCTGGGGTTGAAGGTCGAAGTCGAAAATAAAGGCTTCGAGTACAGGTGAAGTCGAAGTCGAAGATTCGAGCAGTCGGAATATAAGAAGCCTCCAAACAGCGGAGTCTAAAGAGCCTCCGGATGGCGGAGCCTAAAGAGCCTCTGGATAGCGGAGTCTTAAGAGCCTCCGGATAGCGGTGACTTATGGGCCTTCAGACGTCGGAGTCTAAGAATCGGATGGTTGGGAGAAGTCAGACGGCTTCACGTGACAAGATCCGAGTGATCCAACGGCGGCGAAGACCGGTGAGATGTACAAAAGAGGGAGAAGAGTATGAGTCCGATTTTACCTTGGCGCAAGATTCAGGCTGCACGAAGTTGGCTGGCGGCGAGGGTGTAGCGAAGGCGTGTATGATTATCGATGGCATCGGCGAGGCGCAAGGAGGTCCGAGGCACCGGCAATTCCTCGTCGGAGCTCCTCAAACGAAGAAGGTAGAAGTCGCTCGGTGCGACAGGTTTACGAGTGAAACCAGGGCAATTGGGTGAGGGGAACAGTGGAGCCGAGCCCATGGACAGCAGTGCGGCGCACGAAGCCCGCGGTCTTGCTGGCGGTGCGGGGCACGGCGGGGTTGACAAGGGGCGCAAAAGGGAGAAGGGACTACGAGGAGTGCGTTGGCACACTTGTGCATCACCGCAATTGGCTAGAAGGTGGTTGGCGGCGAGGTGAAGTGGTGGTAGCTCGGCCAGCAGTGGTGACGGCTTCCAGCGGTGAGGAAGCTTAGCCAAGGGGCGGTCGAGAAAATTCAAAAATTATGAAATATATATTGAAAGGTAGATTATGAATTTAGAAACTTGAATCACTTGATTCGGAGTTCGAACGAAGGAAAATGAGCGATTGGAAGATTGTCGGATGAGAAAATGCTGAAAAAGGAAAAATCAGGAATATTTCGAAGGAATATTCCTCCGTGAACAGTAATGGACAGCACACCTCTTTCACTGTTTTTGGCCGTGGTGCTGGTGGAAAAAGACGTGGAGGTGAAGCCAACTAGCAAAATGGATTGCTAGGGACCTGAGGCACATGTAGGAAGTGACGGTACATCAAACGGAGCACGGTGACGACGCGGACAACGACAACGGCATAGGGCGTGGAGAGAAGAATAATTTTTGGGCACAAGACATAAAGAAGTAAGGTGAGTATGGCCTAGAACGTGGCGAGGCGAGGCTAGGAAAAAATATCGGCTAAGCCGAAAACTCACCGGCTGCGACGCAATCGTCGTTTGAACGACAACGGTACCGAAATAGAAAAAACTCAATATCTTTTTGCTCGGTGAGGCGAATCCAAAACCGTCCGGAGGGTAACTACCTGGGATGACTTGGCACGTTTTGACGTGAACGGATTGTTGAAAGCATTACCGGACAGGCGGGGACGCGAAGTGCCATTTGCGGCCATGGCAAGATGTCGGGCGTGAAAATTTGGGGAAGGTTTTTGGATAAACGGAGGGGAGCACGGCATAGAATGCGTCGAGATGAACTCAACGGCGCAGACGGCTCGGCCAACGGACTAACGAAACGCGGTGGACAAGACTTTATGCAACCTACAGGCTGACATCGGCGTTCCGGGCAAACGGAGTGGAGTTAACATGCGAGACTTGCGGCGAAACGAAGAGTAGAGCATGGGGAACGTGATGCTCACCTTTGTTTTGGTCAGGCATGCACGGTCGGCCGGTGGCGATGCGAGGAACGACGACGCGATATGGCCCACGGTGGTGACGATGCTTCGGCGAATGCGACATGAGCACCGCGTAGAACGCGACGAGGCGAAGCTGGGGATATGCTCAAAAGTGGCGGGGCTCCACCAGAGGAGGCGCAAAAGGCCGAAGAACGATGCTTGTACAACAAAAGTAAAACTCCGATTGCGGTCAAACGAATGGGAGTGAGGACTTGAGATTTTTGGGGTTGAGTGAGGATGAGGAGGGGCTCACGGTGCTCCTTTTTATAGGGGTTGAGGAGGTCCGAGGAGGGAGATCAAAGGCCCATGTCTTTGAATGACATGGGTTAAATTCTCGTGAAATAGCTCATGAATGAGCGGGGAAACAGTGGGAAATGAAGGAGCTTGTTGAGAGGAAGTGAATGCAATTAATTTCACGCAAATCCGTTGAGGAAATCACGAGTTATGGTGGTTTGAAGACAAGCTTCAAAATGCAACAATGGTGGTTTGAGGAAATCACGAAGGCTTCATGGAGATCAAAGGAAAAGGAGGAGAGAGAAAAAGAAAACAAAATCAAAAAAATTTCAAATTTTTTTAGAATACTTGGAACCTGAAAAGATTAAATAAAATATTTTCAGAATTTATTGAAGTATATTTTAATTTTTAAAAAATGTTTTTCTTTTTCTATCTTAAAATAATACAATAAATAACAAATAAAGTTTAAAAAGCTTAGAAAAATTCATAGAAGTTTCTAAAGCTATTTTGAACTTATAAAAATATTTTCAACTGAAATTTAGATATTTTTCTTTATAAAATATTTTTTTGTTTAACAGAAAAGCTATTTTCTTTAGCAAAAAATCAGGTTAGCTAAAAATTTTAAAGTTTCAAGCAACCAAATAACTTTAATTTTTATTTTAAGCTAAATTTATTTTTGTTTTACTTATTTTATTTTTTATTACTTTTCATAAAAATAACTATTTTTTAAAAAAGAAAATTAGGCATTAAATTTTTAAAAAAAACTTAAGAAACCAAAAGTAAATGTTTTTTTAAATTGAATCAAATATTTTGAAATAAACAACTGAGCTGTTAGATAAGCCTTCTGTTATAATTACGCTTCCGCATGATATATATACTTTGATGTTCAATAATGTATTTGTGAGCACTATCTACTGATTCAGGGAATAGTACGGTGGAATCACAGAGGATTCTAGATTGTAAATCCGGGTCCGACACACTATAGATTTTCTTTATTTTGAAATCAAATTTATTTTTGGCTATTTTTGCAAAACTTTTGAAAATACCGGAAGATTCGGCATTGTCATGTATGAAGAATACCCATGTACATCTAGAGTAATCATCTGTGATGAGTAAACAATAGATATTACCTCCGATACTCTTATAGGTCATTGGCCCAAACAAATCCATATGTAAGAGCTCTAATAACTTATATGTTGACATAATACTTTCGAAAGGATGAGACTTTGTAATTTGATTCTCAATTTGGCAAGCACTACATAATTTATTTTTATCAAACTTCATGTCATTCAAACCAACCACTAAGTCATGTTTGAAAAACTTTTTGAGTTGGATCATGCCAACAAAGCCTAGTCTTCTATATCATAACCAACCCAAAGAAGGTTTTGCCATTAAACAAGTTTTTAAACAAGAATCACTAGAAGAAAAATCAACCAAGTAAAGATTTTCAAATCTAAAACCTTTGAAAACTAATTCATTTCCTTTTTCTTTTGAAATGGTAACTCCTTCATTAGAGAATGAGCAAATTAAACCTAGATCACATAATTGAGTAATGGACAACAAATTAAAGTTTAATGTTTCCACAAGAGATATATTAGAAATTGAAAGGTCATTTGAGATAGTGATTTTACCCAAACCAAGAATCTTACCTTTGCTATTGTATCCCAATGTGATCTTCTTGTTGCTTCTATTTTCAAAGGTGATGAACATTCTTCGGTCTCTGGTCATGTGTTGAGTGCAACCGCTATCAAGCACCTAATACCTTTCATCGATCTTATAGTTCACCTACAAAAGAAAATCAAATTCTTTGAGGTACCCAAATTTGTTTGGGTCCTTGGAGGTTAGTGACCAAGGCTTTATGCACCCAAATAGCATTTTTTTAACGCCTAAAATTGAAGTACCTATAAATCTTGCAATAACATTACCATCCTTAATTTTCTTAAGCATATATATGATGTGGAGGGCTTGCACCAGATATGCCTCCGATTAGCCATAAACATATATTGAGTAGAGCAAGACAACAAAATTTCATCAAATGCTTAAACATCTAAATATGAATGCCAAAGCCTTTTCTTAGCATGCAAAAACATGGTTCTATAAGAATGAATCAGTGTTACTTGGACACAGACACAGGAATCGGAATCCGACTCGGATTCAGGTGTCCGATTCTGCAAACGAAAAAAATAGGATTCAAAGACTCAGCTACCATATACTAATATAATACTAATAAATGAATATCTTTCCTCTTCCAAACCCACGTGGCCATAACCCCATTCCTGACATCTTTCACTCTATTATTTCTTTCATTCGAAGCCTTCCCTTCTTCTACTCTTCACCTCTTTTTACTTCGCCAAAGTCACCCCATTCCTAGTCATGGTCATAAACAGGATATCGAGCTGTTGTTACCTCTTCCTCATCTAGTCTCTTCCTCCTTCACCTAGGACGCTGCTAAGGGTGTCCAATGAGTGTTAGAGAGTATCCGACATGTGTCAATACAGGGATACGTATCGATACGGCAAAAAAGTTTTGGACTCAGGTGTCCTGGTAACACTAGAATGAATACCCATAATGTTTTAGTTAGCTTATTTCATATTGGATCTCAAATATATTGGATGGCACATCACTGCCCCCTATTAGACATTTAAATGTTAAGTCCACTTTCACATTTCTAATCAAGTTATAGTATTTTCACTATTTTATAATTCTGAAAGCTTAGGATTTAGAGACTGATGTCACACGCCCTTGCAAAATTTTATGATTGAATTCAATCACATTTAGGATACACGAGAAGAATAAAATTCAGAATCAAAAGTTTTTTTGATTCTCATAAATAGAATTAAACTTGATATTGAATGTTTTGGTCATAAAACCTATGTTGCCCGGATACGGATACACGATACCGCGATTCATCATTTTTCCAAAAATACCGATACGGTGATATATATATATATATATATATATATATATATAGATATATATATATATATATGAAAAATACATTTTACACCCGGGTGTAATTACACCCACCTCTAATATACCACATAAACGAACTTGAAATACACATTTATCACCTTGGATATACTCGGATACTAATTATAAGATACTTCAATGTGAACCATATGAAAAAATTGCAAAGAAGTCCATAGTTTTTAGCGCATTTTGTAAATACCTTCATATACGCACATAAAAAGGAGTATGTAAAAAAAAATCTACATACTACCTCTGAAAAATTGTTCATACCACCTAGATAATCTTAAATACTTATATACTACACGTATATACCCTCTGTTACGTGAGATATTTCCTACGGTATGAGATACGAGATAGGGTATAATTACACCTAAGTGTAGAAAAGAGACTTCATATATATATATATATATATATATAAAGAAATTAATGAATGCTAATAAGGAATTGAGAAACTGAGAATATCTTAATATTGGTATAGCAAATTGCTTGATTCTCCAGTTCTCCCTCCTGGGGCAGGACATGCACTAGTACCAGTGTTGCACGATGCACTCGAGCCTCCAAATCCACCACCACCAGATGCCATAATCTGACAAGATCAAACATTGAATGAGCTCATACATTGCTATTACAACCTGGTGCATTCTACAAATCAGTGAATCACTAACAAACACACACAAATCAGTGAATCACTAACAAACACATACATACATAGATCTATCCTAGTCAACATTCAACAAATCAGAGAAGTGATGCTGATCGAGGGCTCACCGTGTAGGGGAGGCCGCGGCCGGGCGGTGTGGAGGGGAGGTTGTGGCCGGGCGACGGCGTGGAGGGAGGCTACGGCCAGGCGACACCATGGAGGGGAGGCGGCGGCGTGGAGAGAATGCTACAGCCGGGTGACGCCATGGAGAGGAGGCGGCGGCGTGGAGGGACGCTACCGCTAGGCAGCAGCGTGGAGGGTAGGCGACGGCCGAGCATCGCCATGGAGGGGAGGCTACGGCCAGGCGGTTCCGTGGAGGGGAGGCGGTGGCGTGGAGATGAGGCAGCAGCGTGGAGGGGTGACGGCGGCGCCAACCAGGGGGACAACGTGGAGGCATGAGACGGGGGGTGAAAGGGAAATGGATCTGGGCAAGGGGTACAAATTAGGTTATAGGTATCAGGGGGCATCCAGAAGTATCGAAATTATTTTCTTTTTTTTGAAAATTAAAAAAAGCTAGGATACGTATTGGAGCGTATCGGATGAGTATCCATATGTGATACGGTTTCTGATACTGATATGTGACTTTTGAGAAGTATCCACGCGTAGTAGCATAAAACTTCTCTCCCCACATCTAGTCAATTTTTCAGAAATTTTGGAAGCTTTCCCACAAAATATGCAAGGGCTTACATGGAGTGGGGGCTGCACTAGATATGCCCCTAATAAGTTTACTTTGAATTCTTTGAACAAAATTTAATTCAACACCGAACAATTTTTTTAAATTCAACAAGAAAATTTACAAGTTCACACATACACAATCAGTCTTACAGCCAAATAGCTAATATATTAGTTATTACATTAACATACGTTTTATACCTACTGATCCCAAGACAGCAGTGATATTAGGCAGTGTGTCAGGTCATACACTACATTTTAGAGCCATGATTCAGAACAACAAATTGTAGGTTCATACACACCTCAAACTAACACTAGTCTGCAGTTAGTGAATTCTCCGGTTAAATTGCCATGCAAACTGATCAACAGCCACCATTGCTTGTGAAGCCGAACCAAGAGAACCATCATACCTGTACATTAAGATACCAGTGTGAATTAAATAAATTTTTGGCAAACCACAGATGTACACTGACAGTATGTAAAGGAAACTTGTTTGATGATTTCTGTTAATTAAATGTTCAACCAGCAGATACGTACATAGAGACTAACAAGTAAGCTCCAATCTGCATAATAATAACTCCTTCACCTCCTGGCTTTGTTGTGTTAACGCAACGGGCACAAAACCAGTGTTCATGTATTGAGGTGACCAGATCTACAAAGCATAACTTGCAATCACAATATTGCTGAAGATAACAAAGATTCGAAGATATAATTAGCTTTCAACTTTTTTCTAAAAGCAGCAAGGCAGATTCAGACTCATAGTGTGAGAGACCTCACATTGGTTTGGCCCAATAGAGAAGAACTCCATCTGCAGATTATTCCGTTTAACAAAGTCCAAGAATGGTTGCAGATCGATAGCTTTCAATTGTGTTCCCTCTTGCTCTGCTCTGGACAGTTAAACAAAAAGTTTGTAAATTTTCAACTTTAGGAACTTGAGCATTCATGGATCTTAACGAGTAGTTTTTTTTATTTCTTTGACACTGAGATCTCTGTCACATCTGTGATTCAATTATTGAACTTCATATCAAACAAATTTTTCACCAATTTAGTTCTAGGAGACCTGATCCAGATTTCTGTTTCAAGCTTCCCTTCATGTCTAAAACAAATATGAATTTATTAACATTCAAAGATAAATATGAGCGTGGACCAAAGCAAAATAAAATTGCACATATGCATTCGACTTTCAGACTATCTCCCCCTCCTCGGTGAATAGGTTTGGAACAATCGTTTATCAAATTGGCATTTCAACTGCATCTTCCAATAACTGTGGATGGAATTATGGAAATAATATTGATAGGAAACTACAACATTACTTAATTCATCAATCAAACTTCCCAACCAGTTTCAATCAAACTATGACATTTCTAAATTCATCTGTAACACTCTTGCTATTGAACTGCTGCTGCCGTCAAGAATCGAATAATGATTAAACTAATTTAACATCCCAACAAAATAACCAAAGGACTATAAAAAAAACCAAAATAACTAAACAGCTTCCATCTTAAAATTCCGCGACCAAATGGGAAAGATTCGCAATGCCCATCCCCAATCCACCAACCCAACCGCCACTATCGTAGATTCTACAACCCCCGCAACTAGCAATAAGGAACAGCAGAGACAATGGCGACGGATATACGGTAGCTATGACCAAGAAATGTCCAAAAACTGTCCGTGCTCTGGGGATTGGGAATGAGACTTACACGATGGGGAGGAGGCGAGATGGCCCGGTCGGGTCGTAGTTGAGCAGCAGCGCCGCCTTGACCGGCTTCCCTGCAAGAGGACGGCGATTAGTGAGCAGCGGGAGCAGAAGGGGTTGAGAAGGGAGCTACAAGAAGCGAAGCGGGAGGGGAGGGGAGACCGGACGGGCCGACGTGCTTCCCGGCCCACTTCTCCCACGCCCGGCGCGCCCACGTCCAGTCAGCAGCCATGGGACGGTGGAAATAGTGTCGTCCGCCGCAACGGGGAGGCTGCGGTGGAGAAGGCGGCGGAGCGGGGCTGCCGGCGGTGACGTCCTGTGTCTCCGAGACAGTGGTGGGTTGGACGTCTGGGGTTTTCACGGAACTCCCCTCCTTTCTTTGTTGAGTGCGTTTTTGTTGTGGTGGCCCGGACCGCGAGTTTCTCTGGGCTTTTCTGGCAGCCCATATGCACATGTGCTGTACAGAGGCGCACGTCTCGCCCACCACGGGAATAAGAGTGTTTGATTATGGGATCATTTCCATTACGAAACCTATAATGTTACATTATAAGTAAATATTAAAACTATCTTTTAGAAGTTCTGACTATAAATAGGTAAACTATGTATAAGAAGAATATAGATCTAAAATTAATAAAAACTACGTTTTCTGATGTTCTCTTAATTGTTCTCTGGTGATTGGTTGCGTGGAATGTATTGGCGTTTGTTATTCTTTAACACTTTATCAGCATGAATCGCTCTACAAAGTGTAAGGTATGCAAACCCAAAAACTAATTTATTATGCACTGCAATTTCATAGATTAATCTATATCGCAGTTATATTCGTTTGCAATGTCATGATTAGATCAGTTGTATCCTAGGTAAATCTAAATATAGATTGATCTACAATTTATTAGTATGGATGTTCACTCTAATGATCTGGTAGATTAAATATCTAGACTCTAGACCAGTCGGGCATGATAGGTCTAAATAAATCGATCATGAAATCGGATAAATTCTACATCGGATTGAGGCATACACGCATGGATTGGCATCGTATGCATAGATTTGGCAAGAAATTGCCGTCGAGGCCCGCCGCAATTGTCCCCACGCACGGCGTCGATGACCACCACCTGAGCCCAACGCCGCCACTTGAAGTTGTTCTCGGTGCCGCCGTCCGAATTTTCTCTCGACATCGTTGCCTAAAGTAACTCTTAGTGCTGCCACCCAAAGTCGCTCTCAGCCACCAGTGTGCCCGATGCCGCCACTGCATGGCCACCTCCGTGCTTAGTCACCGGCGTGCCCGAAACTATCGTAGCTCGACCACCTGCGTGCATGGACGACGACATGCCCGAAGCCGCCGCTGCTCGACGTCTTCGCACACGGACAGCCGACGCCTAAAGCAACCGCAGCCTAGCCACCTTCGAGCATAGCCTCCGGCGCGCCCGAAGCCGCTGCGCCCGTGCCTAAAACCCGAGGGCCGCCACTGCGCCCTGCGCCCGGAGCTGCCCTCCATTGCTCAGCCTTTCCCTCCCATCGGCACCGCCATGACCACTCCCACGCCCGAGGCGTCTGCCACCGCCTCTACGCCTTGAGGCCACCGCCACTCGGGAGACCCATGGCTAGGGTTTTAAGCTCTAGCCCATAGGGACCGAGGCCCACCGGGCCGGTTTGCAAGCTGAGTGAAGTCAGCCCAAGATGGAGGGGCCCAAAGCCGAAAGAAAAAGGGGGGGGGGGAAGAAAACTAGTTTTCAATTTAGCCCCTAGAGTTTGGCTAAATTAGAAAAGATTTATTGATAATGCGATAACACTATAGGATGGGAAATTATTTAGTGATACCATGCCAGTTGTCACATGGGTTGTGTGTATAATTTGCTTAGTCATGCTTATAGTCTCGTTGGATTCATCATCAGATATGGTTAAATAATTATCTGAACTTAATGAGATATTGAACCGTGGTTGGTGCTACAATTATAAAATTTGTGTACCATGACATTGGTGTGTCATTGGTGTTGATCAAACAAAATTGGTTTTCACTTGGACGAGTGATCGTGCAGTAAAGGGGGAAGTGTGGATTCATTTTGAGAGATATGAAAGTCCCACCTAAGTAATATTTAAGGACTTAGCTTTGTGCGTCATTGATCTAAGCCTTACCGTGCAAACCACATGTCTAGTATAGGATAAACCTGACTAATTGATTTGTCATATTTTAATTTTGATTTTACCATTAAGTTGAACATGGTTGCTAATTTCTATGAGATACAAGAGGGGGCAATTATCAACTAGGTGGTCAACCTATTCGATGGCGAAACCTTAGCGGGCGAAATTGAGTTGAGGTTGAGCATTATAAAGGACTTGTTGTGATTTTCTTTAATGTAAGGATAATCACATCGTATAGGTACAGTTGTGCAATCTCTACTGAGTGTAAAACTATTCGAATAGCAGTGTCCCCCTGTTGTGGACAATGCTAAGTGATTTCACAGAAAGGGTGGTTATTTCATAAAACTTGATGGAGATTAACATTTGAAAGTGAATGGTTAATTCATTGGTGATTAAGTTCGTAAATGGGTTGTTCACGAGTGATTTATTCAATTCCTTTGATTATTTATTCATTATTGTTTTCATTAAAAGTTCGCTTTCAATCTATTTGTTGTATTTACCTTAAATTATTGCTTTCTGCAAAATAACTTTTTAGCCATCAATAGGTAAGCCTTACAAATTATATTATATTATATTTTTTTGTTACAAACGACTTGCTAAGTACCAGTGTACTAACGGCTTTATGCCTACTGTTGCTCAGTTTAAGAAGAAGAATCATATCAGCAGAAGGTACCTAAAGGAGGATACTTCGATGACTTCACGGAATAGTACTTCGCTTCCTAGTTGATTGCCTATGGGTAGGTTGAATGGCTATCACACTTATTTCTATTTTTTGCTGCTGGTATCTTAAGTCCTTCAGGTTATTATTTGTAAGGTTAGCCATAAGGTCGTATTCTGATAATTAATAATATTTGAGTCTTTCTCTTTATTAATCGTGTATATGATTGATATTTTATCTGTGTTTATACTATGTGCACTAGCATGATCCTGGACTAATGCGGTATACACAGATAGTCCAGATTTGCATATTTGAGTCTCGACACAACTCGACGGGCAACTTTAGGTATCATATTTTTCCTTAAGTTTGCTTTATCGGTTTAGATTATTCTAGGAGAATAATGGATTCATTATGCTGATACGGGGTTGCCTGATGTTCTCGACGTAGGATTGGATACTCACGGGTGTCTTGATGAATCGTAGTGATCCTTCAATGCTAGTGTTAGGGACGAACACTCTTTCATTCGTCAAAATATACTCGCGTCAATTTCGTCGACCACCAAGTGAAGATCTAGCATGCACTCAATTCCCAATAGAAAGGCTGAATGATCTTGATTGAGGAACACTCCTAATTCTCCATGGAATTTTAGCAACCAGGAAGAGTACAAACAAGAACTTTAGTAGATTGATTTTTATCAAAAGGTGGTCTATCCAACAATAAGAGTGTGCAATGGTTTTTATAGTGCCTCCCCCTACTGACACACGCGTAGGAAGCCTTAACTAATCTTAAGATGGTTCGGTTTTTGGCAAAGCCGAACCAATTTCTTACACAGTCAAGGTTTCCTATCCCAATTCCAAAACTTTAGCTATTCGGTTTCCTTTTATTTTGGGCTAAGCCCCTATTCGATTACAAGATTGAGTCTTATTTGGGCTTTCGGTCAAAGTAATGGCACGCATGCCATATCTTGTTCATGCCATGTGACTTGTAATCATGTAGCCTTCCTTTGGTTGACGGCTGCTTGGTCTTGAGTTCCCTGGCCGGATAGAAGTCTGAAGGCCTCCTTCCTCTTAGTACTCCCCAAACGCTTTGCTCCCAAAGTCTTCACATGAATCATACCTGAGTATACATAAAGTACTAGCGGGAGGTAGTATCCCAATCTCATCTTCAACTAAAGGAAATTCCTTAAGAAATAAAAGCACACGTTGTTGTTGTAGCTTGACCCTTGCCCTTGTCATTGGGCCCTTCGGTGCTTCATAGATAGATTCTTGGACATTCTTGTGCACTCTTGGATTAGAAGATATATATCAATCTTAGAAAAGATAGTTGCCACTACGCAAATCAATATTACAAAAGAGAGTAGACCCACTTAACTTATCAAGTATATCATTTAGCCTAAGAATAGGATGACAATAGTGAATAGTTATGTTGTTGATACCTCTACAGTCTATGTACATTCTTCAAGTACCATCTTTCTTAGAAACAAGAATAACAAAAACGACACAAGAGCTAAGATTCTCACGTACGTACCCTTTGTCCAAAAGTGCTTGCACTTTGATGCTCAATGCCTTGAATAAGTGGCAGACTAGTGGGCACCTCCATTGGAAACACATCGTCGTAAGCCTACAAAACTTGAGAACCAAATTGGGGTCATCTCTCACATCTCTCAACTCAGATTTTGTGACTATCACTACTAGCTTTTTCTCTCCCTCACGTTTGGTTTTCCTATTCAGTTTCAATTTTTCTTTTTCTCTCACCTTTTGTGGAATTACATTATTATGTTCCTTCCCTCTTTCACTTTCTATTTATACCTCTTTCTTTTGCATATTTTCAATCATAATTTGAGAAGGAGTCATAGGTCGCAATATTATTTCTTTGTTATCCCACATGAACTTATATTAATTTGTTATACCATCATGAATCACAGATCTATCATATTACCATGGCCTCCCTAAAAGTAAATGACATATATCCATAGAAACCGCATTACACTCCACAGTATCTCGGTAATTACCAATATGGAAACTAAGATCAACAGTGTACACAACATCCATAGAACCATCATTATTTAACCATTAAATTTGATATGGATGTTTCTTGTATTTCAACCTAATTTTAGTGCAAAGTTCTTTACTAGCCAAGTTATGACAACTTCCCCCATCAATAATAACCTCACTACACACACCATCCTTGCTCTTATTTGGAAAAGGTTACAGCGCTGCTCAGGCTGGATTTGGCTTGAACGCTCAACATCGAAGGGGTATACACAGTGATAGGACCGGACTCAGGGTCACAATATCCATCCCCATGTGCCTCCACCTCTCTTTCTCCACCATTGTAATCCTCATTCTTTTCAAAATCAATAAGGTACGTGGCATCTTCATCACTAGCAGAATCATACTCTTCATTCTCCGTTATCAATATTATCTTGTTGTTTGGGCAATACTTTTGCATATGTCCATGACCAAGGCATTTAAAACATTGAATGGAGCTACTCTTGATCGTAGAACCCACGAAAGATGACGAAAAAGGTGTTGGAGCTCTCTTTGAAATGGAAGGAGTAGCATTCTTTGCACTTGGGGCAGTACGTGCACTAGGAATAAAACTTTCACTAGATTGATTAATCTTAAATAAATTGAAATGAGATGTGGATTTACCTCCTGTAGGTGCTGTACGGGGAGTGTAGGAAGATGATTTTGAAGCCCTCATGTTTTCTTGTACTTGCCTCTCAGCCTTACTGGCTTGATGCACCAACTCCGCTACGTTGTTGTAGGGTTGAAATTCGGCAATTCGCTTGATAGGAGGGTGCAAATCAGTAAGGAAGTGAGCCATGGTATGTTCTTCTTGTTCATAAATATTAGCCCTAATTATGGCTATTTTTATCTATTTGTAGTATTCCTCAACCTTTAAACTCCCCTACTTCAATTGCTGTAATGTATCAAAGAGACCATATTTGTAATGTTTATGAACAAACCTTACTCTCATGTGAACTTCAACTCCTCCCATGTAGTAATAGGTGGCTCATTGTTCTTCCTTCTTTGATTTTGCACTTATTTCCACCAAATCAATGCATAATCATTGAATTCAAGTCCCGTCATGTGGATTTTCTTCTCTTCAAAATAATTGTGCAAACAGAATACCTTATCCACCTTGAGCTCCCATATGAGGTATTCTTCGGGCTCATGTGTACCTAAAAATGATGGCATTGTAAATTTAAGCGTACCAAATTTCTCTTCATTTGGTCCATCATCACCATAATGGTTACAGCGGTGCTAGTCAACGTCGTAGTGTAGAAAGTCATCGTCGTTGAAGTAAGGTGCCCCCCTACCACAACCCCTCCCCGAACCATGGAAGCCACCCCATTCACCACTCCCAAGTAGGGGTGGACGAATGGTGTTTGCCACCACGCGATCTCGCCTTTGTTAGCTTCTTAGCCATCTCGAGTAGCGGCTGCTCCCTCATCTCGTGGAGGAATGGCACCCCCACGATGGACACTTCCTTCCTCTTATTGTGGTCGAAGTGCTCATACAACATCGTTCAAAATATTTTTACGTAGTACATTCATTTGTTGGTTCATCTCAATACACATATCTTGCACAGAATTGTTGATGAGGCGACGGGGTCCTGATCTTCCAGGATGATAACTTCGATTTGGAGTAGAATGACTTTGACGATGCGGCTTCTAACCGATCACGACCAGAACACCAAGCAATCACTAAATCACACTCCGAATCATTATCAACCGTGCAAAGAACGCGGTTGATCTAACCACGAAGGTCTATTCCTACATGCAACCGAAGAACACGTAAAAACTAGATAACAAGCAATCTCAAATTGCAAGTAGGATTGAAATACTCAATATGGTGGGATTGCGAATAAGAATCTTGACAGGTGGTCATCTAACACAACTAAAGATACAAGTTGCAACAAAGGCAAACTAAACTTAAACGAAATTCGAGAAAACTAGAGGGGTGTGGTCTTCTAAAATAGGGGAGTAAAAGCCACACAAAACTAAAAAACAAAGGGGTGGTACTATTATTACTGTTCACGTTAACAGTAGTCGTTCATGAATAGTGGGGGTAGCATCTTCATCTTTGGCCCATGCATTACAAGGCTTGATTTGGCCCAAACAGATGGTGTAGCAACTTCTTTTGACGATTGCAGGCCGTATAGAAGAAATTTGCATGTAAGACTAGATCCATTAGAAAGAGAACGAGAAAAGCTTTCCATCATGTACTCATGGATCTCAAACGGACTACGTATGTGAAAGTTATGCTTGTTTGAAGTTGGACCTGTCAGACTGAATCTGAATTGATCTGGAAGCCGAATTGGATTCTAAAACGTGTCTTACTTGAACACTTGCTTGAATTGGTCCAAAAGTAATGTGGTGACCATAAGAAAAAGTTGGGGGAGACGTCGACATGGTATTGATATGTTGATTGGCTTCCCTTTTGGTAAACCCCAACTACGAGCTCGTAGTGTTGATGCAATCCTCCTTGTATAGCTGCGTAAATATGTATTTTGATCAGTAGCTAGCATCATATAGTTCATATGATATAAAGGCACTTCTAAAAGTAAGCTCACCTAATAATTTAAATAATATGTAGGAACTCTTGTAATTAGAACAACAAGCATTGCTAATATGGTTATATCCACTGGGTCCATATCCTCATCATCCTCCCCTTCTTAAAAACAAAGCTGTCATCGGTTTTTGATACGCTGAAAATAGGGTAACAAAGAAGCCAAGGTGTATGCATGGTATATGTATATGTCATCCGTTTTAACAATTTTTTGTTGTTGCATAATTAATGTTATAAAACAACAGCGATTATAAAAGCTCATTGTATTAGTAACCCAGAAGTTAATGAACAAATCAAAATTTCTCACACAGTAAGTATTGCAATTTGTTTTACAAATGTAAGTGATGCATTTATGCAATTCAAATCTATGAAGTTGTAAATTTGCATCGGTAGCACATATAGGCAAAGCTACAACTTTTGGAATCAAACAAAGTTCATCCAAGTAATTAGATTTCAATCGAGCAATAGCACATTCATCTAGCAAGAGTGAAAAGATTTGTAAGTTTTTTCATCCATCAACTTCATTATTTAGATTATCAACGCTAAATGGATCAATAAGAGATGAACACATAAGATTTGAATTGCTACTAATTTTTATTTTTCTCCCATAATGAACAAGATTCAACACACTAGAATTATTATTCAAAATAACAAGCTTCAATTCGTCCATGTGATCACAAGTTACGCATATTCGATATACATGAAATTGATTGTCTACACCGTAATCTCCAATCAAATTAAATTTATATGTGTAGGTATGAGTACTTACTAATGATTTTAAATATGAAATTTCAGTAAGATTCTTAATCACATAGATAGCTCTTTAGGATTATCGAACATGATATAGTATAAAAAATTCTCAAGAGATATTCTAGTAAGAACTTTCTGATGAGTAATCAATTCCACATTATGTAAATTAAGCAAAGAAATTTCAAAACATAGAATTTTCAATTGAACACATGAATTCTCACAATTACTCACATTTTCATATTTAAATTTAGCACCATATTTATTACCTTTATCGATCTCCGAAGTTGATATAGGTGTTGTGGGTATCAAATCTTTATGATGAAGCAAGGAGACAGCAAGTACTTGATCTTCAACCGTAATTATCTCCTCATCTTTTGTTTTCAATAGCACCCGTTGTTGCACATTCAATTCTTTGTCTTCAATGTCAACTCTCTTCTCTTCATCGTGGTTCTCAACTTTCTGCAAAGTGTTAGTCACAGAAAAAGGTACAAACAAGAGTTTGTTCTCATGTTTTTGTCATTAAGCATTCTCAATTTCTCCTCAATCTGACTTTCAACCTTACAAGCAAGTATAAACAAATGAGTGAGAGAATTATATTCTTTGTAAATAAGAATATCCTGAATTTCTTTATTAAGCCCACTTAAGAATATATTATCTGTAGCTTTAGCATGTTCCTTTAAACCACAACGCAACAAACGAGTATTTAATTCATGATAGTATTCCCTTACAGTTCTACTTCATTGCTTTAAACGTTGCAATCTAACTAGGAACAAAATCATCTCGCATAAGTTTTTTCAATGCATTCCAAGTTCATGGTACTTTCCTATATCTACCAAGATACTTCTACCAAAGTATTGCATCATCAATCAAAACACTAGTGGCAGCTCTAATCTTTTGCCTATCAAACCAATCATAGTATTTAAATTCTTTATCTAATGCTATTTTCCAGTCAATATAGGCATCAGGATCAAATTTACCAGCAAAGGATGGAAAATCATACTTAATTTTAGTTAATGCATCATCATCTTGTACCTCTCTTTGTAACCTATACATACCTCATTGATTTTGCTGGAGTCGACGATGATCGGAGCAATCAATTTTAGTGTAGTTGATGTAGTTGTTCTCTTCGATGTCATCATCCTCGTTCGACGAAGAGTTTGGAGCAAACAGTGTACGTCGAGTAGCTAGAGGTGAATGTTTATCAGGATATCAACTCTGTTCTTGATGGTGGTGAGGGTCTTATTAAGACGATCGAACACATTGTTGGTCTCACCAAAATTCCCACAATGTGATCTTGAACCTGTCATGGTTAGTAGAAAACAAGAAAATACATAAAAATTATGTAAATCTCTATAAACTATTAGGAGGTGGAGCTTGCTAAGGCACACATCTATCAAACTCTTATCAAGCTCTTACAAGTTCTTACCAATGCTAAATAGGTGGTGTAATCGGTGGCTGGTTCATGATAACTTGACTTAAGTGATGTGTATAGCGATTGTAAGGGCCAGTTCGACGTGGCCTGCTCGGTTAGTAAAAAGTGTAGCTTGGAAGGCTAGATATGTAGCAATGGATAACAATCAATTAATTTCAGAAATTACACAGAATTGAATTATAGTTCGTACCTAGCACTTAGCCTATGCTGCTGATCAAACAAGGATAGGAGAAGACCAAAACAAATGTGCAACAATATATAGGAGTGATGAACATAAGATAATTCAATAGAATGCAATTTGGAATTAAAAAGCACAAGGATTGATCCAAATCTGATAATGGCATATTTCTGTCCACTGGACAAGACGTCGGTATTTTGCCATAACTTTTTATTAGTTGACTCTTTTTTTATGATTCTTGTTTTCTTTGTTTCCTGACGGCTTTTTATACAACTTTTCTTTTGGGGCCATGTTCTAGAAACCGCAGATAAAATTGAACAAAAATCACAAGTGGAGACTGTTACAGATTCAATCCAGAAATTTGGGTCAAATTTCACTGCAGATATCTTTTAGCTGCCTTTTTAAAATGAAGCAAAATTTTAAGGGCAGTTAGATAAGAAAGTTATGGATCTAATTGCGGTGGTTTCACCCAAAAAGGATTCCGGAAACAAACGTTATGTCATTGTTAGTGGACGTGGCAGGAAAGCTGTTGATCTGGCCGAAATTATAAATTATGGTGTGGGGTGTTCTTGATGGATTTTGATGTGGAGATTTTTTTGTTTGAATTTTTATAGAAACAAGAATATGACCAACAACTAGACAATGCTAAGACGGACACAAACTCAATTTAGTAAACCAAAACTAATAGATCGAAAAGCACAATGGGGTTTGGACATCGGAAATAAATTCTTTTTGTAGGGCAATTTTTCTGGACTATAGGACATAAAAAATCAATCTACTAACTAGAGATACAAGAAATCCAACCGGTCAACTGAAGCTCTGATAGCACCTGATGAGGCAAAGGGGTCCCGATCTTCCGATAGGATGATAACTTCGATTTAGAGGAGAACGACTTTAACAATGCGGCTTCTAACCGATCATGACCAGAACACCAAGCAATCGCTAAATCACATTCTGAGTCGTTATCAACCGTGTCAAGAACGCGGTTGACTTGACCATAAAGGTCTATTTCTACATGCAACCGAAGAACACGTAAGAACTAGATAACAAGCAATCTCAAAATTGCAAATAGGATTGAAATACTCAATATGGTGGGATTCTGAATAAGGATCTTGACAGTGGTCGTCTGAGACAACTGAAGATACAAGTTGCAACGAAGGCAAAAACTAAACATAAACGAAATCCGAGAAAACTAGAGGGGTGTGACCTTCTTAAATAGAGGAGTGGAAGCCACACAAAACTAAGAAACAAGGGGGTGGTACTATTATTACTGTTCATGTGAACAGTAGTTGTCTGTGAATAGTGGGGGTAACACCTTCCTCTTTAGCCCATACATTACAAGGCCCAATTAGCCCACCCAAACAGGTGATGTAGCAAATTGTTTTGATGACTGCAGGCCGTACAGAAGAAATTTGTAGTCAAGGCTAGATACATTGAAAAGAGGACGAGAAAACCTTTCCATCAAGTACTCATGGACCTCAAACGGACTCCGTGTGTGAAAATTATGCTCGTTTGAAGTTAGACCTGTCAAGCTTAATCCAAATTGATCTGGAGGCCGAATTGGATTCTAAAACATGTCCCACTTGAACTCTTGCTTGAATTGGTCCAAAAGTAATGTGGTGACTATAAGAAAGAGTTGGGAGAGATGTCGATATGATCTTGATATGTTAATTGGCTTCCCTTTTGGTAAACCCCAACTATGAGTGTTGTAGGGGTGGCCCCCACCTAAACCCAGCTAGCCTGTTGAAAAGTTGTAAGTCCCGAGTAGGACATGTGTAATGACATGAATGCCCTTGGAAGGAGGCTTGATGTAAGGTTACAAGTGTAAAGACGCTCCTCACGAGGGTGCGCTTATATATATCATACTGAGCCCTTGGGAAAGACCAAGAGGACATTGCTCACCTAACTCTGTACTATCATACTCTCTCTCTGTTTGGTCTGTTGCCACAATAGTTGGCGCCATCCGTGAGGAAGATGGGAGCAAGCCCCAGGATCTCAACAAGGATGGCACCGAAAAAAGCTTCGTCATCGGCGGTGAAGAAGGAGGGGGTCGTGGCGAGGCCCCGTGTCAACACCCGTGGCCGGCGTCGGGGCGCGGCGGCGGCGTTCACCGCGCGACGATCAACCCCGCCACTGCTGATGCAGCCATCAACCCCGCCACTGCAGACGCGATGGTCGACCCCGCCACTACCGACACGACAGCCGACCCCACCCTGCGCGTGACGCCCCACCCAGCCGCTGGTGCAACCGTCAACCCCGACGGTACTGGCCAGGTGCCAGGGAGCGGTAGTGCCGGCGCCCGCCAAGACGCGACCACCGTCTCTACACTCGGTGCGGGAGCGCCAAGCGGCCTCGCCGGCGACACGGGCCTTGCCGCCGACGCCGGAGGCCACCGTGTTGACGTGACATGCGACCCACGAGCACAAGCGGTGGTCACGGCTACCCCGGCAGTGCGCCCGGCTGCGCCCATTGCCTCATCCACGCCCGCAGTGGAGAACACCCTGCTGGCGGCCCTTGGCTCGCTCCAGCAGGAGTTAGCGGATCTCCGGGGGGCCGTGTGGCGAATGCAAGAGGCTCGGAGTCAGCAGACCCCGCCGGTGGTCGCGCTGGAGCCCACGCCCGAACGGGCGAATAGCCGTGACGCCCCCACATACAGTCGCGCTGTGCTGCGACGCGTGGACCCGGAGTCCCCGCTATCGACGGGCCTACAGCAGGCGGCATGGCCGGAGGATTTTAAATTCCCCAACTCTGTCACGTCGTACAAGGGCAACATGGACCCTCGAGAGTTCGTGCGCGTGTACGAGACCGCCATTGAGGCAGCAGGCGGAGACGACACCACCAAGGCGAAGAGGCTCCCGCTCGCGTTGCAGGAGTGGCGCTCTCTTGGTTCTTCACCATAGAGCCGAACTCCATTTACGCATGGGAGTAGGTCCGCGACCGCCTCTACAACAACTTCCAGGGGAACTACGTCGAGTGTCTCGACGCGGATCAGCTCTTCGCAATCAAGCAAAATCCATCGGAAAGGCTCCGCGAGTACTTCAAACACTTCGCGAAGGTCCGCTGCCAGGTCAAAAATGTCAACGAAACAACAATCATCAACGCAGCGGTACAGGGTCTTCGCCCGGGGCCGTTAGCTGAGTACAACGCGCGAAAGCCAATCAAGACAGTGGCGAAGCTCTTCGACAAGATGGAGGAGTACACTCGAGTGGAAGAAGACGCGAGGCGGCGTCAGGACAACGATGCCAACGCCAGCACAGCGAAAGATGCGGCGAAGAGCGCTGACCCGGTGAAAGCAAACTCCTCGCGGAGCAAGCGTAGGCAGGAGCCGTCGAAGGACGCCTCCCAGCACAAGAACGCGCCGGCTGACAAGCCTCAGCGCAACCGCCAGATGTCCCAGAGAGCCCGCTATGTCTTCGACATTGAGGGCGCCTCAGAAGACAACGCCCCCGCGAGGGTCGGGGGTGAGGCCGAGGCCGGGGCCGCGAGGGTTGGGCCCGCGCAGAGCACGGTGACCAACACTGCCCACAGTGGTGCGAGGTGCACAGCCAAGGCAATCACGACACCCGCTCCTGCACCACCATCACGGCGCTTCGACAAAGCGTCACAAGAGACAGGGATCTCGAGGCATGGTCACCCGTCGTGGCACACATCCAGCAGCCCCTGGACGGCCCCCTACGGATTTGGGACTAGGAGCCGCAGACTCAGGAGGGCCTCCGACGGATGCAGGCTCAGGTGCAGCAGCCTCAGGAGAGCCCCCTGCGGATCCACGCCCTTGAGGGCGCTCAGCGCAGGGTCATAAATGTAATCTCTGGAGGCTCCTCCCTGGAGTTCGCTTCGGAGCGACAGCGTAGGGCCTATGTGCGGAGGCTACACCACGTGGCGGTGTATCCGGCACAAGCACCGCTGGATTGGGCGCAACATGCGATCACCTTCACGGATGCCGATGCCGAAGGCGTGGAATTCCCCCATCAAGATCCCCTGGTCATCTAGGTCGCGATCGCTGGGTGCGACGTCCGATGGGTCCTGGTCGATGGAGGAAGCTCCGCGAACGTTTTGCTCACAGGGGCCTTCGACCAAATGGCGATCCCTCGTAGCTGCCTAGGCCCCTCAAAAATTCCGCTGCAAGGCTTCGGAGGTCAGCCCCTGCTTGCGCTGGACCAAATATGTCTGCAGGTCTCCTTCGGCCAAGGCGACAACGCGGCGAGCGGGGACGCCATCTTCGATGTTGTTGATATCCAGTACCCTTACAACGCCATTTTGGGGAGATCAACCCTCAATTCCTTTGGGACAGTTGTAACATCCTGTTTTTCAGAGATTTTTAAAGCCTGGAATTTAAAAATGAATTTTCTGGAATTTTCTGAATTTAATTCAAGCTTCAAATGAATTTTCAGAATTTTTAAAGATTTAATATGATTAAAATAAACATTAACATAAGTTAAAAATATTTTATTTGTGTTCTTCAGGTCTCAAGGAATTTTCTGGTATTTTTGGTGAATTTTGGGATTTATTTGTTATTTTCTAGAGCTTTTAGAAGCATATTTGAATTTCGGTAAAGAAAAGAAAAGAAATAAACCCCGCGCCCGATCCTCTCTCTCCACGCGTCGGCCATCCGCGCGCTGCGCTCCGCCATACTCGCTTCGCGCCCGCGCCACCCGATCTCGCCGCGCCACGCGTCGCGCATCCTGGCCCGACGCGATGCAGTACCAACGCCGCTCCCGCCGCGCCCGCCCGCACTCGGCCGCCGATCGCGCGCCGCGATCTCCGCCGTCACTCACGCGCGCGTGTAACCTAACCCGCCCGCTTCGCCCTCGGCGTCGGATGCGCCACGTGGTGTATCCGAGCCGTCCAAACCAGCGGCTGCGCGCCGCCAGAATCGATTCGAGCTCCTCGGTTCGCGTGTTAAAACCCGCCGACGCTCCTCGTTTCGCGTGCCTTGCCTCGCCCTCGCCGTCGCCTCCGCGCCGCCGCTCGCTCGCTCGTTCCGCGCCGCGCCGGGCCGGAGCCGCCGCCGCGCCGCCGTGCGCGTCGCCGTCGCCCGAGGTCGCCGGAGCACCGGCCGGCGCCGCATCACCGCCGGTAAGCCCTCCGCGCCCGTTCGCCGCGTCGCCTCCGATCGCCGCCCGTCGCCTCCCGTCGCAGACTCCTCCTTCGCCCTCGCCTGCGGCGCGCGCTGCGCCAGCGCGCGCCGCGATGCCGCGCGCCGTCGCGTCCGATCTGCCCTCGCGTCGGCCACGCGTCGCCCATTGGCCGCAATCCCGCCGCGCCGCGTGGCGCGCTCGCGCCGCGCGCGCGCGAGCCGCCACGCGCGTCGTCAATCCACCGTCGCCGCGCGCCTGCGCTCAATCCCCGCCGTCGCTTCAGATCTGGACCATTGATCTGAGCTTAGACGTGCAAACCACATGTCTATTATGGGATAGACCTGGCTAATTAAGTTGTGATATTTCAACTCAATTCTGCCATTGTGATGGACATGGTTGCTAATTTCCGTGTGGCGCAAGGGGGGTGTGATGCGAAACCCTAGCGGGCAGGATTGTGTTGAGGTATAGCATTGTAAAGGCCTTGTTGTGATTTCCTGAGATCGAGGCTAATCACATCATGTGGGTACAGTTGTGCAACCTCTGCAGAGTGTAAAACTATTCGAATAGCCGCGTCCTCGGTTATGGACATTGCTCGGGGATTTCACACGAGGGTTAGTGTTTCATTTATAACTTGATGGTTTATGTTGGTAGTGGACAGGTAGTTCACTGTTGGTTTAACTTGTGGATTGGTGTTCACAAGTGGTTTATGTTTATTCCTTTGATTATTCCTTATTCATCGTTTTTAGTTAACTTTCGCTTTCAAGATTATTTAAAATATTTCATCAATAAATGCCTTTATGCAAATTAACCTTTCAGCCTTCCATTGGTAAGCCTTGCATATTATATTGCATTCATTGTTACAAACGACTTCTTTGAGTACCAATGTACTCACGGCTTTACGCCTATGTTGCTCGATTGAGAGAGGAGTACTATCGCCAGGAGGTTCCGAAGGAGAGTACTACGGCGACTTCACGGATTGAGCCGTTCTCCACTCGATAGCTTTGTGGCTTGTCGATTGGTCGCTACGCTTTATTTTGGATTTCATTGCTATTTTGTTAAGCCCTTCCGGCTAGAGATATTGTAAGCTTGGCCATAAGGTCGCACCTTTGATATTTTATCGATATTCGAGTTTTCCTTTATTATTATCGTGTGTATGGTTGTGATGACATCTATGTTTGATGTGCACTAGCGTGATCTGGACTAGTGCAGTTTACACAGAGAGACCGAATTTGCATATTCGGGTCTCGACAGAGACCCACAGCATGGCTTCCTATGCGTGAAGCTTCCGGGCCCGCGGGATATCATCACCATCCTCGGTGACCAGCACATGGCTCGGCACATAGAGCATGGCACCCGAGGCCTGCACCCGGAAGTCCAGGGAGGCTCCTAGGCCAAGCGCGCCCGTATATGCGCTACGGCAGCCCAAGCACCAGAAGCTCCATACCTTGCCATGACGACACCGAGTCCAATGGTTAGTCCCTGACCTTTTGTACTCGCTCACCCGCGCAAATGGGACTTGAATAAAGTTCGCCGTTTGCGAAGCTATTTGTGTTCCCCACAAAGACGCGCGGAGGCTTGCCTCCGCGCGCACTCCACAGAGTATAAATAAGACGCGAATGTTTTTCCTGCGCACTATACTGAGTATAAACAAGACGCGAATATCCGCGCGCGCGTTGGTGTACCCTCCGAAGCCTAAATAAGTCATGGTTGATAGTCGCACGTATTCTCCGGAGTACAAACAAAGACGCGGATGTTTTCCCTGCGCACTCTACTGAGTATAAACAGGATGCGGGGTTCCGCGCACGCATCGGTGTCACTACCACGCGTACTCTCTGGAGTATAAAGGCGTGGTCGATGTTCCCACGCACTCCACGGAGGTCCGCCTCCGCACACGCACCCCACGGAGGCCCGCCTCCGCACACGCACCTCACAGAGGTCCGCCTCCGCACACGCACCTCCGCACACACTCTATGGAGTATAAATAAGACGTAGCGTCGAGGTCGGCATCCGCACGTACTCTACGGAGTATAAATAAGACGTAGCGTCAAGGTCCGCCACCGCACGCACTCTACGGAGTATAAATAAGACGTAGCGTCGAGATCCGCCTCTGCACGCACTCTACAGAGTACAAATAAGACGTAGCGTCGAGGTCCGCCTCCGCACGCACTCTACGGAGTATAAATAAGACGTAGCGTCGAGGTCCACCTCCGCACGCACTCTACGGAGTATAAATAAGACGTAGCATCGAGGTTCGCCTCCGCACGCACTCTACGGAGTATAAATAAGACGCAGCGGGGGTACAGGAACAGACGATTCGGAACATGAACCATCTGTGATATCGTGTCTATCACAGACGGTTGTTATTATTAACCGTCTGTGAAAGTAGTAGTCACAGACGATTTTCAACAACGAACCGTCTGTGATAGCAATTGCAACAGCAGTTTTATTTGTCGTTTTTTGGCTAGCCTCAGGATATGCTAGCCATGCCCTCTGAAAGCAAGCAACAAGATTAAAACATATATAAAAATCACATACATTGCATATTACACAGATCCGACAAATGAATCACATACAATATTGCAACTCAAAGTTACACAGATAAGTTAATTGCAACTCAGATAATTACAAATGTAACAAACGGCCAACAGATCACATACAAATATAGACGAAAAATCGTCACACTGTTCTGACAAATGAGTTGTTTGATTAAGCACACAACTGAGTGATTTGTACAATTGCATCTAATGTTTCAACATCTAATTATACCATTGCCGGGGTAGAACTCTCCAGCCTTGTTTATACACTGTCCTACTAAGAACCCGGAGAGTGTTGCAATTTCACGAGTTGGTCAAGATCATATGTACTTACGTCGAAGTCCACCCGCTGTCGTTAGGAGCAATAGGTCATTAATTAGCATGTGTGTATATACATATATAATCAAAAAATAATAATTATTGCAAGGACATGACAAACCTCTGGATCATAGATCTTACTATCCATGATTTCTTTCATATGGCGGCAAACGTAGAATCCACATACGTTGCCACCTCAGTTCTTGGTGGCTTTGCAAAAATTGCATTACGTACATAGGTATTGTCAATTCTAGAGGCATTATAACAAAGTGTGATATATGATTGTTGTGTTGTAGCGGGTACCGGAAATCGCGTGTTGTGTCGCAGCGTGTCACTAGATTTGTCGTGTCTTCCTCCCTGGGCAACATAAGTAGCAAACGACCTACGTGATTCAAAAAAGTTAGCCTCGACGGTTGCAAACGAAGGAAATATTACAATAGAGTTATGTATGGAGGAAATGAGTTTACTTGTTAAGTACTTCTTGCACACAACTGAAGTCGTGGTTGCTTCTAAGTAGAGAATCAAGGTATATTATCTTGCTCCACTTTGGTATAATCACAATCAAAATCCAGTGTTGCCTAGTCATGTACACACCATAGTGATTAATTCTAAGTTCATGCTGCATGTAAAGTACAAATAAAACATGTGTGGCAACTAGTGAAGCACTTACCCTTGGTTGAAAGGAAACATGACGTACTCCTTGTCGATGTGAGCATGCAATCCCCTCGTTATGTAATCTTGGACGAAGGATTCATTACCTTTGATAACTTGCTCGGAGACCAAGTGAGGGTCGAGGAAACCCACCGGTTGTCGCGATCACCGGACTTGTTGGATCATGCATCTATACATAAGGAAAGAGTAATGACATTTATCGGTATAACGTGAATGTAGAACTTTATTATACAAGATACACTAACGATGTCCAGAACGTAGAAGCGGCGTCGAGTTAAATCGAGATTGAATAGTAAAAATAAGTCTTCGAATGTCACGATGATGTAGCCTGTGTCGTGGAGGAAATGCTGCGTCGTATATTTCACAGTGAATGCACTCTGCCGGATTGGCTTCATGTTGGACTTCTCCATGTACCAAGCATGCAATGTATTGCAAATCATGCCAAGCCTGAGTAATTGTGACTTAGGGACCAACGACACTCCTAAACTGAACATCCATGGCACGGGAGCCTTATTTTTCTTCCCTTGAGTCTTATAGCCTCACTTACGATATGTTCTCGGTGGCGTCTCAGCGGGAGCCGATGCAACAGGCTTCCGAACCGGAGCTGGAGGTGGAGCCACCGGAGCTGAAGGTGGAGCCACCGGAGCCGATGTGACAGGTCCAGAGCGATGTCCCTCTTGGGACACTGGATGTGGAGATCGTGGCACGGACAAGTCGAGGGCAATGTCCGTCTTCGGCCACTGAATGAATGTGTGGACAGCATCCCCTAATGTCTTAATCTCTTCGTTTGGGGGCTTCTCAAGAGGGACGGTCTTAAAAATATCATTAATCATGTCCACCTGGACCTTTATGAAACCGGTCTCTACTTGTACACCGTGCACCAGCGTACTTGACAGCAATGGATACACTATCCCTCGCCCAGCGTCAACGGGAATAGAGCCAATAAGTCTGACTCTGAGGATGCAAGGCATGGGCCCCTACATAACGACACAAGATGAGTTAAGGCGTCCACTAGAGAGATCTATGCAGCATTCTAAAGAGGTGCATTACCTGAATGTCATCGATAGGTAAGCGGGCGTCGCTATATTCAGTATTTGGTGTGGGCGCGCAGCTGCTGCGCGACGTTAAGGGGACCGGTACCGATGAGTAGGGGTGGGTTACGATTGTTGCGGACTTGTCTCAGTTCTTCCCTCAATGAATCTATCTCTCCTCGAAGTGAGGCAGTTGTTCCTGAAGTTGAGCACGAAGCTCCTGTTTCATTTGGTCGTTGCGGTACGCCTTGGATATCTTCCTACTCCTATATGTCTCAGAGTAATCTGGAAATCCGTGCTTCCAAGATACGTAAACCCCCAAGCCTCGTGTGCGACCTGGGTGCTCCTTGTTTCCCAAGGCCTGTGATAGTAAATCTCTCTCCCTGTCTTGAAAGGATCCATGAGAAGATTCGGTAGTCAATGATTGCTGCAAGAGACAATTAATCACGTTATTTTTGAACCCATGAAGTTCAAGTGGTGTTAACAACTATGTAGTTTAACTTATCTTACCAAGCGTTGGGACACTTCCTCATCTGCGGAGTTTTTGAAAGAGACACCCGAAAATGTGGTTGATGACCTCGCTCTTAACGATTTCAGCGCGCGCGTTTGCGATCCGGCAAATGGCGGGAGGCCTCGATCAGTGCGACTCGTCTGCATCCTCCACTACGGATTTTACCCGCGTACCCGATAGTGCCGAGTGCAGTGAGGGTGAGTGTTTTGTGATTGGATAGCCTTGTGCGCCGCACTTTATTGTTCAAATTCAGTCGTTGTCTTCATCTGCACAAAGGCCTCCCATGCTTCCGGCGACACGAAAGGATACTTTGTGAAGGGCGTAAGATCCTTGGCCACGTGCGCGTCACAAGAATGCTCTTAAAATTCTTCCATGCTTTTCCCATTGCGAGTGCGTCTTGTCGCACGAGTCCCTGTACTTTCTTTGGGATCTCGAGCAGAATGTGTAACTTCCTCTCATAGCTGATTTTTGTGATCGTTTGACAACTCTCTCCAGCTTGCTATGGTGATGGGGACCCGTTCCTTCCAATTATCCCGCAGTACTCCAAAATGATGCCACTTGCTTTCTTGGTTGCTGAGAGGACTCCATCGGAGAGACCATCGTGATGGTCATTCGGCCATCGGCCTTTTCGATACTCCTCGACCACGCTTAGTTTTCCCAATCTTGGGAGCGTGAGACCCAGATAGCGGCAGCGAAGCTGTGAGGCGCCATCTCTCTTCAAGAAAAAATAAGCTGCAGTGTGTCACTAGCTTTGTGAGGTGTGGGCCTAAGCAAAGTTCTATGAAGTAAATGACACACTCTAGTGTATCCAGTTCATTGAAACGGATACACTCGAGTGTGTCACTAGCTTCATGCCCTTTGAAGGTCTATGTGGCATATATTTTTGGATGACTATGTGGACGCAATGAGGTGTGGTATATCTCTAGCTATAACTAGCTGCTAATAATTCATATATAGCAATATAATTAGTATGATTATGTGAGCACAAAGATGACATCAATCGAAATACAAATGTCATAACATGTATGTAATATATGAATTGAGCATACCATTTGAAATCTAACACATATCCAAATACAAATGACAAATGAATTTAACATATCCATCAATCCAGCATGTGTAAATTCGGCCAGCATATATATCAATATGACAATCCAGCATGTGTAAATTCGGTCAGCATATATATCGATATGACAATGTAGCATATATATCAATATGACAATGTAGCATATATATCAATATGACAATGTAGCATATATATCACTATGACAATGTAGCATATATATCAATATAACAATGTAGCATATATATCAATATGACAAATGTAGCATATATATCACTATGACAATGTAGCATATATATCAATATGACAATGTAGCATATATATCAATATATGAAACATTAAACATGAATAATGTATCTTCATTATTCTATATGAAACATGAAACAACTAGCTAGAGTCGGGGGAGGAGGGCATCGGGTCGGGAGGAGGCGCCGGGCTCGCGGGGAGGAGGGAGCTAGAGTCGGGGCGGGAGCCGGGCATGGGGAGGGCGGCGTCGGGGAAGGAGGGCACCGAGTCGGGAGGCGCGGCGTCGGGAGAGGCGTCGGCGGGAGGGCGCGGCGTTGGGAGGGAGCCTCGGCGGGAGGGCGTCGGGACGCGAGAGATACCAGGGGCGCTGGAGATTAGAGTGCGAGAGTGCGGAATCTGCCCTAGTGGCGGTATTTATATGGAGAACTATCACGAGCGGTTCCTTAAGGGGAACCGTGCGTGATAATTCTATCACTGAAGGTTCTATAACTAAACTGTCGTGATAGTATGATATCACAGACGGTTCGTTACTTAGAGCAAATGCGCTGATAGTATTACTATCACTGAGGCGGTTCTTACTATAACAAATGCGTGATAATATAATATCCTGACGGTTATAAGTGGAGAACCGTCTATGATAACTATCACTGAGCGGTTCTAAGTGTATAACCGTCGTAATAAATCTTTGCCCACTTTGCTTGTTGATACGTAATAAACCTTTGCGGTGGGTTTGTTGTAACTACACTACAGCATTCAATAAGATCTCTCACAAAGTGTAATCAATACAACTACACCTACCAGCATGCAAATTCACAAATACATCATATACAGTTCCTGAGTCATTTTACAATTACAATAAAACATATATAGTTACATTTATTACACATAGCTATTTTATTTTAAATAAAGCCCTTTACGATGATCGACACGCATATAGCTTGTTTCATCGCCATGTTCTTCCTCGAGCCTAATGCCGTTTCCGAATGGAGACAAATCATCAAATTGATTGTACTCTTCCTCATCTACAACATTCTCAACTCCGACAATTCTTCTTTTTCCCTGAAGAACTACATGGCGCTTCTTATTTGCCGGGTCGGTTACATAAAATACTTGAACAACTTGCCTCGCGAGTACGAATGGTTCGTCTTTGTATCCTACACATTCGATATCCACGGTAGTGACACCGTACTTGTCGACCTTTACACCCCGTGGGAGATGGACCCAACGGCACCGAAATAGAGGAATCTTGAAAATTACGTAGTCAAGCTCCCAAATCTCCTCTATAAGCCCGTAGTACGAGCTTGGGCCAACGGTAGTGACGTGCGCATCATAGGCATCTATGCGGACACCTGAGTTCTGCACAGTGCTCTTTTTATCCTGATCTGTTGTATAAAATGTGTAGCCATTAATGTCGTATTCTTGCCATGTCACAATTGTAAATTTTGGCCCTTTTGCCAACCATTGTAGTGTTTCACTTGACGACCTCCTAGTCAATTGCGCCTTCAACCATTCGTTGAACTGACGATTGTGTTGTCTCGTGATCCAAACTTCTGACTGGCCCGCATTCTCTTGACGTAGCATGTCCTTGTGCTCTTCAATATATGGGGTCACTTCAATCATGTGTTGTAAAACTGTGAAATGGGCTTGAGCATACGTATTTTGATCCGGAGTTATTGCTTTCCTTCCGATAGTCCCGATATTCTCTAACCTCCCCTCGTGACGAGATACAGGTACACCTATCGGATCGACCTGAGCCATGTAGCCGATGCAGAATTCAATGACCTCTTCTGTTGTATAACCTTCGATGATGCTACCCTCCGGTCGAGATCGATTGCGTACATAGGACTTGAGAATTCCCATATACCTCTCGAAAGGGTACATATGACGTAGAAACACGGGGCCGCATATTTTTATCTCTTTCACAAGGTGGACAATGAGATGGACCATGATATCAAAAAATGATGGAGGGAAATACATCTCTAGATGACATAGAGTTGTCACCACCTCGATTTGCAGAGCATCTAGTCCATCGGGATCAATGACCTTCTGAGCAATTACGTTAAAGAAATAACACAGCCTTACGATTGTCACTCGAACCTTGTTCGGCAAAATACTTCTAATTACAACAGGTAGCATTTGTGTCATTAGCACATGGCAGTCGTGGGACTTCATGCCAATTAATTTCAAATGTTCCATGGAAACAATTTTCTTCGTGCTGGTGGAGTGACCGGATGGAACTTTCACACTATATAAGGACTGGCACAGTTCAGTTCTCTCAGACTTAGACAGAGTGTAGCAAGCTGGGGGAAGGTATGTCCGGCCTTTATCGGTCTCTATCGGTGCTAACTCGGTCCTGATGTTCATAGCGACTAAGTCACGCCTTGCGTTAACACCATCCTTAGTTTTATCAGGAATGTTCAATAAGAGAACAATCAAACTGTCACATACATTCTTCTGATGTGACCACGCCACATACTCATACAACCAAAGCTCCCAAGAATAAACAAATGGTGAATTCGTTTCTTCGGTTTCAATTTATTTTAATTGAGAATATGATGCTATCTAAAGGTGAAAATGTATTTTTGTCTAGCTGTATAAGGAGAATTGCATCAACGCTATGCGCTCGTGGTTGAGGTCCACCAAAAGGGAAGCTGACCAATATATCAAGACCAAGTAAACACCTTCCCCAACTCTTGCTCAAGGTCACCATGTTACTTTTGGATCAATTCAAGCAAGAGTTCAAGTGGGACGCATTTTAGAATTCAATTCGGCCTCCGGATCAATTCGGAGTCAGCTTGATAGGTCGGACTTCAAATGTGTATAACTTTTGCATAAAAACTCCGTTTGAGGTGTGCAAGTACAGCAAAGAAAGAAGAGCTCGTCCACTTTCCAATGGATTTGGCCCCACCTCCAAATTCGTTCTGTGCGCATTGGAATCACCAAAACAAGGCGACGCTGACTCAGCCTGACAGGTCCCAATTTAAATGCTTATAGATTTCGCATCAAGAGTCCAATTGGAATGTGTGAGTACAGCATGGAAAGCTTATTCTGTCCTCTTTCCAACGGATCTGACCCCATCCAAAAATTCCTTTTGTGCGCGACGCAATCAACAAAACAATCTTCAGTTTTGGAAACAGAGATAGAATCAGCTATGATTTGAATACTTTCCATGTGTTGAGAACTTTCCATATGCAAGGACCTGCGTGTCCCTATAAATAGAGGCTCATTTGGCCATGTAACTCAGGTTTGTTTAGATTAGTTTTCCACCGTGAAACTTCGTCGTGTGTTTTTGTGTCGACTAGACCAACAACTGCGATTGCAGGCCTCAACCCCTTTGTGTTCTTCATTCATATATGCAATATTCAGATTGCTCTTTATCTTGTTCTTGCTTGTTCTTCGATTGCTTGCAGGAATTGAACCTCGTGTTCAGTCAACGCGTTCTTGCACGGTTGATAGCGACTAGGGTGTGGTGTAGCGATTGCGGGACGGACTTGGTCGTCTCGGTTAAGTAGCCTCTTCGTCAACGTCATATCAAATCGAATTTATCCTTCTCATCGGAAGATCGGGCCACCCACTCATCAGTTGGTATCAGAGCACAGTTTGCCCGGTGAGATTATCCATCTAGATTTGTTTTTCATACCTATAACCAGAAAATTGCCCTACAAAAAGAGTTATTTCCGCTGTCCAAACCCGTTGTGCCTTTCAATTTGTTAGTTTGGTTTGCTAAATTGAATTTGTGTCCGTTTAGCTTTGTCTTGTTGCTGGTCATATTCTTGGTCCCATAAAAGTCCAAAAACAAAAATCCCCACTTCCAAATCCATCGAGAACACATCTCCGATTTTCGGCCAGAAGACTCCCTCTTGTGCAGCCGTCACCAAAAATAGCATAACTTTTGATTCGTTGATCCTTTTTGAGTGAAACTACTTCCATTAGACTCCTAACTTCATTATCCATCTACTTGCAAAATTTCGCTTCATTCCAATACTGCAAGTAAAAGATACATGCGGTGAAAGTGGACCCAAATTTCTGTTTCGAATCTGCAACAGTTTGCACTTGTGATTTTTGTGAGAATTTTTCTGTCAGTTTTCAGAAGTTGGCCCCAAAAGAAAAGTTGTAGAAAAATCCGTCAGTAAACTAGGAAAAAAAGAATCATCAAAAAAGAGGCAACTGACAAAGAGTTACGGCCAAAATACCGACAACTGGTCCAGTGGACAGAATTCTGACTTTCTAATATTTTGGGTCAATAGTTGTGCTTTCCACTTCCAATTGCATTCAATTGAATTATCTTGTGTCTACCACTCCTATACTTTGATATCCACTTGTTTTAGCCTTCATCTATCCTTCTTTGATCAGCAACATAAGGCTAAGTGCTAGATACGAACTATAATTCAATTCCATGCAATTTCTAAAATTAACCGATTGTTCTCCATTGCTACATATCTAGAGCCTTCCAAGCTACACCTACTACTAAGCTATTACAGGCCTTGACGTACCGGTAATCGCTATACTCATCACTCAAGTCAAGACTATCACGAACCAGACCACCGGTTGCACCACATTTGCTTTGGTAAGAATTTGTAAGAGCTTGGTAAGAGTTTGAGAGATGTGTGACTTGTCAAGCTCCACTTCCTAGTAGTTTATAGGGACTTACATAATTCTTGTGTATTTCCTTGTTTTCTACTAACCATGACAGGTTCAAGATCACATAGTATGAATTTTCATGAGACCAACAACGTGTTGGATCGGTTTAATAAGACCCTTACCACCATCAACAACGAGTTGAGAACCTTGATAAGCGTTCATCCCGGCTACTCGGCGTGCGCTGTTTCCTCTGAACCGTTCATCTCCAAATAGCGATGATGATGCATTAACTAAAGTCAAGTATGCTTTTCCATTTTTCTTGGTAAATTTGATCTGATGCCTATATTGGTGGGAGATAGCATTAGACAAAGAATTTGAATATTATGATTGGTCGGATAGGCAAAAGATTAGAGCTGCCACTAGTGTTTCGGTGATAATGCAATAATTTGGTGGAAGAATCTTGGTAGACATGGTAGAGCACCCCAAACTTGGAATGCATTGAAGAAACTTTTGAGAGATGAATTTGTTCCTAAAAATCATGCCGATTATTTGCTAGCTAGATTGCAACATTTAAGACAAGGTAGTAGAACTGTAAGAGAATACTATCATGAATTGAAAACTTGTTTATTCTGCTGTGGTTTTGAGGAACATCTTGAAACTACAGAGAATAGATTCTTATATGGGCTTAATCGGAAATTCAGAAATTCTTGTTCACAAAGAATATAATTCTCTCTCTCATTTGTTTATACTTGCTTGTAAGATTGAGAGTCAGATTGAGAAAGAATTGAGAATACTTGATAATGGGACACATGAGAGCAAACATGTAGTTGTGCCTTCTTACGTGACTAACAACTTGCGACAAGTTGAGAACAATGCGGAAGAGAAGAATGAGTTACTTGAGTTACCGACTCCATTACTTGAGAAGGAAGATGAGATGAAGGATACCCCTACATCATGTGAGGAGAGAGAGAAGGTACATATAATGGTGCTATCATCACTCATGGTGAGTATGCTGTGAAGAACAACTATTGTCCCTTTGTTCATGCTACATTAGAGCAAAACATTGTGAAAAGTAATTTTGATATACACATGTTTCAAGTACAAAATTCCAATTGCATTGATTTAAGTATTGATAATGAGTTGTGTGCTAATTTCTTACATATATCTTTGCCACAACCGAAGTTAAAACTGATTCTTCTATTTTAATTTTAAATCCATATCTTGAAATAAATGGTTTTGATTTTGTCAATATGCAATTGATCCATGCTATAGATAAGCTGAATGAGATTTCTTCTTCGCACACTTTCGGTTATATTGAGATTGATCATCCTTGTGAACTGAGTCGTCTAACAAAGAAGTTATTTGAGATTCCCAATTCGCTTTCATTATTTCGTTATAAATTTTACTTAATAGCGAGTATGATGAAAAGGGAAATTATATAGTTCATCGAATTTGGATAAATTCAAAGCTGAAAGGTTCTAATTTGGAGGAGAAACATAATCATGTAGAAAACTAATGGCACTAACCTTATTATTTCTAGTTTATCTCTGCTGTTTGTAAGCTACATGAAACCTTTCAAGAAGGGGAGTGTTGTGGGCTGCTTCCATACACCACAACCATTTCCTATTTGCGCCGAAAAAGAATTTGCCTCTCATTGAGATCATCAATATCAAGTCACGATCCAATACAACCTTTTCTAAAGAATGGGAGCAAGATGAAGAACATACACCATCTAGTGATAATACTACCAATCAGTACAATCGTTTGAAGAGAGTTCACTTTGTTTGATAAAGAACTTATGATATTACATAATACGAATTTGTTGCGTTCTTTGTCATGTACCGAGATTTATGATCAAGATCATGTCGTGAGACCACACATCTATTAAAACCGAGGGCGGTTTTACGTCAAGAAAGGGAGGATGATGTGACCACGCCACATACTCATACAACCAGCTCCCAAGAATAAACAAATGGTGAATTCGTTTCTTGGTTTCAATTTATTTTAATTGAGAATATGATGCTATCTAAAGGTGAAAATGTATTTTGTCTAGCTGTATAAGGAGAATTGCATCAACGCTATGCGCTCGTGGTTAGGGTCCACCAAAAGGGAAGCTGACCAATATATCAAGACCAAGTAAACACCTTCCCCAACTCTTGCTCAAGGTCACCATGTTACTTTTGGATCAATTCAAGCAAGAGTTCAAGTGGGACGCATTTTAGAATTCAATTCGGCCTCCGGATCAATTCGGAGTCAGCCTGATAGGTCGGACTTCAAATGTGTATAACTTTTGCATAAAAACTCCGTTTGAGGTGTGCAAGTACAGCAAAGAAAGAAGAGCTCGTCCACTTTCCAATGGATTTGGCCCCACCTCCAAATTCGTTCTGTGCGCATTGGAATCACCAAAACAAGGCGTGACTCAACTGACAGGTCCCAATTTAAATGCTTATAGATTTCGCATCAAGAGTCCAATTGGAATGTGTGAGTACATCATGGAAAGCTTATTCTGTCCTCTTTCCAACGGATCTGACCCCATCAAAAATTCCTTTTGTGCGCGACGCAATCAACAAAACAATCTTCGGTTTGGAAACAGAGATAGAATCAGCTATGATTTGAATACTTTCCATGTGTTGAGAACTTTCCATATGCAAGGACCTGCGTGTCCCTATAAATAGAGGCTCATTTGGCCATGTAACTCAGGCTTGTTTAGATTAGTTTTCCACCGTGAAACTTCGTCGTGTGTTCTTGTGTCGACTAGACCAACAAGCTGCGATTGCGAGCCTCAACCCCTTTGTGTTCTTCATTCATATATGCAATATTCAGATTGCTCTTTATCTTGTTCTTGCTTGTTCTTGATTGCTTGCGAGGAATTGAACCTCGTGTTCAGTCAACGCGTTCTTGCACGGTTGATAGCGACTAAGGTGTGGTGTAGCGATTGCAGGACGGACTTGGTCGTCTCGGTTAAGTAGCCTCTTCGTCAACGTCATATCAAATCGAATTTATCCTTCTCATCGGAAGATCGGGCCACCCACTCATCATCTTCTCTACGTGCATGACATCGATGCAATTGCGAACTTATAAGTGCCCCCAATAAGGCAAGTCCCAAAATATTGACCTTTTTTTTCCATATGTTCTTCCTCAATTTACGCCCCTTTCCAAGCACAACGTTTATATCCTTAACCATATCATATACCTCTTTCCCGCTAAAAGGTCTTGGTACTGAGTTATCTTCTTTTTTTTTCCATCAAATTGTTTTTTCATCCTGCGGTATGGGTGATACTTTGGAAGGAACCTATGGTGATGCATATACACAGTTTTACGCGAGTTGTTCAACCACATACTCTCGGTATTGTCTAGCGGTGCGGACACGCTTTGGCTCCTTTGTACTCAATCGACCCAGTTACCAAGGGCAGAAAAATCATTAATGGTGCAGAACAACATAGTACGTAGAGTAAAGTTTTGTCGTTTGTCCGCATCCCATACATGTACCCCTTCGTTTCACAGTGTTGCAAGATCTTCTACCAATGGTGCTAGGAACACATCAATATCGTTGCCAGGTTGCTTCGGCCCTTCGATAAGTAGTGACAACAAAATATACTTCCGCTTCATACACAGCCAAGGAGGAAGGTTGTACATGCATAGAGTCACGGGCAGTGCTATGTCGGTGCTCATGTTACCAAAGGATTCATTCCATCTGTACTCAACCCAAACCTTATATTTCTCGGTTCCACACCAAAATCTACAAACATCCTATCGATGTTCCTCCACTGGGCAGAATCAGCAACATGTCTTATCATTTCGTCTTTCTTACGCTGCTCCAAGTGCCAACGCATCAATCTTGCATCATTGCGGTTTGCAAATAAACGCTTCAAACGGGGGATTACAGGAAGATACCACAACACCTTAGCAGGAGGTCCTTGCTTCACCTCGATGCCCTTTCCATCATCGAGTCATTTTACGCTTGTATCGGGATGCTTTGCACACGGACAAACATTTAAGCTAGCATACTCTTTCTGATGCAGGATGCAATCATTCGGACATGCATGTATTTTTTCTACTTCCATTCCTAATGGACAAAGAATCTTCTTGGCTTGGTAGGTGGTTCTCGACAACACATTTTCCTCTGGAAGCTTGTCCGCTAGGAGACCTAACAATGCCGTGAAACTCTTGTCGGACCAACCATTGCTTGCCTTCAATTTCAGTAGTTCTAGAACTGATGACAACCTTGTGTATTGCGGCTTGCATCCCGAGACACAAAGGTTTCTCCGAGTCCTCCATCAAGCCCTCGAATTTACCAAACTCTATCTCACTGTAGTTCTCTTCTGCATCACGTAACATCTGATCCAGATTGTCATCCTGCGATCCATCCGCGGCCTCCTGATCAAAAGCACAGTCTACAACTGGAATATCATTGTCCCTATCGACTATGTCATAACTACCAGCTTCTTGTGTACATTTCTCTTCACCGTGATTGGTCCAACATTTGTACCCTTTTTTGAAACCCCTTCGAATCAAGTGAGTTTCGATCTGCGCTGAGTTGCTAAACATCTTGAGATTATCACAATCAATACATGGATAGTACATATATTTTATCCCCTTCTTTAACATATCCATTTCGGCGCTCTTCTAAAAAGCAGACACGCCAATAATATACTCTTCACTCACACGGTTCTCAATATACATCCAGTTTCGATCCATTTCCGCTAGCTACACAAGTAACAAATGGTTACCAAAAAATAATTATTACCGCAACTACATAGCATATAAATTATCATCTCTAAGCCTTCCATTACAAAAACATGTATATAAGCATAATTAAAAGTAATTGAGTACTAACCTCTGATCGGATCACTAAGAAGGCGATATTTTCACCCCGAACTCCCAAAAGCCGGCGCCTTACTCCACCGTCTGACGCAATAAAAAAGCAGATCTGTGTCAACACTGTCCAAGTATTAATAGTGCAATTTATCACAGACGGTTATTAACACAAACCGTCTGTGACAATTCATATCAAAGACGGTTTGCTATACGAACCGTCTATGATAATAGAACATCCTGACGGTTCGTGTTAATAACCGTCGCGAAGTGTCATAAACGATTATTAACACGAACGTCAGTGATGTCTCTATTATCACTGAGCGATTAAATATAACAAACCGTCGTGAACTATCACAGACGGTTATTAACACGAACCGTTTTTGATTTCTCTATTATCGCTGACGTGTCGTGTTAATAACCGTCTGTGATAGTATCACAGCCGGGTGGTAGTATGAACCGTCTGTGATAGTTAAGCACATATGGTTCCGTATGAACCGTCTGTGATTTATCCGTCCAGTATAGCTTGTTTTGTAGTAGTGATAGGTATGATTCAATTCAGTAGAAAGAGTTGCATACTGCCATTTTCTGGGATTTCAATAGAAAGACTTGACAAGGAGTAGGCTGTTTCTTTTACTTGGAAAGTTGAAATATCTATGAATTCTTTTGTTTTACCGTCGGGTTGTGGATGCTCGTGAGCCCATTTCCGGGTTGGCATTAGGAACACCTAGCTGCTGCCTCCAAATTCAGCATGTCGTGAGTTTCCATGTTTTTTTAGCACGATTTGATGAATGAAATACACCAGGAAGGTCACGGTACACCTAAATAAACATTGTTCATAGTAGAAAACATATAATAGAATCATTAATCTTGAGGAAGTCATGGTCAACTGCTCAGCTTAATTTCTCTTACAATTTTTTCAAGCAACCGACCACTTATTCATTGATCTCGAATTGAGATATGTGCTCCAACTAATGCGAATTTATTCGCCTTCAAACGTTCTAGTCATGACAGCTAGAGAACATATTAGTTCTTAGCTTTTCAAGGAGATGTATCCATTGTTGATCATCCACTCCAGATTCCAGTGGTTGTTAACATTCTTGAGAGTCCAATAGGACCATCCAAATGTGGCTCGCCCATACACATCCATCTGCGCCTTTCCATACCTCTGGTACTCTTCCTTTGTTGCATTGGGCACCTTCCACTCAGCCACCCATTCTCCTGTAGGAAACAAGGCATACATGAGATGCTTCTGAGATTTGCTACTTTTTTTTTCATAATTTGTTACGTTTCAGCTATGCACAAGGCTAACACTCGAGCTCTTTCGCGGCTAAGAACACCTGATTGCTGTCCCTTCTTTTTATATTACGAGAGATATTTCTGGACCTATATGCAGACTGTTGTCTAAGGGGCATTGTTTCGAAGATTCAGTAGGAAGCTGGAAATGTTTGGAGCCACTGCACAGCTACTTACCTACAAAGGTGAGAGGGCCATTTTGCGTTGTGACGGTGCTGAGATCGCTGGAGAAGTTCGTTTTGATGAAGTCGATGTTCTGCTGCACGGTCAGGTTATCGAACAGGCTGTTGAACACCGTGTAGTAATGCACGTCGATGACGGCCCCGGGAAACCCGCCGGCGAACGCGAGGAGCTCGGTCGAGTTTCCCGACAGCCGGTTCGACATGACCACGTACGCTTGCGACGAGTGCTTCCTGACAGCGTTGTAGCCATCGCGGTAGTACTTCGTCAGGCTCCCTAGGGACGCGCGAGGCGCCAGCGGTTCGTTCATCAGCTCCACCGCGAGGAGGCTTGGGCTCTTCGCGTACCTGCAAATTTAGGTGAAGAAGATTGCAAGGGCATTCGTTCCCCGGCTCTGTGCTGAATGTTCAGTGGATGCGCAGCTATGTATGATCTGACCTGGCCGCGAGGAAATCGATGACTTGCACTGTCTGTGCGATGTTCGCGTCGGTGGTTCCCCACTCCTGCGTGCCGTCTCTGGAGGAGCTGTGCTCCCATGGATTCTGCGATCCAGGAGCCGCGTGCAGGTCAATGATGACGCCCAGCTTGTACTTCCTATCCATGCACAGAGAAATTGAAGAACGCAGAAACTGGACATTCCAGTTGGGAACGCAGAAACTGAAGATCCAGGGGTTCACTACTGTTGAACACTTACTCTGCCCATTTGAAGGCATAGTCCAAGGCTTCGAGAGAACCTCCGACATAGGGAGCCGGAGGGTTGGGGCCGCTAGCAATCCACCATCCGACTGGAACTCTCACTGCTGTCAGCCCGCTTGCAGAGATGAACCTGAAGTCGTCCTCAACTATGTACGTGCTCCAATGGTTCTGCCAATCAAGTAATCCACAAAATTGAATTACCATGCGTGCACGATGCCTATGTTGGAACTGACAACCACCCTGATCCCACCGGATCCATTCCTCGGTCTCTTCTTTCTTAGATGAGCTTGCGTTCTCTGCGCACTGAGCCCACAGGCTGCCCACTAGCAAGCCCTCCAAGCAACAACCTTATAAGAAGTATTGGGTTTTCTCCCCTCAAAAGACTAATCTAATGAGTAGAGATTCCATCACACTTATAAGTTGTGCTTGTTTCTCTCCTACAATCCATATGGGACTATTATTTTCCTAACAATCTCCCCCTCACATATGGATTATGCACACCGCACTTCTGGGAAACACCCTCTCTATATGGATTTGTGCACACCGCACCCTGGGAGATGTTAGGTCTCTGGCTCTGATACCAAATATTGAAACCGACAACCACCCTGATCCCATCGGATCCATTCCTCGGTCTCTTCTTTCTTAGATGAGCTTGCGTTCTCTGCGCACTGAGCCCACGGGCTGCCCACTAGCAAGCCCTCCAAGCAACAACCTTATAAGCAGTATTGGGTTTTCTCCCCCCAAAAGACTAGTCTAATGAGTAGAGATCCCCTCACACTTATAAGTTGTGCTTGTTTCTCTCCTACAATCTATATGGGACTATTATTTTCCTAACAGCCTATTCCATAGAATCCAACCATAGTTTTTTGAATAGATTTTAAGATTTTTTGTTGGGTCTAGTAGTGATCTTTGGAAAACAAACATACAACTACTTGACATGTAGGCCCACTACCAATGATGGTTTGGTATAGTGCTTCTCTTTATAATTTATAGCAGTTTTTCTATTTGGAAGTTGGCTGATTTTGTTTCTTAGCTCTAGGTCGATTTTTATAGCCTTTGGATTAGTTTTGGTGTGTGTGTCTGATTTTGGTTTTGATCCAATGGTTCATAAAAATATGACTTATACATAAGAAAATAGATAAATAGGCATCCCAATATTAAAAAAAAAAAAGGCATCCCAATTTACGATGCCCAGCATGTTCATGCTTTTAAAATTCAGAAATTTGGGGCTGTAGAAAGCTACTAGTTTCCAATCTCCACAAAAAGAAAAGGAGAGAAAAGCTACTGGTTTTAGCAAACATCTTAATTCCTAGGAACGAAACATAAAATTCCTTATAATGCGAAGTCGATACATAATTATATCTAGAAATACCTGTCATATTTTGCTACATATATTCCTGCTCCAATGCGGTACTATCAGAGGCAAAGCAGAGCTGCATATCAACACACGTGATTGCTCGCCTCACATGTTGGGTTATATTGCCTCCAAACTCCGGGCAATACGGAGCTATTCGGTGCAATAATTGCTACGGCTTCTTTGTTTCTTTCTTCTCCCAACAGACACAGACATAAGAAACAACGAAACAAAAGGGACACGCTCCTGAGGACAGGGATCCCATGAGCAGCTACTCTGCACTGATGGGTATTAGCGAAGCACTAGAGATCGACTTCGTGGGACACAAGGGGCCTTGATATCTTACCCTGAGAACTGGTGTGGCCTTGGACGTGCCGTAGCCGTTGCAGATCTGGTACTCCCCTTGCAGCTCCCCGACTTTGGTCACTACAAACACAGATGGGTCGTCGTCACCCCAGCTTGTGCTCTCGCCGTAGTCTGCTGTCACTGAAGCAGGTCCCTTCGCCTGCCATCGATGGAAACTTCACAGCTTTCGTTTATGAAATGGTAACATAAAAAAGAAAATCTTTTACAGCTTGTACCAGTCCGTCAGTCACAGCGCCTAGGAACGGTGGCGGCACATGTTGAGTACTGAATATAGAGGGGTACATGCTGACTAAACGGTAGGATAATTATTTGCAAATCATTAAAGAATTGTTGAAGTTTTTTTCTACGGTAGGATGATTATATGGAAGCAACTACGTAATGCTATACGGTCGGATTATAAGAAAACGGTATTATGTTTTCTAGAGTTTCTCTAATTAAGGCTCGTTTGGCCGAGCTCGACTTCAGATTTTTAGACTTCGAAACCGTTTTTTCGGCCAAACGCTTAGGCAAAACTATATATGCGCTATTTAGGTACCGTTTGGCCGGGCTTAGTTTCTCTATTTTTAGCTTCGAATTCAGGCTCCAAGAAAAGACATGAAATTCGGGCTCTAAATCCGCAGTTCATTTTGGTTCGAAGTCCAAAAATGAACTAAAAACTTGAATCCAAGCCCAAATAAACTGTGAATTTATAGCCCGAATTTGGTAGCTTCTCTTAGAGTCTGACTTCAAAGCCAAAAAGAGATAAGTGGAGCCTGGCCAAACGGCACCTAAATGGCGCATATATAGTTTCTAGTCATGCCAACGCCCTGCAGACGTAATTCACCATTCATCATGGGTCACACAAGATTATCACTAGCGTTGAGTTGGACAACTGGCGGCGTGCCACTGCTAACGACACTGCCGGCCCACATGCCACTACGCCAGTGCACTCTTTATTATCTTGTTACCTGCAAGAAGTACCCGTTTGGCGCCCTAATCCTGACCCGGTTCTTGTCGCCGGCGTTGCGCACTATCTGGAACGTCTCCGACTGCCCCGGCGAGGCCGCCGTCGCCACGACCTTGCCGTCGCTGCCGACACCCACGAACTGGTTGCCGAACACCCTGAAGTTGAACGTCGTCTCGTTGATCCTCCACAGCTGAATCAAAATGCACGTTTCACACGCCCAATCAAAATGCACGTTTCTACACTAGAGCAGAAGTGATCAACCGATGGATCGGGCGTCCAACCTTGAAGGTCTCCCAGCCGGAAGCCTGCGTCCGGTTCGCGACGACCGCCGCGCCGCCGCCCTGCTCGGCGGTGAGGTACGCGTCCCGCACCACCGACTTGAACTGCAGCTGCGTGCCATCCTGCACCGTACGTGCTCGGAAGAAACCAGTCAAGAAAACAGAGCGCCATCACACCAAGCACAAGGCAGCACGAGTAACCAATTACCAAGAGATCTTTGTTTGGGATGCCGTCGAAGAGGGAGGGCAGGATCCAGCCCTCCGTCACGAGCCAGCCGCCGAGGCACACCGCTCGGACGGGGAGGCGAGGAGAGGCCGGGTTCTTGGACGGGTTAAATGGCGGCGCCCTCTTGCCATGGGAGAGGGAGAAGAGCCATGAGGAGCACAGGAGGAGGAGCCAGACGCATTCGAAGAGATGATTGATGCTGCGGCTGCTCATTATCTACTATCAGTTCTTTTGATCGAAGGAGAGTTGCTCGGTTACTTGCAACGCAACGCAATGCGATGGCTTGGTGCTGTGCTATACGTGCTCTGCCTGTTTATATGGGTGTAGGATTAAGTAACGAGCAGCTGTAGCAGTGATGCCTAATGATTAGGGTATTTAGGTTGCGTCGGTGAAGAGAAGATCAGAACGGGAGGCTGTCCTTGTCAGAGGGCGACTGGGGTTTCCATCAACAAGCTAGCATGCTTGCACTAATGTGAGTTGATCTACTGTTAAGTTATTGATGGGTTCGAGTTGGTTCTCTATTTTTATTAGGAGGAAATGATTTACGCCCTGTTTATTGGGGTGCACACGTAGTGTTCCCTTGAATGAAAAAACATGGGTTATTTTCGATTGCGGCTAATAACTTTTGGCTCTAACGTGAACGTTTGTGCAAACAAATTAAATGTTGATAAATTGATAAGCCGTCATAAAAAAATATCTCAATAAACGGCTTCAAAAATACAACAGAAAATGTTTCTGTTTATTTATTCGAGGAATTCATAAGCCTAAGTTATAAGTTGAAGAAGAGGGCCAAAGTAAGTTATCAAGGAAGTTTGTTAGTAGACTTCATCTTCTCCTCGTGTAACAAAGGATTACGGCGTATTTTTGAGCGCGGTTTCTGGGTTTCTTCCGAGCACGTCGAACTACATGCATGTCGATGTTTGATACATAATTTAGTAACGGATATCCATTACAATCTTGTCTGATTCCGCAGGCATTGGTTGTAGTAGCATGGAACGCACTAAATGCGCAAGCCCCTTCTCTGGAATACCTCTCATTTACCGCCTCCGCTTCAAAATACAAGGCCACAGTTGCACGGACCAACGAATTGCAAAATCGTAAAATCAAGCAAAGGGGATAGAATGGTAGATCACATCGTACTGCCCCCGTCGCTACAAGGTACGCGCGCAGATGACTCCACGCGCGTGGGATACGAATTATGATGGCTGGCATCTTCGCGGTACATGGAGACATGGTCCTGCGCCCGCCCGGGCATGGAGTGCTTGGCCGTAGCAGCCATGGGGGAGAGACTAAGGTCACCATGCTCTTGGATACTTCCATGGGCATTGATGCTCTCGTGAGTAGAAGAAACTTTGGCACTGTTCTTTTAGGTTGTGATTGTTAGTTTTTTTTTTTTGTTATGACCGATAATTTTTGTTTATATTTTTCGAGACGATGACGGACGGTAAAACTGTCGACATAGAAGGTGCATATAGTTTTAAGTTTAGAAAACCGTTTGAAAAAACAGTTTTACTATTGCACAGTCGATTAAAATTTTCTTATTTCTCATTCACCTAAAGTTGTATAGGGCCTGTTCTTTTTGGCATGTAATTTGGTGGCTTTTAGGCTGCGGTGATGGCTTTTGTTTGTTTTGCAGATTGCGGAAAGAGAGATACTCGCTTGCAATTTTTGATGAGACAAATATTAGTTTTTTAACGTGTACTACAATTAACTTGTAAACCCCGTCTTAAAAAAATACTCCGTTTAAAAGTTAGTTACTGTAGCAAAAGCTAAAAGCTGCTTTTAGAAGCCGCAAAGAACAGGGCCATAGTACTAAGGGCCTGTTTGGTACAGCTTCTGCTCCAAGCTTCTCAATAGATTCTCATGGAGCTGTGCCAAACACCCAGATTCCCAAAATGAATAGATTTTGCTTCTCACGAGAAGCACTCTCCAAAATGAACTAGAGAGGAGAAGCAGCCTTTTGGTGGATTCTCGTGGGGCTATTCACCTTATATCGATCCGCCTACTAAAGTTCGTAAGAATTACCGCAAAATACCAGCGATATACCCCCGCCTCCCCTCGCCTTCCCCCCCCTCATTCTTCTCGCGCCTCCCTCCTTCCCTCCTCCCGTTCCCCTCTCACGCCGCCGCCTTCCCCTCTCCCCTTCCTCGCGTGCGCGCTGCCCTCCCCTTCCCCTCTCGCCGCCGCCGCCCTCCCCCTTCCCCTCTCGCCGCTGCCCCTCCCTCCTCGGCCGCCCCGACGCCGCTCGGCCGGCCGCGCCCTTTCTCCCGAGCTCCGGCGCTGCCCCGGCCTCCCCTGGCGCCGCCCCTTCCTCCCGAGCTCCAGCGCCGCCCCGGCCTCTTCCTCCCCGCCCTGGTTCCTCCCCTGGCCACATTTGTTTGTATATAATACTTAGTTTTCATCTGATTTATTCATCTGATTTGTGTGCTACTTTATGGTTTATATTTTTTGCTAATGCTTTAGATTTGCATATGTTTAATAACAAGATCTTAAATTTATGCATGTTAATTATCCTGAACTTTTCAGACTCACTGAGAGTATCTTTGATTCTGGGTTGCATGTTAATTATCCTGAACTTTTCAGATTCACTGAGAGTATCCCCCGGCACAATTTCTTGATGCATAAACTTGTTGTGTTGCATCTGTTGTGATTCTGCAATAGTTTGTTTCAATTCAACACATTGTCTAGTGTTAAATTGAAATAGTACATTATTGTAGCACTTATTGTAATCAGATAGTCATACATTGGTTAGCTAGTTGAATTGAAATATCAGAGAATTGAATTGAATTGATCAGATACATTAGTCATACATTGGTTAGCTGGTTTAAACTATGTTAGCATTGTGTGTGGTGCTGATGGTTAGAGTGATGTAGGTGCTAAAACTATTAACAAATGTAGAGGCGTGTAGGTTTTCTGTATGCACAGTTACACAGTTTGCAGATGAACTGTTCTATGGTACACCTATTTGTTGGCGTAACTTTTTCTTCCATTGCTTAAGAAAAGGTCCACCTCGATTGACTTTGATAAGTTCGGTTGTTTAACACTTGTTTTTTTACTTGAAAAACCTGCTGACCCCTCATTGTATTTTTCCTCTCAAGATTGTAAATCAGGAACACAGAAAACTTCCTGAAGACTTAGATTACCACTCGATGACAAATCTATCACTTGAAGCTCGTGAGAAACTTTCCAAGACGATTCTTCAGACGAAGTGGTTCATACCAGTGCCACCACTGCATAATTGGGTACACTTTGTCTTTGACTATTACGCAAGCGATGCGGGACCAGAGCTTTAGGAAGCGACATACTCTTTGAATAGAATTTTTGGGCGCCTATGGCGGCATGTGGATCTGTTGTATTAGAATGTTAGATCGATTGGCAAGTAAGGATTATAGAGGATCTGTTGTACTCCATAAATTAGAAGGCACACATGTAAAGAGCGGCAACAATGAAATGTTCTGATGAAAGCGACCACTTTGTTTATGTATATACATGAAATCTTTTCAAATTTCCGAATGCAGTGCAATGAAGCCATATTATCATTTACAGAGAAGTAAAGCATGTGCGTTCATTTGTATCGTAGAGTTTACAAGGTAAACAAAATCACAGTTGTTGAATTGCTTGTTGACTCACGTTGGAATAATGGAGTGCTCTGTTTTGTTGTTATTGCAGCGATAATATCATTTGATATCACATTTAAATCGACTCGGCTCTGAGAAATTTGTAGATAAATTTCATAAATTTATGTACACATAGAAAGGAGTAAGAAACAAATAAATTTCAAGTGCTAAAACTAAGGGTAATATGGTCTTTTCCTCTCAAATATCCTTTTTTATGAATCTGGAGCCAATCTACTAGCCAAATGCTTTTCAGAGGTAGCTCCAAATTCTCAGAGAAGTGGATTCTTACAGAATCTGGAGCAGAAGCTGAAAAATGAGAATCTGGAGCTCTACCAAACAGACCCTAATTCCCCTTCCACTCCAAAAAACAATCTTCCATCTAAAAAAGGAACCGTTTGAAGATACTTATTTAATAAATAAAAAAGTAACAGAGAATAAAAGAAAAAAATAATCGTCTGTGTAATAGTCCATCTCTAAAAAAAACTACTTCAAAAAATTATTCTATTTTATTTGACTTCTGGAAAAAGCGAATCCAAACACAACCATGAAAAAGCAAAAAAAGAATGTGGCCTTGGCGCTTACGGACTCGTGTTTTAGTGGCATGCCCCTCGCATGCAGTCAGGGCGGAATTCTGTGAGTGGTCCACTGGCGCCTGTCTGCCACGGAATGTGAATTGTTTCTCTCTCTCACGAGCCTGCCTGCTGTACAGGCCGGCCGGCCAGCGATTTTGGCCGGAGTGATGTCCAATCTATTGAATAAGGTCACGCTATTTTCCCGGCCTTCTCAACCTATCCACGCCGGAGTGGTGTACAGAGCTATCAAGTGCTTTACATTTGTTACTGCCTTGCATCTTGGTAGACGGTATAGCTGCTGCCCTAGTAAATGCTGTAGTAATGTACTGTAACAATATCTAAGGCTCCGTTTAGGATCTCATTGATTTGCAATATTTTAATAGGAATTTTGAAAGATGTTAATTCTTAGGATTTTTTTTCCTATAAGGGATGTTTGGAAACGTAGGAATTGAGTTGTCAAATTCGTATAGAATGAATTCATATACCCCTGGTTCCATAAAAAAAAAATAAACATGCCATTTGCCTCTTTAGAATGCAAGAATAGGAATGGAAAAAACGCATGATTGAAATGTCATACTTCTTGAATCCTACGGAAAACAAAACTACAGGAATTATCCAAATGATGTGTTTGAATACCCCACAAGCAAAAATATAGGAATTTTGAGATTACTCGATTAGAAGCAGAACGAAGAGAGAGAGAGATGGTGCATTGGAACTCTTAACACTTCGTATCGCCTAGAATTGAATTTAATTCATTCAATTTGATTCCAAACCCTATTATAGTTCAATTTGAATTTGATTCAAGCCAAATCAAAATCCAATTTATTTGTTTTGATGTCTTTTGGAATTCTACAAGACTGTGAGACCCACCTGTGCATCTAGGTCCACCAATATATATAAAGTAGCTTCTCTACACACTTAATCATCTCCAACAAATTCCAGGCAATCTTGTAAAAAATTTATAGTGTAAATATGAGATTGAAATTTCAAAATACTGAACTTTTACGAAATAATTATCTATAATGCCGTGGAGGCCACCTATGCACCTAGACATACCAATATGCACAAATTAGGTTCTCCACAAACTTAATCAATTCCAATAAATTTCAGTTGATTTCGTGAAAAATTTATAGTGCAAATGTGATGTTAAAATTTGAAATACCAATCTTTTAATTAATTTTGTAGAATGAATTCCAAGGAAATGGCAGGTGTAAGTTAAGAATTGTTTCTAATGAAAACTACCTACAATCTTCACCTAGTTTACTACCACCACAACGAAAGAACCAAGCATAGCAATTCTTTCTGAAGTTTGGCATGCTTCTTTATGGTAGCAACAGAAACCATTAGATCAATCACTCAGACACGTTGACTAACTCGTACTCTACTAGTGACAGGTTATTATCTTCTTTCACGGTGAAATTAGCAGGCTCTGTAACCTCCACACGTCCCCACTTGTCGACTGCAAGCCTCATCGAGCCCTTGAACATATCAATTTTGGCATTCCGCAAAATTGCTGTGGTGCCTGGCTTCAACAGGTCAACTGCAAAAGAGGAGCCAGAGCATATATCATCAGATTATTAATGCCTACATGGAAAAATACTATGATGCTCAAGCAATAGGTCTATACTCTATAGGACATGAATGTTTGAACAAAGATTTTTGGCAACATGTCGGATGAACTATGAAGAGGTGGGTGGTACAGAACATGACAGTCATGACATAACAAACAAGAATTTATCATGTCGATGATTCCAAGGGCTTCTGGCTAAAAAACAGGGTATCACGTATCCGATGGTTTCAGACACACCTATTTCATATCAATGAAAATCTCAAAATCATCTTCGCATCAACAGTCAAATTGCAGTCATTCACCTTTTTTTGGGTATATCTTGTACAGCTTGACCAGCTAAAATTATCTAAGACAGTAGAAACTCTAGGAAAAATTATGGACAAGTGTTCAATATATAGTATTTTTATTGATTAACATTTGAATATTTCAATATTTGAACCAAAAAAGTAATTTTGATTTGAGTTTGTGCAAGTGATAACAATACACCAATTTTGCATCCAATATATTGGCTATTGCATATCATGTACCAGTTCATTCAGATCAACCACATAGCATGCTATACTAAATGATACAATTGTGCTTAGAACCATGTGTATGAAAGGATGAGAACAGTGCAAGCACACCAAAATTTCAGAAACAACAAGAATGACAACTATCATGAGTGGAAACATGACAACCGAAAGGTGCATGTTCATATCTACAACTCACAGGGATAAAAATTATCATATTTGGCAACATTAAAGGAACAAATATTAAAAGTGAATATCATACAAGTGACAACTGGACTGGCAAGAGTTTCATATGGAAGACCAAACAAACCGGAAGTTCTGAACAAGCTGGCTTTTCATCCCTCCCGTAACTGAAATGAACTACAGCCAAATTAACCCTATTCAGGTAGCTGAGCTGAATTAACATCTGATTTGACCATTGTCAGAAAATATAGAAACTAAACACTTAAGCTGTTTGGCTGTAAGTTAAACGAAGTTGTGCTTCTGGACACTATATATGATAGATGACTTGCAGTTCAGAACAAAATGGGATTTAGATCAGCCTTTGTATAGGTCAATACGTGGTTAGATTACAGACACGGAGACACAATGACACAACAGTGGGATTTAGATCAGCCTTTGTCTTAATTGGAGAAGCATGACTTGGCCTAATGTGAGCTACCAAGGCCTAGGACTGGAATCTGTAAAGGCTGGAAGGGCCAACGGCCCATCTTCAGGAGGGTTCACCAACATTGTTGCTAAGAGCATGGAGTAGATGTGGCTAGGTTGCACAACCTGCGGCAGCATGGAAAAGACAACCCAGGTTCCCCACAAAGAGAATTAGACTGTCGCCTAGGACTGGGCAGTGTGACCAAATCAGCAACCCAGAGGATCTATAATGGCCAACTGCCCAGAATTCGACCCCGAATTCTGGCGTTCAACAATCCACACGGAAGAATACAATAAAATGAACTGCACATAAAATAACATTAACTCATACCCGTAGAGAACAACTCCAAGTACTTCTCGTGCATGCGAGACTCCAACTCCCCTATCGTTTCTCGCTCGGACTGGTACATCCAAAATACTTTAACATACTTTATTGTTTTATGTCAAAACACTTTCTTTGATTCCTCTAGAATCCGAATTGGATGGAACTTGAAGGTAAGGTCTTGCTTTACGGACACTAGTTCTAACACAATCTCATACTTTGGATCTCGCAGGTACTTTCTCAATATAGAAACATGGAACACATTGTGCACTTCTCGCATGGACTCTAGATGGTCCAAGCGACATGCCAGTTTTCCAATTCGTGCCAGAATCGGAAATGGCCCGATGTATCTTAGGCTAAGCTTCTCTTTGGTACCAAATCGCACGATGCCTTTAGTTGGAGACACTCTCAAAAGCACCTGGTCCCCCACTTTGAACTCTAGTTCTCACCTCCTGACATCCACGTAGCTCTTCTGCCTACTCTGGGTAGCCAGTAGATTCTGTCTACTTTCCACCACCCGTTCCACTATTTGCTGGACCCAATTTGAACCCAGAACAGCCTTCTCGCCCACGGCATCCCAACAGAGTGGTGATCTACACTTCCGCACATACAGAAAATCGAATATTGCTGCCCGAACAATGGAATGGTAGCTGCTGTTGTAGGCAAACTCTAGGAGTGCCAAATGATCCTCCCAGCTACCCTTCTAGGACAGAACACAAGACCTCAGCATATCCGCTAGTGTCTGAATGGTGTGTTCAGATTGTCCATCCGTCTGTAGGTGGAACATAGTACTAAACTGAAGTTTGGTGCTCAGACTGCCTTGCATGCTATCCCAAAACTTGGAGATAAATTTGGCGTCTTTGTCCAAAACTATTTTCTTAGGCACCCCATGCAGCCTTACTATTTCTCGCACATAGATGGGTGCCAAGTTACTTGTCGAGTTGGCAGTATGAATGGGGATGAAGTGTGAGGACTTACTGAATCGGTCGACCACTACCCAAATCGCATCCTTACCTTGCTGGGTACGAGGTAAGCCGACTACGAAATCCATAGTAATGTCATCCCATGGCCACGGAGGACCTCCAAAGGTTGTAATAGCCCAGCGGGGCGCTTGTGCTCAGCCTTTACTTGCTGGCAAACCTCACAAGATGCCATATACTGAACGATATCCACTTTCATTCTCTTCCACCAGGTCTTTTTCAAATCCCGGTACATCTTGGTCTTACCAAGATGCACCGTGTACAAGGTACGGTGAGCCTCTCAATATATTATCCTTGACTTGAACCTTTTATGGCACGTAAAGTTAAACCGCAATACGCCTGACTCATCAAGGCTGAAATCCACCGTCTTCCCTTCATGAAGCCGCTTCCTCACTTGCTGAAGTAGTCGATCATGCTGTTGCGCCTCCTACACTCGTTCTAGAATTGCGGATTCCAGCAACAGTGCGTCTCAACTTATGCTGTACCAGCATAACAATAAAAAATTCCCATCCTTTCAAAGTCTACAATAAGACAACCTAGGGTAGAGGGTGTCGTCTTCCGACTAAGGGCATCAGCAACTACATTTGCCTTGCCCGGATGGTACTGAAGAGAGAGATCATAGTCTAGCTCCAGCAACCTTCTTTGCCTCAAATTCAACTCCTTCTGAGTGAAAATGTACTTGGCTCTTATGGTCAGTGAAAATATGACAGAACTCTCCCTTTCAGAGTATTAAAACTGCACTCACATTCATTGGTCTACTGGAATTTCACGCCCTTTCGCATGAGTTAAGACATTAGCTTGACAATAATAGAGAAGTTTTTCACGAAGCGCTGGTAATAAGCAGCTAGGCCAAGGAAACTTCTCACTTCTTTAACATTAGATGGCCTCTTCCAGTCCACAACGATGGAAATCTTGCTTGGATCCAGTGAAATGCCTTCCTGGTTAATCACATGACCCAGAAAGCCCACTTCAGAAATCCAAAACTCGCACTTCTTCAACTTGGCAAAGAATTGATTTTTCTTCAGAGTCTCAAGCACAAGCCTCAGATGCTGCTCATGCTCTTCCTCCGTTTTGGAATAAATCATGATATCATCAATGAACACCACTACAAAGTCATTAAGATACTTGTGCATCGTACTGTTCATCATCTCCATGAAGACAGCAGAGGCATTTGTCAGTCTTAAGGACATCTGTAAACTCATAGTGACCCCTTGGATAACAACTCGTCCAATTGCTTCTTTAGCTCCTCTTGGAAAGGTCGTGCCAAACAGTACAGAGCCATAGAAATAGGTTCTGTGCCAGGAACAAGATCAATTCTAAACTCCACATCTTTCGGGTATCATTTCCGGAAGCTCTTCAAGAAACATATCAGGATACTCACGCATCACTGGAATATCCTCAATGCGCAAAGGCGCAATTGGCTTTTCTGCTAGTGCTAGAAGTAACCCAGACTTCATTGTTCATCAGCCAGGGAACAGGCTGGCCAACACGAAGAGAACATGGGGTGCATTACCTTGAAAGATTATCTCCTCCCCTGAAGGAGCTTGCAAAGTGACTGCCCTCTAGAAGCAGGAAATCACGGTCCGGTAGCGATACAACCAGTCCATGCCAATGATAACATCAAAATGCTCTAATTGGATAACCATGAGGTTGGCAACGAAGTCCTCACCATCTATTGTAACCACACAGCCAGAGCACACTGTGGAGCTAACAATCATACCCCCTAGGGAACTTACCATAACCGATTGGGAAATTTGCTGAACACTCAACTTGGCTTTTCTAGCAAACTTGCAGGACCATGGGAAACTTATTTAAATTTATGGCTGAGAAGTGAAGATCATTCTATCATTTGAGTTTTCAAGTGCTTTTATTAAGTCCATGTGCACTGAGTGTCCACTCGGCGAGTATACGGCTTGGTAGCTGATTATGCCGAATAATCGGCCGGTTATACCAGTTAAACCGGTTAACTACTCATACCCGATGAGAGGACCTGGTACGAGAATTCGGGGGATTACTCGGCCGAGTAGACCTGTTTTTAGAACCTTGCCTATCACCACATCAGGTCAACCCGCGGACCCAGCTGCAGGCATCGAGTAGACTTCAGGTGGTGCTGGAGCGGCGAGAACCCCGACGTTCTGCTGGGGTGGCATCAGAAATAGAGGCGATGCAGCATGCTGGAATGGAGAAGTCGGTGCATGATGTCAGTAATACCCGGCAGGTGGAGCCCAGGAAAGAGGAGGCTGCGACACAAGGGCAGCTACCAACATCTGGACTAACCCTCGAGGTGTAGCGTTTGACGAAAACGAAGATATCGGCTCCCACTTGATACTAGAGGGGTTCTGGCTACAAACCCGCTCCGTGTGGCTTGACCGGCCACACTGTTGACATTCCCCTGACCAGGAGCATTCAACAGCACGGTGCCCACCACCGCACTTGAAATAGATCATACCCTGTCGTGGGATAGGTCGATAGGCTAGGGTCGCCAATAAAGAATGGCACTGAGGAAGACGGCTTCGAAGACTTAGACTTGGATGATTGTGGGGAACACTGGCCCTACTTGGACTTCTTAGAAGTGAGCCGCTGAGATGGCCCGCTCCCTTCAGTGAAGATCTTCTGGTCACCACCAGAAGCATTTGGTCCACTAGAGGGTTGTAGCTCCTTAGTGAGCTGCATCTTCATCTCCATCCCTCTAACCTGCTCTACCACGGACCTAAAGTCACATGACGCAGTAGCTCCCATGACATGTCGGAACTCTAGGGTTAAGCCCTCGGCAGAACCTTTTAGCCTTTCAAGGTCATTGCTCGCGACCAATGGTACGAAGCGGATTAGATTGTTGAACCCCACCTCGTACTCAGCCACGATCATCTTTCCCTGCACAAAGGTCGACAGGGCGACCTCCATGATCTCCATAAAAGAATCTGGGTAATACTTAGCCTTGAACTACTAAGTAAAATCTTCCCTGTACAGGACCTCGGCGAGGTCCTAGTGAAAAGAACCCTTCCCACGGATGTCCGCTTGACCCTTCAACTAGAAAGCCACAGCGAGCTTTTAACTGAGTGCTCATCTCTAGGGCTTCAAATTGCCTTCCCATATAGCGTAACCAATCCGCAGCTTGGACTGAAGGACTTATTTCCCTTCTTTTTCTCCTCTTTTTCTTCCTTTTCTTTTTTTTCTTTCTTCCTTTCCACTCCCTTTACTTTCTTACCTAGCCAAACCCCTTTCGTTTTTTCTTTTTTTTATTCGGTCAGAAGGCCTTATCCATCCAGCCCCCTCCACTATTCTCTCTCCTCGTTTCCCCTCACCTCATCTCTCTGGCATCTCTTGGGCTCACGACGGCACGCATGCACACCGGCCCTGAGCACACCGCCGGCCATCGACTGTCGGCCGCCTCCTAAGCCTCTCCTCCACCGACCCCTCCTCACTCCTCCCCTCTCCTTTCTCTCTCTTGGCTCTACCATCACCCACAGCTCGGGCTCCCGCCGGTGCCGCCGGCCGCCAAATCCCCCTCCACAGCGCCTCACTTTCCATGGCCTTCCCCCCTCTTCGATGCGACCCAAACTGGTGTCGCTGCCTTTGGGGGTTTCAGCCGCGTCGCCCTAGAGTTTGCCACCGGCCTTGGCTCACTGCCGCCGTGGCCTCTCGACCTCCTATCGCCGGATCTACCCACGGTGCCTTCCGCCAGGCTTCCCCCCTTTTGTGTTGCACCTCTCCTCGGACTCGCCGATTGCGGCTCATAGCCGACCGGCGCCACACCTCCGCTTCGGCCCCTCCCTCGGGCTCATAGTCCAAGGTTTGCAACTCCGGCCGACCATGGCCGCCGAACGCCGCTCCAACTCTCATTCTCTTTATGCGTTTGTTCCTTTTTTTAGTTACTACTTATGCCTAGTGTCATTCTTCTGCAATGCATGGTTTTCAGGTGGCACATGCAGTGGTGGTGTGCAACAAGGCATGCTTATGGCGGGTCTCGAGGCCTTCCCGTGCACCGGGGAGCATGGGACGGCTGTCAAGAGCGCATAGCTCACCAGTGACAGCACGCCATTACCACAGTGCCCACACCTTCGGTAAACTCTTTCCGTCGCTTCCCCCTTCCTACTCTAAGTGCATGATTGCGATGCTTGGTGAGGGATGCCTGTTCGATGTTCTCTTGATTGGTGGCTTACCTTGTTTTTACCTTGTGCCGATCGAATGGTATGGTTGTGTGGCGTTAGATCGATGGGAATGAAAAGGGAAGGAGTGGAGGAGCTACTCTTTGGTGCTTGTTCAAGTGAGAATGGTTTCTTTTCCCTCTTCTTTCCTCTCCTCTTTGTGGGCTTTGCTCTGGATGGACTCTTGGCTAAGGGAAGAAAATGGGAGTGAGGTTTTGTGTGATGACTTGCTTATGAGGGGCATGGTTGCTTATATTTTGTGGCTTGGCCGTGAGACTCTCTCTGTGCAATGACCAAACTGCCCCTCCCTTTCTCTACTCTTCTCTCATGTATCTATGGCCTTCAAGGGCATTTGGTCCAACAGGTGGGCTTGCACTATGCTTTGGGGTTCTTTTACTTCAGCAGGTAAGGATGGAATTTCCCGCTGGATGATAAAAACCCAAAAAGGATGGAATTTCCCGCTGGATGATAAAAACCCAAAACGTGATATGGTGCCGACCGTCCACAGATGGTCTGGGAACCTAAGTGAAAGCTAATTCATTCGGCATTTCTAAAGCCGAAGGGTTCTAACAGCAAAACTCTTTCAATTTTCTTTTATTTATTTTATCCTCCCTTGGGTTGTTTCCATTTTTCGCATTACTTCTCTTTTCCTCTTTACTGGTATTACAGTGACAGCAGTGGTGGCAGTGATCTGCAGCCAGATCCGACAGTGACAGGCCATGCCCCAACCTCGGATTGACGCACTGGCTTCCGATCCCCTTTCTTCCCTGGCCTCTTCCCCTCTATTTCTCTCTCAAGGTGAGGCGACTGCTGTGGTGAACTCCCCGAAGTGCCTCAATGCCAAGGTGTCTCCTGGCGCTTTGGTGACACCTTGATAAGCATACAGCGGGTGACAAAATCAGCAGCCATGCAAGCAACGTGAGTGATTTCTTCCCCGGTCATCCGGTCATTGTCAGCAGGGATCTTAAGAGCCTATGAAGGCACTATCCCCTGGTGTGATGTCCATTTTCCTCTCGCATTCCTGTAGCATCTAGTCATCTACTTTTCTTTTCCAAAATTGATCACTCCTTGTTGGATTGTGAAGAAATCAAAGGTAGTGGCAGCCCCAGTGGGCATTAACCTGGGACGCCTGCGGCTGCAAGGCTACGATTACAAGCCAATATTTGGTAATTCACCAAATACATGTGACTTTCCACATATCAATCTGTGAAATGTCGTGTGCGATTTTGGATTGCTGATTGTCATTGTTTTTGTTAAAAGAAAGTGTGTACTGTGTAGACAAAAACCAGGGGGCGGAGACCCGGGGGCCGAGCAGGGGCCTCTGGCCCTCCCCAATGTTTCTGTTTCTCTTGATTAGCCATTAAGTATTTTAGTAATTATCTTGTATTCATTTGGCCTCCATAAGTGAGCGAAGTTCACTTTTTATTAAATTATTGACATCTATAATCTTCTTGGTAGGTATAGAGCCAAATATAAATTAATAGAAATGTGTATTGTTATGTCATATTTTTTCTGTGATTGTCGCTTTCTTGGTAAAAAAAATTGTCATATGTTTGGCTCCGCCCCTGGACAAAACTGTGCTTATATAAAGTCATGATTCACGATGTCGTCAGATCAATATAAAAAAGTGAAGGTAATGGACAACTTTTTCTAACTAAAAGAAAACTGAACAACAAATGTAGTAAAGACAGCTCATGTTAGATCCAACATGAACAAACCTCGCACACATCCAAGAAAGCAACAGTATGAAATCTGAATACAACTCAAAGACACTGTCACCTTGCTCGTTGCGGGCGGTGAAGACGATGACCCCGGTCTCGTCGCCGACGAGGCACTCCGCAATGCGGACAGGGCGGGAGCCGACGGCGACAGCGGCGGGACCGCCCGCTCCGCCGCGTCCGCGGGCGGGGATGGGGTTGGCGCCGACGACCTTGACGGTGAGGGTGTGGCCGCCGGTGCCCGGCTTGAGCTGCTCCACCTTGGTGAACACCGGCTTCCTCAGCGCCGGCTTCTCGCCTCCCTTCGCCGCTGCCGTCGCCATGGCCGCTGCGCCGCCGCAGAGGGTTAGGAGTGAAGACTAGCGGTAGCGCTGGTTGGATCGGAGTGGAGCGGGAGGTAGTTGCGGAAACCCTAAAGCCGGGGGATTTGCGGCGAGGCGTGGAGATTGGAGAAGAAGACGTGGAGGATTTGTAGTAACGGCTGCCGGAGTTGTAGTGGCCTACGTTTGGGCCATTACAGAGGCGGGGGGGGGGGGAGCATCTGGGCCTTTCAGCCCGTTGAGCGCTCTGGCTTCTGTTTCACAGATGCTAGAACTCGAGTCAGTCAGTCCGGTCCCTTTAAACGCAGGAATTTTACAGACAAAAGTTTAATTTCAGTAAAAACGAAAAACTTTTTGTTTGTCTCAAACGAACCTTAGAGTATTTGGTAAAGGCTAAATACCATGTGTAAATTTAAAATTCAGTGCGCACTTTGTGTTTACGTTGTGTTCAAACTTCTAAAAATTCTCGAAATTTTGATGGATGGATGCAGGAGAAAGGCTGTTCTACAACTGCAAAAATATAATGGTCGAACTAGTTTACGGTTGGGAGAAGTGAAAGGGGCAAATTTAAGTTTCAACAGTTTATTTTATGAGACTAGTAAGGTGTCCGTGCGTTACAACGGAAAACTAAATAAAAATGATGTATACTATCAAATATAATCTCAAACTGAATAATAAATATCAACTTTTTCTTACATCATCATGTATCAAACAAAACATACATGTTCATACTCGTAAATAAATGGAGATGCATACAAGTAGATAAATAATGCTTAATAAAGTTAAAAAACTATTGCTGATAATCTACAATAGGCTCTCCTACTGATCTTTGATTAGTCACCATTTTCTGTAAGTCTTGATAAATCTATTCCAGCAAGAATATACCGACCTTTCTTAAATTGTTGTATAAACATTCTATCACTGTTACATAAGTCATTTCAGAAGTAGAAATTGCACTCATACAATTCAGCACATGATTAAGCCAAAAGTAAGTCGATTGGTTCTGAATAATATCAAATCCTTTGACACAAGCAAACTCGAACTATTGAATACAATAGGGCACACAAAAAAATAGGTGCCAAAAAACAGGAAAAATTGCAGGCATAACCTGTCCTTATAGATGACATGGGGATGAATTTGCATGCATAACCCAAAAATGAAAGAAAAAAGTAGGAGGGGAGGCGGCGGCTTGGGGGGTTGGGGGGAGGAGGGGAGGATGCGGCGGCGAGGGATGGGGGGAGTAGGAATAGTTCATTGCGATACTTGTCATCAAATGACTTGGGAATTTGATCCTTCAGGAATAGTTCATTACGATACTTGTCATCAAATGACTCCTCTACGGTGGCAGTGACAGGAGTGACATTGTCACAGATTGGAAGTGTATTTGAATTTTCTTCTTATACTTCTATGATGGCTGTTAATTGTATTGCCAAATACCTTCAGGAAGTTGTACAGACAATCCCAAGAATTATCGCTATGGTTATGAACACCTGCAGTGTTAAGATGTTAGTTCTAGACAACTACATGTGGCTGTAAAAGGAAAATTTGCATGCCATGACCAAATTTCAGTTCACCTTAGTCCATGTAGACTATTTTTTGGAAGAGTCTCGGAGTACCAACTTCCTTTCTTTGTGGTTATGAGTGGCCACATTAAGCCCCACGAGAGGATGCCTCCAATCAAAAGAGATGCATTCACGATATAGGGGCAGATCATTCCAACACCAACATAGGTAGCCAAGAAATCAAAATAGAACCTGGAAGACATAAAATAGTTGAATTTCAGGATAACTGAATACTCATGGATCCAACATGGACCGAATTATATAGTCAACATGATCAAACAATCAAGAATAGCCATCAGACGGTTGCTAATCTAGAAGGATTAATATAGGCAAGGAAACATAGCATGCAGTAGTGTATTGACTGCTAATGCTTAAACCAAGATGTAGCCATATTACCATACTAACCTGTTTTTATAAGCTTCAAGGCCAAATGTCGGGATGAAGCTAAATCCACAATCATCCCCAATAGTGTAGAACCACTGGAAGAAAGCCCATAGGAAGCTCAATGAGAAGTACTTGCCCAATGTCCGAACTTGCTTCCTGAAATTGGATAGTATCTCGTCAAGAATAATCGCTTGACCTTACCTATTACGGATTTATAACAAAGTAGCCATGTTGTTTTTTGCAAGCTCAAAGACTCAGGGTGTGTGGAATCCATTTATAAGGTAAACAGTTGTAGTGCCACTTGGGTAAGTCAACTTGTAATCCACAATCATTACCTGCAAGCGGTATTCCAGTTAAGAACTATATAATTTTGGCATTCTCTCTCTCAAGAATAGTGTGGGGAAGGGAAGATCTACCTTTCTCATGGGCACCAGAGCAAATAGCCCAACAAAATTGACGAGGAATAGAAACCCTATAATCTGTGCGATCTGGGGATTCTTGATATTCATGGCATCGTTAGCCTCTGTTGCTTGCTTAGCAATGGTTTCACTCATACCAAACAGGTAACTGCCGAGCCAACCTGATCAATTGGAATTAACGAATAAGAATACCAATAGATGATTCAATTGTTTCAGTATTCCACCATATTGATAGCAACAAACAATTTGCAGAAACCATCATGCAAGGGCAAATGTGAATCTATTTGTGATGTCAGGAACAGCAGCCAAAATCTTCATCTAGGATCTAAAATAAACCCGATTATAAGCATGCATTGTGATATGTGAATATCTCTCTGTAGCAGATCTAATTGTGATTTTTTCTTTAAAAATAGACCCCTAAAAAGCCAAAATAAGGAAAAATAATGGTGTTCCATACAAGCCTAAGAAGAGCCCACACACCAAACTTCTTGGTACCGGAGATTTGACGAACAAGAGGGTGCAGAAACTGAAGAAGCAAAAGGTGGACGGGAGGTGATCGAGTTTTTTAGATTTACCGCTGAACACGAGGTCAGTGGCGGAGACGACAGTGTCCGACGACGATTGTTCTCCGAGCGTGAGCACTACCGCTTGAGGAGCCCCATACTGTAATATGATGTAGTGCGATCGACCAATATAAAATTAAGTTTAACATTAAAAGCCATGCACAGGTAATGTACTACTTTCTGATATATCATCCAGATTTATCTTTTCAGTATTGTACCATACAGCAGAATTACTAACGAACTTCTTTTTTTAAAAAAAGGTGGGGATTTATTTTCAGTCCAAATAATAGTTTTCAACAATACAAACAAAAATATGATCCAAGACAGAAGATAAAGACACACAAAGTTTCAGGAAGAACGTAGCATCTAAATTACCATGTTCCTTTTACGAGATTACACCCACGCAATATATTTCTACACAGCGACAGTACAATTGACATTTACAATAATGTTCCATGCCAAACAAGCCAACTTTGCAATGACAAACACAATGCATGAGCTATCACAACACAATCGAGACACACTACATGTGTTCCAAGAACTGGAACAAATCACCAATTTATGTGCCATGGAAGACTTTGCTTGTCAAACCGATGCCAATCTATAGTAAAAACAAGTAGTACACAACCACATTCTAAAGTCTCCGCAAAATATTATATTTGACGCCTATTTTGTTGCTACAAGTGCTTCTATACCAAAGCTATTTCCTTTGGAATCATATCAATCAGTAAAATCAAGCAACTAATGCTCCTCAATCTTGATTAATATTTACCGTCAAAGTCACCGATCGCTCTGAACCAACCCGCGGCGGCCTCTTGTGGGTGGAGAGCCGCGGGGCACACGTGGCGGCGGCGTGCTAGCCAAGCACAAAGATCCGCGCGTAGACCTTGAAGGCGAGGCGCCGCCCCTGCGGAGATGCGATTGATTTCAGCGGGTAATCGGCTTTAGCATCGTGGCATCGTCGAAGAGCCGCGGAGCGCGGCGCCAGAGTGATCGGCGACCTCAAAGGTGGCGATGGGCGGGGGGAGCGCGGCGCGGCGAGACGTAGGTGGCCTCGCGGAGGCGGGTCGTGGCGATCGAGGCGGCGGAAGCCCGTCGCCGGCGGTGGGGTGGAGGGCAGCGAGGCGGTGGGGGGAGGGAGGAGGAGGCGGTGTGGCGCGGGGTGGGGTGGAGGGAGGCGGCGGCGGAGGCGGGGTGGGGAGGAGGAGGAGGCGGCCGCGGCAGGTGGGAGGGAGGGGAGGAGGCGGCGGGCGGGGTGGGAGGCGGTGCGGCGGCGTGGGGTGGGAGAAGGAGGAGGCGGCGGCGGAGCGGGGTGGGGAGGAGGAGGAGGGCGCGTCGCGGGGTGGGAGGAGGGGTCTGCCGCAGGCGGCTCGCGAGGTGGGAGGAGCGAGGCGTGGGGATGTGACGCGGAGGAGTAGGCGGCGCGGGGAGGCGTGGGAGGGAGGTGACGCGGAGAGGGAGCGTAAGCAAGCGGAGCAGGAGGCGAGGGAGGTGAGAGGGGCCGGGTAGAAGAGACGAGAGAGGGTAACTGTTGGTGGAAGTGGAGAGGAGAGGTAGTTAGATATGAGAGAGAGGAAGATGGATGTTAGATAGATGGTCAGGATTTTAGTATTCAGATCAAACGGTTGAGAAGGGAAGAAGGAGGAGGCCGTACCAACCACCAACTCCTTTTATAATAGTAAAGATATTTTATGGTCCTTGCAGAGGTACCACGAGATACTATCTCCTATCTCATATAGAGGTACCAATCAAATATATTGGCTGACTTACTAAGGGTGTGATCGGAATTATAGTCTTCTGGCGTGGGCGATACGCTGTCGTTGCGCATGATCCTGCCTCTATATGCGTGCCCAATCGGATCACGTTATAACGCCCGTTTCCGGGCGTCAGGAGATCAGAAGCCCTAGGATCCGTCATAGGTTGCGGTGTGCCGTACAGAAACGTACATCACAGCTAACATGCTTACATAAATAAGATCCAAAGTTTATTACAACATACGACACATCGGTTGAGTTTAGCGTAGTGGGGCGGCAAGCCCAAATAATTTACATTACAAAAGAAAACCCATAGTCGTGCCTGAGCGTAGACTACACCTAAAACCACTGATTCTCGGCAACCACAGCCTCTTCCGGATCCTCTTCTACGCTTGAACTTCTCCTTGCTCAGCATTCTCTGCGTTTGATTTAGCAAGTTTGAGTACAACCAACCGTACTCAATAAGTTACAATGGTAAACCTCAAATTACTAAATGCATGAAATTTCAACGAAAGGGAGTATAAGGGTTTTATTATTTTATGTGGATGCAGTTTTATTTGTAAACAGTTTAAAACAATAAACTCCATTATACTAATTACGGAAAAAGGGGTCTGAAACATCAGTTCTTTAACTACACCAATTAAATCATCGGAAATCTACTCATACTGTGTTACTGGATTCACCCATCAAGCACAGCTTCATTAACCGAAAGCACAGTGTACTCGAATACAAATAAATTCACTCTGTAGAATTGCTCAACTTTACCCATAAGATTTCTCAATTACTAATATCAAGCTATAAATACATTCCAGTTAGTGTGCAACTGCATTGAGAAGGCCAAATCTTTCACTGCTCAAGTTATTATATAGACCCTACCCGATAGGTTGCAATCTTTACCGAATTGGGTATCCACGGGCCAATGCGGAACACGACCGCCCAAATCCATAAAGACCTATCGTTGTGTATACGGTGCCTACACACCCGTATCACCTCGTCCAACTCCTGTAGGGGTTCAATTAAAGTGAGCAGTTACCGGACCCAGATTGACAGTTCAATACTTGTGGTTGAGCGAGTTCTGTGCTTTATACTCAGCATAAGGGTCTTGTTGTGGTTACAGACCAAACAGAGAGAAGATGTAGTGGGGAGTTAGGTGAGATGTCCCCTCTCCCTGTGCAGGCATCACGTATATATCTCCTAACGAGGAGCGTCTTTACAAGAATACCCTTCGGGGCATTTACGTCATCACACATGCCTCACTCGATACTTACGCCTTTCTAACAGGCCGGTTGGGTTTAGGTGGAGGCCACCCCTACAACAGGAGCCTCTCATGGTGAAGGGCTTCACAGGCCGAAACTATGCTGCCTAGCCCTTTGGCCCCCTCCGTCCTTATGCATGTGACGTACTGTAGATGAAGATGCAGGTGTGTAGGACAGACGTGCTTCGGCGAGGCGTCGAAGTCCTCCGTGGTCTTGGAGCCATCCCTCGCGGTGCCACTGTTATCGACGGGGCCATGCTGCGGGGCCGAAGGTGTCGAACGTGCGAGGCGTGGCGTCGAGACTCCGCTTGGCGCGGGGCGGACCGGGCCTTCCCGCGCAATGCTGTGTTGATGAGGTGAGTCCTTGGTTGGTTCGGAGTCGTCACGCCCCGACAGCGACGCATTTCGGAGATTATGTCTGAATTGTTGGCGTGAGGTGCACGGAGTGCAGAAAAGACTGGGGCAGGCTGCTGCGGTCGTATGCACGGTCCCGAGGGAGGGGTACACGCGGCGCCGCGTGGTTGGTGCGTCGTGGGATGTCAGCGGTCGCACGACCGCGAGCCCGCGTCTATTCCCGAGAGAGGCGGAACACGTGGCGAGTTGGCCTGTCGACGGTTGCCCTTCCCGATCGTGGGGAGGCGAATCAACGGGGCTCCCGCCGGTTGCGTTCCCGATTGTGGGGATGTGGAGGGTCTTCATAAAGGGTTATTCGCTGGCACGCGGATGCGTCCCTTGCTCGTGCATCCTTGTCTGGTTACTCTTTCCTGTTGTGCGAAATCCGCACGTCTCCTGCTCCTTCAACCCTCCACTTGGGAAGGAGGATGGCAAGCCACGGAGATTCCGGTCGCCGGCTTAGCAGCAGCGCCTCGTCAAGCCAGCGCGGTGCGACGCCACCACCAGTGGAGTTCCCCCTGGTGTCTCACAAGCCTTCGCAGGCCAACAAGCGGTACGACGCCATGCGGAGCTCGCAAGGGCACTGCTCCGGGGTGCTAGGGCGGAGTCGTGCTACGAAGGAGACGATCGAGGCCCTCCTGCGAGAGAACAAGATAGAAGAGCGCGCAGGAGCTCGCTTGCCTGCCCGCGACAAAGTGGAGCCTCACCCCCGAGGAGTCGGAGGCGATTGTCTTCGCCGTATTTTTTGAGGCTGGGCTCCGGATGCCCTCGACGCTCTTCGTCGGCCAGGTCTTGGAAGCTTACGGGTTGGAGTTGGCGCAGTTGACCCTGAACGCGATAGTTCACTTAGCTGTGTTTGCCTAGGCGGTCCGAGTGGAAAGTGCTCTTCCCCGCGCGAGCTTGTTCGCTCTTCTTCATGATGCGCGGTGTCAGCCGAAGAAGGTCGAAGGAGGGGCACTGTCTAATTTTGGCAGTGTCCACTTCGTGGTGAGGTCGGGCTGCACGAAGCTGTTCCCCGCTCTGGCGACACGGGAGAAGTGGGAGGCCGGCTGGATGCGGCAGTGGTTCTACTACCGCGTGACGCCTACCAAGAACCTTCGTGCGGGGTCGCCAATAGCTTTAATTGTTTGTCTGGGTGGGCCGACCAAAGAACGTATGTAGCTGTTTTGTGAACGGAGCAGCGCTTCGCATGCAGTGCTCTCACTGAAAGAAGCGGAGCGTGCAGTAGAGGCCTTCTTGGGGCCGTACACGGCGAAGGAGCACGCGCTGCGCGAAACCGCGATCGAGCCTGCGAAGCTAGGGCAGATACATCGGGTGTGCGAGGTCCTAGGCCTCACCGTACCGGAACGTGTGGCGCCGGTGCGGAGTCCGACTCGCCGCCGCGATGGCGCCGGCGAGGTGGGGGCGTCTCCCGGGCGGTGGAGGGCTCGGTCCAGAGCCGCCGTCTCTAACCCGTCGCCAAATTGACGGCAGGCGCCGTTGGTTCGGAGGACGTGTCAGGCGACGGATCCAAGCATGCCAGCTCGGGGTGTCACACTGCCCCCAGCGAGGACTTATGCGGTGGTGGGGCGGGCCTCGGTAGCGACGTCATCGAGGACGAGGTCGTGTCGCCTGTACCGGCCGACAAGGACTTGCCTCCTGCGCCCTCGTCGCCCATGACGGCTGCCACAGACCTTCCACCTGCTCCAGCTCCTACAACGACTGGAGCGGCGGAGGGCTCATCGTCATCGCCTGCTGCAGCCGTCCGCAGATCGCCGCTCTCTTGGCTGTCAGGTACGGTGCTTTGGAGCGGCCGAGGCGCGTCGCTCAATCCCCGAGGCGAACGCCGCCGGTTGCGATCGCCCTCGCACGCGGGGCGATTCCATATGGCGGGCGCGGTCGGTGGGGGCCTAGGGTCCGACCGGGAAGCCACTCCGATCGAGGAGGGAGTCATCGCTTCCCGGGCAGAGGCTGAGCCGACATCTCCCCGTGCCCTGGCGGAAGGTGGCAGAGGTAGGCGTAATTCCTTTTCTCCCTGCGACTTCGCGAAGCTCTCCGATTTGCTCGCTTATGCCGTCGTCAACATCAGGAGAGACGAGGTCTCCCGGGCACGGCCAAGTATCGAGCAGCGGAGGTGTTCGCGAAGCCGCCAGCCTCGTTGCGCAAGATGCGACGTGGGCGCCTGGCGCTACCACCGGGCCCCGAGGTTTGCCGTGTCTAACTTCATCCCACATTCGGAGATGCTTCGCGCCCTTGACGGGCCGCAGAGTATGGCGACAGCAGACTGGATCGGCGGGCACTGTCGTCGTGCGGGGGGATCTTCTTGCACTCGCGCTGAGCGCGTCCGAAATGAGGGTAAGCACCTGAGCCTGTGATTGAGACGACCTGTTGAGCGCACAAACACTCATGTCATTCCGCTGTTGGACGGTTGCCATCAGCCGGGCGCTGGAGGAGGCTCGCACCCGCCGAAGAGGCCCAGTGCGCCGTGATAGAGGAGCGCACCGGCTTGCTTGAGCAGATCCAGGCGCTGGAGGAAGAGAAAACCCAGCTGACGGCAGCCTTGGAGGAGAGGAACCGGACTCTGGGCGACGCGTCCGCGGCGGCGTGGAGGGCCATGGGGTCGCTGTAGGGGGCCCTTCGGGACCTTTCCGTCGGTGTGCCGGACCTTACCCACAACGCCGCGGATGTGGCGCAGTCTTTCGCACGGATTGAGAAGGGCTCGAGCGTGGCGCTCCGCGATGCCAAAGCCTTCGGCGATCATTACGGCTTCGCCAGCGCCTGTCTCGCCTTTGCCATGCTTCATGCTCGGGGGTGCGAGCACGTGAACGAGCTGGTTGATCCCCATGTGGGTGTGCCGATCGGAGCTGGGGTATTGGGGAGGAAGCGGCAAAGGTCCTGTTGCGGCGAACGCTACACCAAGAAGGTAATTTTCTCAATTGGCTGGAGAAGGTCAGTCAGTCGTAATGAAGACGGCGCGACCCCCTAGGTGTGGCTCCAGGGCTTGGTGGTTGTGATGTAATTTTGTTTGGTTTTGTTGTTGTTTCCCTTCGTTTGCTTATGAAAGAAAGAACCGATGCTCCGAGTGTTGTGGTTGGTTGCTGACATGACGGAGGCTAGCGTCTTCCAGTCGTCGCCGCTTCTCTTAATGGTCGTGGAGCCTTGTGAGTGAAGTAGCGCTCCGTGTCCCGCTTGTCGAGGTGGTGGCGGCGGAGCTGGCGCCTAGCCGAAATAGACGCGCGAGCGCTCCGTCCTCTACCCCTTGAAGTGCTGGCAGTGAGTTGGCGTCTAGTCGGAGTAGACGCATGAGCGCTCCATCCCCTACCCCTTGAAGTGATAGCAGCGGAGCTGGCGCCTAGCCGAAGTAGACGCACGAGCGCTCCGTCCTGCCGAATGCGCGCGGGGGCGAGCCTCTGGCGCTTTTTGTTTATACTCCGCGGAGTGCATGGGAATATCGACCACGTCTTGATTATACTAAAAAAGAGTACGCATAGCGATAACTGCAACGCGTGCACGGGACATCCGCGTCTTTGTTTGTACTCCGGAGAATGCGTGGGACTATCAACCACGACTTAGTTAGGCTCCGGAGGGTACGTCAACGCGCGCGCGGGACATCCACGTCTTGTTTATACTCAGTAGAGTGCGCTGGGAAAACATCCGCGTCTTTGTTTGTACTCCGGGGAATACGTGGGACTATCAACCACGACTTAGCTAGGCTCCGGAGGGTACGCCAACGCGCGCGCGGGATATCCGCGTCTTGTTTATACTCAGTAGAGTGCATAGGGAAAACATCCGCGTCTTATTTATACTCCGTGGAGTGCGTGCGGAGGTGGACCTCGACGCTATGTCTTATTTATACTCCGTAGAGTGCGCGCGGAGACGTCCCCCCGCTGCGTCTTATTTATACTCCGTAGAGTGCGTGCGGAGGCGGACCTCGACGCTACGTCTTATTTATACTCCGTAGAGTGCGTACGGAGGCGGACCTCGACGCTACGTCTTATTTATACTTCGTAGAGTGCGTGCGGAGGCGGACCTCGATGCTACGTCTTATTTATACTCCGTAGAGTGCGTGTGGAGGCGGACCTCAACGCTACGTCTTATTTATACTCCGTAGAGTGCATGCGGAGGCGGACCTCAACGCTACGTCTTATTTATACTCCATAGAGTGCGTGCGGAGGCGTACCTCGACAGGAGGTTGTTAGACAATCGACTTTATTGATCTCCCGCTTGCACAAGCAAGCACCTTATAATAGACAGGGTATTGGTGCTGCCTCATGTTGGCCTTTACTGGCCTAAACATAGTCCCTCCGCAACCTGTCCGCATTCCATGTGTGGCGGAGCGTCTGCCCTTCAAGTGTGGCGAGGTGATAAGCTCCTCGCTGTAGAGCTGCCGCAACGATGTATGGGCCTTCCCACTTGGACTCCAGCTTGCCGACCGTGTCTGCGGAGTGCCATCTTGAGGACGAGGTCCCCCGGCTGGAATGCTCGCGAGTACACGGAGCGGCTACACGTGCGCACCATTTGCCGTTCGTACTTGGCGACGTGTTGGGTGGCACTGACTCGCTTTCCGTCGAGGAGGTCGAGGGACAATTGGCGCTCTTCGTCTAGCGCCTGGGCAAGGACCCTGCGCAAGCCGGCCTTGATCTCCTCGGGCGTCATTGCCTCATCGCCGAAGAGGAACTTGAACAGCATGAATCCCGTCAGGCGTGTCGCCGTCGTGCCAAGAGACCAGAGGACACTATGGAGCTCGCTTGGCCACTTGCCCTTTGGTAGCCCGACAAGGCGTTTCTTGACTCTGGCGGAGATGGCGTTCGTTCGCCTGCTCGACCGCTCCGTTGGACTGTGGGTGTCCAACCGAAACGTACCGGAGCGTGATGCCCATGTTGTCGCAGAACTCCTTGAAGGGGACAGAATCGAATTGCAAGCCCTTGTCGGTGGTGATCTCCTTGGGCACCCCAAAGCGGCATGTGATGTTTTGCCAGAGGAAGCGCTGCATGGCTGCCGAGGTGATCTTGGCTAGCGCCACAGCCTCTGGCCACCTGGAAAAATACTCCAAAGCGACCACTATGAACCGTAAGTCTCCTGGGGCCCAAGGTAGTGGTCCCACAACGTCGACGCCCCACCGTGCCAGTGGCCATATGGGGGGCTGGGGTTGAGGCCAGTCGGGGGTCTGTGGATGACCCGTCCTATCCATTGGCAGCCTTGACATCGACGCACAAGGTCTTGGGCATCAGCAACGGCGGTTGGCCAGTAGAAGCCCTGCCTGAACGCCTTGCCGACGAACGACCTCGGTGCCAGATGCGAGCCGTAGAGTCCTACGTGGATTTCCGCGAGAAGGTGCTTTCCTTTCTCGCGTGAGAGACACCGTAGAAGCGGTGCGTAGACCCCTCTTTTGTAGAGCACTCCGTCGAGCACCTGGAAGGATCTAGCGCGGCACTGTAGACGGCGGAGCTCGACGGGGTCGTTAGGCTCGGCGATGCCCTGCAAGAAAGCGTAAACAGGCTCTCGCCAATCACCATGCTGAGTGATCTGGTGGACGAGGGCCGCGTCGCGGTTTTCTGTGCGATGACCGCCACGGGCAGGACCTCGTAGAACACTCCTTCGGGAGTGGGGAGCTGTTGGCTGGCGGCCTTTGCGAGAATGTCGGCCTGCTCATTCTCCGCTCGAGGGATGGCCTTGACCGTGACACCCAGGAAATGCCGCTCCTTGGCTCGCACGGCTGCTAGGTACTTGGCGAGCTCAGGGTCCTTGGCCTGATATGACTTGTCCACCTGGCCCGCCACCAGCCGTGAGTCCGTGCGAACGAGAACTCACCGCGCGCCCAGAGCTTTGAGCTTCGTGAGGCCGAAAAGTAGCGCCTCATATTCGACGGTGTTGTTGGTGGCAGGAAATACAAGGCGCGTCGAGTATAATAGGCGTTGTCACTCCGATGTAATGATCACTGCACCCACGCCTGCGCCAGAGACGCAGTAGGCTCCGTCAGTGTCGAGCGTCCACACCGGGTCCTCTGGCTGCTGGGCGTGCTGGGTCGAGGGAGTCCACTCCGCGAGGAAGTCCGCAAGGATTTACTATACGCGAGGCATACGTTAGAGAAAAGGGGCGAGCTCGGCTGCCCACTTACCGATGCGTCCTGTGGCCTCTTTATTGTGCAACATCTCCGCCAGGAGGAACGAGGACGGCACGGTGATTGGATGGGCCAGGAAGTAGTGTCGGAGCTTTCTCGAGGCCATGACCAGCACGTAAGCCAACTTCTCAAGCTCTGTGTACCGCGTCTTGGTGCCTTGGAGGGCTTCGGAGATGTAGTACACTGGGCGCTGAAGAGCGCCCTCTTTGAGAACGAGGACGGCGCTGACCGCTGTCGCTGAGGCGACGAGGTAGAGCAAGAGGGGAGCCTCTGGTGCCGGGGCGACCAGAGTGGGTAGGCTTGCGAGGTGCCTCTTGAGGTCATCGAAGGCGCTGGCGCAATCGCCGTCCCAACGAAACCCGTCACAGCCGCGAAGGGTCTTGAAAAAGGGTAGGCCCCGCTCCGCTGCCCTGGACAAAAAGCGACTCAGCGCAGCCATACGGCCAGCGAGTCTTTGGACTTCCCTTGTCGTTTTGGGCGGCTCCATAGCGAGGATCGCGTCGACCTTGTCGTGGTTGGCTTGGATGCCGCGCCCCGACACCAAGAAGCCCAAGAGCTTGCCCGCCCGCACACCGAATACACACTTGTCCGGGTTGAGCTTGATGCCCGCCGTCCTGAGGTTGTCAAAGGTCTCTTGGAGATCTTGGCAGTGGGAGGCCAACTATCTGGTTTTGACGACTACGTCGTCGACGTAAGCCTCTACATTCCTCCCCAGTTGGGAGGTCAGCGCTAGCGCGATGAGGTGGGTGAAGGTTGCGCCGACATTCTTCAAACCGAAGGGCATTTTGACAAAGCAGTATGTCCCTATCAGAGTGATAAAGCTGGTCTTGTCTTCGTCATCCTTGGCCATGTAGATCTGGTGGTAGCCGGAGTAAGCGTCCAAGAAGCTCATGAGTTCGCAGCCGGCGGTGGCGTTGACCAGTTGATCTATGCATGGTAAAGGGTAGTCATCCTTCGGGCATGCCTTGTTGAGGGCAGTGAAGTCGATGCACATACGCCAGACACCGTTAGCTTTCTTCACCAACACCGGGTTGTCCAACCAATCCGGGTGTTGGACCTCGCGGATGACTCCAGCCTGAAGAAGCTTCGCTACTTCCACCTTGGCTGCTTGCTGCCGGTCGACGAACATACGCCGAAGCCTTTGCCTGATCGGCTTAGCATCCTGGCGGACCGCTAGGTTGTGCTCGATGAGGGAGCGGTCCACGCCCTTGATGTCCTCCGGGGACCATGCGAAGACGTCTGCGTTGTTCCGGAGAACCCGGAGTAGTTCTTGCTCCACCTCCGGGGAAAGCCTTTGCCGATGGAGACGACTTGACCGTCGGCTTGGAGAGGTACCCTCCTGACTCCGCCCTCCGGTTTGGGCTTGGGAGTCCACCCCGGGGCGGATGGTGTGTCCGCCTTGAGCTTGCCTGCGAGGGCGTGCACCCTTCGGCGGGGGCTCCTAAGCCCCACGCGTCGGGCGAGGTCATGGTTGCCGAAGATAGTGATGACGCCCCACGGGCTTGGGAGCTTCAGACACAAGAAGCCATGATGCGAGACCGCCCCGAAGGAGATGTGGACGGGAAGGCCTAGAATGGCGCTGTATGGGCTTGGGATATCCGCGACATCAAAGATGACGTCCTCGCTCCTGACGTTATCGCCCTGACAAAAGGAGACTTGGAGATATACCTGGCCCGATGTGCTCAGTAATTGGCCCCCGAAACTGTGCAGCGGGGCCCTCGATGGCTGCAGTCGGCTTCGAGGAATCCCCATGCGGTCGAGGGCCTCCACGAAAAGCACGTTCGCTGAACTACCTCCGTCAACAAGGACGCGCCTGACATCGCAGCCTGCAATGTCGGCTCGAATGAGCAGAGGGTCTTGGTGGGGAAACTCCATGCCCCGGGCGTCGGCAGGCGCGAAGGTGACTTCACCCTGGGCTACTCCCGGCCTTGGTTGCTGTGAGGCTCCCGACGAGAAACCTCCGGAGATGACGTTGATAATCTGAACCTGTGCGGGCTTTCGCTGCGGCTGCTGCAGGCAGGTCCTCGGCACGACGGTCGGCAGGGTCTGCGAGCTCCAAGCCTCTTGCATGGCCTGCACGGTCCCGCGGATCCGCCAGCTCCCGCTGGAGCGTATCGAGGGCCGCCAACAGGGAGCTCTCCACTACCGGCGTAGCCGAAGCGAGCGGCACACCCGGTCGCGCTGGCCTGACAGCCGCGACCACTGCTTGCGCCGCCAAGTTACTCGCCACGACGATGTGGTGGATTCCTGCATCGCTGACTCGGCCCGTACTACTGTCAGGGCCGCTCGGCGCTCCTGCACCGGGAGTGAGGATGGTGGTCGTGCCTCCGTAGGCGCCGACGCTACCACCCTCTGCCGCTCGGCCGGTGCTGTGGTAGTTGGCGGAGTCGATCGTTATGTCGGCGATGGCGGGGTCGGTCGCTGCGTCGGCGATGGCGGGGTCAATCACTGCGTCGGTGATGGAAGGGTCGGTCGTGCGTCGGTGATGGAGGAGTTGGTCGCTGCGTCGACGATGGAGGGGTCGGCCGCTGCGTCTGCGATGGAGGAGTCGGTTGCTGCGTCGGCGATGGCGGGGTCGGTCGCTGCGTCGGCGATGGCGGGGTCGATCGCTGCGTCGGCGATGGAGGCGTCGGTCGCTGCGTCGGCGATGGCGGAGTCGGTCGCTGCGTGGTGAGCGTCATCGTTCACCTCCGCGACCGCCGATGTCGAAGCCCTGGTGCCGGCGCAGGACCTCGCCGCGACCCCTTTTCTCCTCTTCGCCGCCGATGATGTCGGTGCCATCCTTCTTATATCTTGAGGCTCGCTCCTGTCGTCCCCACGGACGGCGCCAACTGTTATGGTTACAGATCAAACAGAGAGAAGGTGTAGTAGGGAGTTAGGTAAGATGTCCCCTCTCCCTGTGCTGGCATCACGTATATATCTCCTAATGAGGAGCGCCTTTACAAGAAAGCCCTTCAGGGTATTTACGTCATCACACATGCCTCACTCGATACTTACGCCTTTCTAACAGGCCGGTTAGGTTTCGGTGGGGCCACCCCTACAACAGGTCTCATCATTATATTTGCTCCGGAGACTGCCAACCACAACCGGTAACCGATACATATTGTATCGACACCCGTCTGCTCCACCCTCCACCCTAGGGTAATGTCGTGGACTCGTCCACTACGGGGCACTCCACAGTTTCCGCCTTACCCTAGAAAAGTTTTTAAATTATTTTTAAACCGGTGAACTATCAAGTTTACTCGATAGCTCGTCATTTTATGTGATAATATGCGAGGTTTAGTTATACAATAATTAAATAATACTAGGTTTGTCGAGGTGAATGTGGCTTCAAAAATAAACAAGACATTTGTACAGTGGTGGGTCATAACTAAAAATTATAACATGACATTCTAATTATTTTATTTTAACTAAATAAATTGAGCAATTAATCGTAATGCAAATAGTTTATGTAATTAAATAACGAGGAAATGGTAGGTTCAAAATGTTCAAAAACTTGTAACTTGTCTTGCGAGTCGATGACTTCAACAATCTCGTAGCACTGCAGAGCTTGCTCGGAAGCTTGGACACTCGCCTCGGAAACCTTGGAAGCTAGCGAAAAACCAACACATAGGATTAATGGGCATCGAAAATGAAATCAGGGCGACGAAATGAATCAAAAGAGGTATAATTCACCACAATCGCTGCGGAAAAAGTGAAGAAGTGCATTCCTTTGGAGCGATGGTTGGGCGACCATCCACGTGCGGGAAACGGGCGACGGTTTCAAATAGCAATGTGGGCCAGCGGGTGAGGCCCAGCATCTCGCTCGTGCGACCGAGATGTCCCAAGCGCACGGTGCCCGGATGCAGTGGCCGTTGGATCGAGTGGGAAGCCCAGAAGGCACCACGTCACATGGGGGGGCCGAAATGGTCTGGAGCTGGCGCGCCCGCTTCTAGCGACCGTCGAATCCCAAGCGAGCAGGCAAGATGGACCCACGTCGCCAATTCTCCGGTCATCTTCAACCTTCGAATGGTCGTGGCGGCAAGAAAATAGGGATAGCTTCCTTGCCGCGATTAGGAGTCGACGACGGCTCCCCGAAGCCGCGGCCGATACCAAAAGGTTCCAGGAGGAAGGTGATTCCATTTTTAGGCTCGGAACGACGAGAGGGTTTGAGGTGGCGGTCGCCGGCGAGGATGAAGAGGGTGGTGGAGGTGGTGGCTCAGGAAAGATGTGGGACTGCTCGAGAGACAAAGGCTGTGGTTTAACGATCTACGGAGGGTGGAGATCATAGGGTAAGTGCGGGTTTAGATCAAGCATTGCTCAGATGAGCTGGCCACGGAGAGGGGCGGCGGCCGAGGAGGTGTGCACGGTGCGAGGCCGGTAGAGAAGTCTTCAAGCAAAATTGATTTGAGTTTTGGGTTTGGGGTGCCATGGCGGTGCTTTGAGTGAAAGTAATTGGATTTTGGTTGGTTGAAGCAGCGGATTGAGCTTGGAGCTTACCGGGCTCAAGGAGGAGTGGCGGCGTCGCTAGGGAGGGAGAGGAGGCAATTGGTTGCTTGGGAAGTGAAAGGGGAGTGGTGCGAACCTGCCTGAGGAAGCAATTGCATTTTAAACGACGGGGGAGCCGAGGGGAGTGGCGGGGTGCGCAGAAGCCCATGCGCAAGGAGGGGGAGGCCGAAGGGACTTCGTCCAAAGGTGAGGGTGTCCATGCCGGGTGGGTGAACGTTGTCCGTAGGGGATTGGCAGGGAGGGAGAGCTCGGGAAATGGCGATGACATACGGCCGGTCCGATGGGGGTGCCGCACGGAGGGAGCGCACTGCGTCCGCTGGATGCGAGGGAGGGGCGAGGAGAGGTTGGGGGTGGTGACGCTGAGGCGCGGTGCCCACCGAGCAGGTGCTGCGTAGGCGAGGAGGCGGGAGTAGGCAAGTGGGCATGGCGCACGGGCGCGGCGAGCGCTAGGTGACAGCGCGGGGAGGGGAAGGCAGGGAGTGGCTAGGCGCTGAGAGGAAGAGGCGGGAAGGTCAAGGAGGGTGGTTAGGGGAGGATTAAGGGAGATTAGGGATAAGCAAAACACAAATTAATAGCAAAAAGCATGATTTGAAAATTATGGTTATTTCAACCGTCTCCTCGTAGAATTCATATCATTTCTCCGATTCACCCTATTTTATTTTGTTATATGAGAAGGGTTAAGGCTCCCATGCTGAGGTACTTGATTAGCATAGTAACAATAGGACAATCGCAGCAGTATACAACACCACCGCCATGGACTGGCAAGCCACAACGGCAAAAAAAATTTGTTGTCTCCCCTGATTTGGTCCTTTAGGAAGATAGGTTTAGATAGGATGAGGTACAAAATTACTACCATACCCATCCACACATGGTACCTCTATGTTTCAGCTGGTGATGGATGGTGCAGTACCATCAATTACTGAAATGTCTCAACTGTTGGATTTACGTGATTTGGACGGTTCTAATAGGTCCAAATCACGGTAAACTTCTTCTCATTTTATTGTTTAGGCACTATTCCTTTGAGATCTGGTCGTAGAACATCCCTTCCTCCATGAGCACCAATACTTTACAACAGTTATTGTCAGTGGCGGATCTAGAATTACACCACGTCTTGGGCTGAATTTGCTGAAAGAAGGCTGAATACTAGGAATAGTATATGCTGAATTATAGGATTTATATACCAGGCTAAGCCGAAATTACCTGATCTATATATTAGTAATTTTTTCATGCTCCAGGCTAAAGCACATGTTGCCATAGTCTCAAATGTGCCCCCTGAACATAATGAAAAAGATAAGTCTAAGGAAACACTTGATTTTATCTGATTTGAGCGTAGGCTGCCAAGCTGAAAATCTCCAGCTGCAAGCTGGATTAATTACATGTATCAAAACCCCCATCCACGTGAAGACATCAATCATATCGAGATATCTCCTGATGCCACTCAATCTCAATTAGGACATGCACTCCATAACGTCCTGACATTGTTATATTGCAGTTGTATGCAACCGTGAATCGATTCTTTTTGTGGCAAGCAGTAGCGAAATCAGGATTTAGTTACGTCTCGGGCTGAACTATAACAACCTAAAACTAATGCCAATTTGTACCCATACCATGATATAACAAAAGTATATCATAATTGGCTAATTGTATTTCTGATATGAAACTTGAGTTCAATACTAAACAAAATAAATATAAAATATAATAAGAAAAACATAGCATGATAACAAAATATAAAAATGTAACATAATAGAGATACAATTTGAGTATCTAAATTACAAAGATTTGCTCTCTATCCTATCCTGTCATTTCTTCATTGATAGTTGGACATGAACCAGAATCTGTAAAGTCAACATATGAGAGCGAAAATTCAGATATTTTTAAGGCATAAAACACTAATATTTTTTCAAGAGCTAGAATACAAGAACAACTAGGATCAATCAATCATCATATTTCAATATATTAGCTAGAATCAATCAAGTGTCACATTTTAGTATTTCAGCTAGGATCAATCAAGCGTCACATTTCAGTATTTCACATCATTTATCAATTACCATTTTACATTTTTGCCTGGCCAAGAGGTGGGCAACGCCGGCGCTGGCCAGGAGCCAAGCGGGAGGGGGGCGACGCCGGTGCAAGAAGGCTACAGGCAGGAGCCGAGCGGGAGGGGCAGCAACGCAGCGCAGCGCGCCGCGCTGGCCAAGGCGTGGGTGACACAGTGCTTGGCCGCTGGCGGGAGGTGGGCGCGCATCAGAGCGGCAGGAGGAGGGCCGTGTAACATCCCAAAATTTCTTTTAAAATGATTTCTGGAATTCAATTGCACTTTCTTGATTTTTTTTTCAATCTTGGATTTGAGAAATTAAATTATTTCATTTTATAAAAGTCAAAATAGGTGCATTTCATTTTCCTAAGTGGTTTTTGTATTTGTAAATTTTTTTTAGGAATTTCTAGAAATTAAAAACTCTCCCTTTTAAAGTAAAATTGTGTCTTTGCAAAATCTAAGTATCAAATTGAGTTAAAAATATTTTAATGAAGTCAAAAATCATTCCAGATGATTTTCTAAATTTTTCTGAAATTTTTAGGATTTATTTGGTATTTTTCTGAGTATTTTAAAGCCTCCAAATCATTTATAAAAAAACAAAAAGGAAATTCAAATCCAAAAACCCTTTCGGGCTAACACGTGGCACCACTAGATTCAATCCGCGCCGCCGGATTCAATCCCTACCGCCCGATCTCACTTACCTCTTTACCCCGCCTTCCTCCTCCCTCTGGGCGACGTGTGTCGTGCATCGGACCAACCTCCCCCTCCGTCTGAACTAATCATAGCCGCACCCACTCACTTACCCCTTCACCCGCTCCCCTCTTCCCTCCGATCGACAAGTGGCTTGATCTAAACCGTCCACCGTTGCCGGATTGAATCCTCACCGCACTCAGCCACTTACCTCTTCATGCGAAAGCCCAGCAGCTTAGATCTAATCTCAATTGCCGGATGGAATCTCAGCCGTCTCCTTTCACTTACCCTTTCGCTATCGATCTGACGGCCGCTCTCTTCCCATCCGCCACCTGTCACAAATTTGACCGCCGCCCCTCCCTTGTAACATCCTGTTTTTCTGAGATTTTTAAAGCCTGAAATTTAAAAAATAAATTTTCTGGAATTTTCTGAATTTAATTCAAGCTTCAAATGAATTTTTAGAATTTTTAAAGATTTAATATGATTAAAATAAACATTAACATAAGTTAAAAATATTTTATTTGTGTTCTTGAGTCTCAAGGAATTTTCGGTATTTTTGGTGAATTTTGGGATTTATTTGCTATTTTCTAGAGCTTTTAGAAGTTTATTTGAATTTCGGAAAAAAGAAAGAAAAAATAAACCCGCCCGATCCCCTCTCTCCTCCACGCGTCGGCCATCCGCCGTGCGCGTACCGCCGCCGTACTCCGCTTCCGCTCGCGCGCCGCCACCGATCCGTCCGCGCCCGCGCGTCGTTGTATCGCGCGAGACGAGGCGGCTGCTGCGCCCGCTCCCGCCCGCGCCCGGCCTGCGCCCCTCGCCGCGCCGATCGCGCGCCCGCGCGATCTCGGCCGTTCGCTGCGCCGCGCGCGTAACCCTAACCTAACTCCGCCGCTCGCCCTCGGCCGTCGGATCGCCACGTGGTCAGATCAGAAGCCGTCCAAACCGCGCGCGCCCGCCCATGTATGAATCGATTCAAGCTCCTCGGTTCGCGTTAAAACCGCTGACGCTCCTCGGTTCGCGTGCCTTGCCCTCGCCCTCGCCGCGCCTCGCCGCGGCGCTCCCGGTTCGCGTGCCTTGCCCTCGCCCCCGCCGTCGCCTCGCCGCGCCGCTCGCTCGCTCGTTCCGCACGCCGCGCGCGGCGCGCCCGCCGCCGCCGTGCCGCATCTCCGCCGTCGCCGGTCGCCGGGGCACCGGTGGGCGCCGCATCACCGCGGTGAGCCCTCGCGCCGTTCGCCCGCGTCGCCTCCGGTCGCCGCCGTCCCCTCCCGTCGCGGACTCCTCCACTCGCCTCGCCTCGGCGTGCACTCGCGCGCGCGCCGCGCGTCGCCGATCCGCCCCTCGCGTCGGCCACGCGTCGCCCATCGGCATAATCCCGCCCGCGCCCGTCGCCACCGGCCGAGAGACCATGTGGTGGTAGCCCGGTTGTGTGATGAGTAATTGACTCGTGTATTAAAGTGCGAGTTTGTTCGGGCATTATTTTAATTGCGGCGCGGATATTTATTTAAATCATGCAGTGCGGTGCTATGAAATATATTTTCTTGTCGTGTATTGCGGGACGTCGAGTGGAGTCGTGGCAAGACACGAAGGATGGACTAGGCGCGGTGGCGCCGAGGTCGAGAAGTCGAGATGTGTCGAAGACGGCGTGGACTCGAGGTAGGCTGCGGCGTCTGGCGGCAAGATTCGAGGAAGCTTCCAAGAAAGTGCGGGAGGCGTTTTGGAAAATACGCAAAGCTGCACAAGCGGAGCGGATTTTATTTGGAAATGATCCATTAGTGGAGAGGTGTTGTGACCTAATGGGTATAATGTGTGTAAACCCATTAGTGGAGAGGTGTTGAGACCTAATGGGTATAATGTGTGTAAACCCATTAGTGGAGAGTTGGTGTGACCTAATGGGTAAAGTAGCCTACTAAACCCATTAGTGGAGGCTATAAATAGAGGTGCTCTCTAGGTGGAGAAGTGCACCTTGAGAGAGAGAAAGAGAAATGGGTATGAGTATTAGGGTTTCCTAATGCTTGTGCTCTTGGGAGAGAAAATTTGTATGCAAGTTCTAGGGTTCTATTCTCTCCTTGTGTGTGTTCTTGGATGAGACATGGAAGAGTTGATATAAACATTCATCGCTCTTCGTCTCAATATGAACATGCTTGTTTTATATCGTGTGTTATTTACTTGCTTTCCTTTTAATTAATGTTCTTGTCTAGTGCTACTATATATTGATATATATGCGATATGAAGTTCTTGTGTTTCTGATTCTTAATTATCGTATTGCATAGTTGCCGATGTTATTTAAATTATTGTTCTCGTTTCTAGTTTTTATTTGCTTAGAACGGGGATTTGTCTCAAGGCCACCTTGGCTATCTCATCCCGAAAGCAATATTTGTGTTGAGCTCTAATGAATTCTATCTTAAGTTTTCTTGTTGCTCGTGATGGGAATTGGCCTCGAGATTAAGTGATTAGATATCCCAAGAGCAAGCACCTAAAATCCTGTCAAATAATCTTGTGCTCCCGTGTTGCTAGTTGTAGTTAAGTTACCTTTAATTAGTTCTTCTACTGCAACTTTCTTTTTCTGGATTTGGGCTGAAATTTTATCTTGTAGTTTTTGATCTCTCTAGAACAGCAAGACAAGCCTCTGTCTGATATTAGCCTTGCTGCATTTCGGTTGCAACAGGAGTTTAGTTTTGGCTCTCCTTGCAATAGTAGCGCTTTTTTAGCACTATCGGACAACGGTGTTTTGATGGGTGGTTTCGCCAGCACTGCTTGTTCACAGTCGAAGCAAACAAATTTCATTCTTTGTCGGTTTGGTAACAGCTGCAGGTTTTGGTCTGCTGCAGCAAGTAAAGTATCAGTTCTCTGAGAAAGCAACAGTGATCCTTTCGGTGGAGATGCTACTGCATGTTCTCAGTCTTAGTTATCTCAGTTCTTTTCTTTTCGGTTGTCTTTAGTTGGTGCGGTAATTTCTCCAGGCTGGTATGCCTCTGGCGAACAGTGTTTTCAGTTTTCAAGTGTCCATGTTGTACTCGGCTAGCAGGATTTATTCCTTTTAGTTTGTTTTACAGAATCCTTGAATCTTTTGGTTATAGTTTTTGTGCTGTCCGAGTTCTCTATTTTCTGTAAAATGAAGAATGGAAATTAAGACCTTCTCGGCCCTTGGCAAGATATATTGCACTTTTTTTGGCCACTAATTGCGCTTAATCTTTATTCTTTATTCTGCACCTTCGGTTTAAAAGAGCTGTTCTTTGCAGTCTGTAGTTTGCTTTTTAGTCTCTGCTTTTAAGTCTCTTTTTAGTTCATTACTGATTCATTCTCGTTTCATTTTTGGATTAAACTACCTATCTTTTGTTACTCTCTGTAATTTCCTTTAAGTCTTTCCCTCTTGTTTCTTGGTGAGGTTGATAGTTCTCTTCGAGCTTCCTTTTAAGTCTTGCAAATTAACAGCTTGTTGGTGTTCTCAGATTTGAAGCCTTGACTTCATCTCTTCATAGCTTCTAATAGCTATCGGAGTAAGTTTTGTGTGTTAGATTTGTGCGCGAATACTTCGGGGCGTTTATTTTAAAAGGCACCATTCACCCCCCCCCTCTGTTGCCATTTCGGTCCTACAATTGGTATCGAGGCGGTTAACTCGTCTATAGATCTTAACGGTCTGCGAGCCATGGCAGCAGACAGTATTCGACCAAGCCGCCTATTTTCGATGGCATTGATTACCCTTACGAAAAGCCGAATGGAGACATATATCCAAGCCGGTACACCATCCGCGCAAGGTCAAGGTCCCGTTTTTGTTCCTACCGATGAAAACATCGATGCGGAAATATGGCTGATGTTGAGGCAAATGCAAAGGCAAGGAACATTATCATCCGAGGGCCGAGTCGTAGTGAGTTTGATCGCATATCTCATCTTTCGTCCGCCGATATTTGGGTGACCCTCGATGCTTACCATGAGGCACCACCCAAATAAAGACGATGACGAGACCGATTCAAGCGAGTATAACAAATTTGAAATGCTTCTTTGCGAGTCCCTTGATGAGTGTTTTGCGCGTTTTCACAAGATCTTGAGCAACCTCCGAGCCGTCGGTCTCACATACTCCGACTCGGATAACGCTCGACAGATGCTCACTGCACTCGATCTGCGTGTTTGGGAGATGAAAGTGACTACCATCAAGGACACCACGGACCTCTCGACTTTGACTCTTGATGCGCTGTATTCGCGTCTCAAGACTCACGAGATTGACATTGTCTCTCGCAAGTCGAAGTCACAGTCGATGGCCCTAGTCACCGATCCCGGTTCAGCTTCTGGTCTTTCTTCTGATTTGCCGTGTGGATTCTCCCTTGCTGCTCTCTGTGACATAACTGATGATCAGTTAGAGCAGCTCGAGGATGAGCAACTGGCCCTCCTAGCTCGGAAGTTTTCCCATGCTTACAAGAGGAGGAGGGACGAGAAAGAGGAGGACCTGTCATTTGTTTGAGTGTGGTGGCCCCAACCACATTGGGCAAATTGCCCCAAGGCCGGTGAAAGGCAAGAACGACTACGGCGGTGTAAGCAAAACGACTACATCGACAAGAACGCAACAAGAAGCCCCGATTCACGCTCAAGGCAAGAAGAAGTTTCGCAACTTTGGCAAAGCCAAGAAGCTCTTCCACTGCGTCCTCACGCGCGCCGGCGACATCGACTTCAGCGGCGTGGAGGGTGGGCGGCGACGGCGACAAGGATGATCAAGATCCCAAGGGCGGCGACTTCATCGGCATGTGCTTCATGGCCAGCGACAACGGCGTCGTGACAACGAGCTCTCAAATGACCGATGAGGTAGGTCCCTCCTCGACCAGCTCTATCTTGCATTTACGAAGTTAGGAAAGTTCTATGCTAAATCTAGAGCTAGGGTTGTGGATCTTGAGAAGGAAGTAGAGAGATCGTCACGGGAGTTTACTTCACTTATATCTGCTCCTCCCGTGACGAATGTGATGTATGTTCTTCTTTGCTTGGAGATATGGAAAAGCTAAGGACCTCTCATGATAGTTTGACTTCGAGCTTGATTTGCTTAAGGTGAAGAATGATAGTGCGCTTCTTTGAACTAGAAATGAGTAGGGTTGCTTCTATTTCCTCTAATATTCAGACTACTTCTTGCACCTCATGTGAGGATAAGGATAATGCTTTTAGAGGTCTTTACACTATGCTTATTGATCTGCTGAAACTTGTGAAAATTGCAATAACTTAAAATGAACTTAAAAAGAGCAGATCATAAAATTGCTGAATTGCATGCTTCTTTGATTGAGCCAAGCGCTTCATGTTTAAATTGTCCTAAATTAAGCTTTGAACTTGAATCTGTTTCTAAACAATTCCAAGAAATGATTGATTACAACAAGAAAATAGCTAAATATGCTTCTAAGGACCTGTTAGCTCACCATGCAAAAATTGTGATAAACTAAAATCGACTTGATTGTTTTGGAAGAAAAATGTGTGAAGCTAACTAAGGATTTACTAGAGAAGCCACAATCATGTTGTAATGTGTGTCTTTGGTGTTGGGAGAAGCCCAAGGGTAAGGTAGAGGCGCTAGCAGCGGGAGCCAACTTTGCTAGTAGTAGGGTGTCCCATCAGTCGGTGTGCGTGCACAAGCCATTCTTTCCTCTCTTGTTGGTTCTTCTTACGCTTCCTTACCCTCTGCTGTTCCCCTTCTCCTGCTCTTCTTGCACCTCTCTCTTTCGGGAGTGTCGGTATCTTATGAACACTCTCGAGAGATTTGTAGGAGGCAAGAAGAAGCTCAATCTTATTCTAGACCAATCTAAGATTTGCAGATTTAATCGGGGTCTAGGATATGATTTCTATGAGGACATGAGGAAGCATCCACTGCCGTGCTCGGACCCATAGCACGAGTGTGATCGAGGCGAGCCCGGGGTGAAAAAGTCAAATTTAAATCTGCGGGCTTTGTCAAGGGATTTTCGGCGACAAGGTGATTCCACCGCAACCCGGCCTCTCACGGGGTGAAGTTTCATTGCACCTGCTCTGTCGGAAGGATGGACATATGATCGACCGATGCTTGAGCGTGCAAGATTGCGAAGAGACCGTGTTGCAGCTCTTAGGCGTATTCGAGTCAGCCCGGACCACGAGTGCACCTAGGACCAGCCACGAGGTCTAAGGTTGCTCTTGTTGATGCTTTTGGGCAGCATCGAGGACTTAGTTTTCTGGTTCTTCCGATTTTCGTCCTCGATTTGCCCGGGTCATGATATCCGCCGTCACGAGGTAGATCTCGTTTCCATCGAGATAGCTACCGCGGCGAGATCAGCGTGTTGTTGGTACTCCGACTCGCTCTCCCGTAGCAGTCGGACTCAGCAACAGCTTCGGGTCTGCTCTTAGACCTTCTGCCTTGAGTAACAGGGAGCGTAGGGTAGATAGAGGTCAGTCGTGCTTGACTACTTCATCTGCTCGACGTGTTATTCAGTATTGGGTGCCGAAATCACTGTTGATTTACCCCAATACTGAGACTTTACTCTCTGTTTGACTCGGGTTTGCGGGCAGGAAGGAAAGGTTTGGCTCGTAGACTCGGGTGTTCACGACACATGACCGGAGATTTCGTTGGTTTTCTTCCCTTGCCGTGCTCCGGTGATGAGGCGATCACCTTCGGAGATGCTTCTTACGGGCGTGTCATCGCCAAAGGTGCGATCTTGCATTAATGAGTCTTTTGTTTTAAAAGATGTTGCCTTGGTTAGTAAGCTGCAATATAATTTGCTTTCCGTTTCTCGACTTACGATGGCGACTTTGAGGTGAGCTTTAAGAAAAACAATTGCAAAATTCTTGATTCTTGGGTAGTCGGTTTATGGATTTCGTTTTGGGAGGATCTTTCGTGCTGATTTTTCTAAGTCTTACGGTGATCCTCTCGGTGTTTAGTTGCTTCGATTCCCGCGACCTCTCTTTCTGGCATAGGAGACTTGGTCATATTGGATTTGACCATTTGACCCGAGTTAGCGGCCACGATCTCATTCGTGGTCGCGAAGCTCAAGATGGTCAAAGATCTTGTTTGCGCTCCTTGCCGCACGGCAAGATGGTTGCCGCTTCTCATCCTCCGGTCCAAATCCACGATGGCCGATGCACCGAGACAGTTGCTCCACATGGACACGAGTTGGACCGGCTAGAGTGCGATCGGCGGGAGGAAGTGGTATGTTCTTGTTGTGGTCGATGATTTCTCGAGGTACTCTTGGGTATTTTTCTTAGCCTCGAAGGATGAGGCGTTTACACATTTTGAAGTGCATTGAAGAAGCTTTCTGTTGAGCTCGGGTGCCTTACGAGCGATCCGCAGTGACAATGGCACGGAGTTCAAGAATTCCTACTTTGAGAGGTTTTGCGATGAGTCGGTGTAGAGCATCGGTTCTCTTCTCCATCGTCCCCAACAAAATGGCGTTGTGGAGAGGAAGAACCGTACCTTGGTCGAGATGGCCGGACGATGCTTAATGAGTATTCTACACCTAGGAAGTTTTGGGTGAGGCAATAGCCACCGCGTGCCATGTTTCAAGCGAGTTTTTACGAGGGCACACTTGCATCGCACTTCTTTTGAGTTGAGATACGGGCGAAAGCCAGCGTATCTCATTTTCGTGTTTTTGGTTGCAAGTGTTTTATTCTCAAGTCAGGGAACCTAGATAAGTTCGAGTCACGTTCTGTGATGGAATTTTTAGGTTACTCGACTTCTTCGCGGGCTTATAAGTGCAGGCTGCGAGTCTAGTAAAATGGTAGAGACTGCGAGGTGACCTTCGATGAGGCCGGTCCGGGACTAGGCCTCGACATCTCGAGTTGATGAGAGCAGTCAAGCCCATCTTTGTGGATGATGAGGAGGATGAAGATGAGGTTGTCTACCCGATCCAGTTTCTCCTCCCTTGAGGTGCCTACTTCCACCACCGTACCTCAAGGAGATCGGCCCATTCCTTCCGCATCCTCGGAGCTAGTGGCTCTGTTCCTACCTCATCGACTCATGAGGTAGAGGCCACTACTTCTCATCCGAGACCTCCCCATCATATCCGTAAAGCTCATCCTTGGAGCGGATAATTGGAGATCTCTTTGAGCGCGTTACACGCTCAAAGTCTAGCACGTCTCACTTCTGTCTCCACTCTGCTTTTGTTGCCTCTTTTGAGCCCAAGGATGTTTGTCATGCTCTTTCTGATGAGTCTTGGGTCAATGCCATGCATGAGGAGTTAGAAAATTTCGAGAGAAACAAGGTGCAGTCGCTTGTCGAGCCCCCGTGATCACAATATTATTGGGACTAAGTGGGTGTTCAAGAACAAGCAGAGTGAGGATGGAGTGGTTATTCGAACAAGGCTAGACTGGTAGCTCGTGGGTACTCCCGAGGTTGAGGTCTAGATTTGAGAGACCTTTGCCCTCAGAGCTGGACTTGAAGCCATTAGAATCCTGCTTGCCTTTGCAGCTTCTAAGGGTTTCAAGCTTTACCAGATGGACGTCAAGAGTGCCTTTCTCAATGGCTTTATTGAGGAAGAGGTCTACGTCCGACAGCCCTCTGGTTTGAAAACCCCAAATACCCAAACCATGTCTTCAAGCTTTCCAAAGCTTTGTATGGACTTAAGCAGCCCCTAGAGCTTGGTATGAGAGGCTTAAGTCCTACTGTTGAGTCATGGTTTTGAGATGGGTAAAGTAGACAAGACCTTGTTCATTCGCCGGCATGGCGATCTTACGCTCGTCGCATTTATGTGGATGACATCATCTTTAGCGGCTCCTCACATGCTCGTTTCTCGGTTTTCCGATGTCATGAGCTCGGAGTTTGAGATGAGCATGATGGGAGAGTTGAGCTTCTTTCTTGGCTTCGGATCAAGCGGACTCGGGAGGTACCTTCTTGCATCGGGGCAAGTACACTCGAGACCTCCCAAGCGCTTTGACATGAGTGATGGCAAGCGGTATCTACTCGATGGCGACAACGACTTCACTTGATCCGGATGAAGATGGCGAGCCCGTTGATCGAAGGAGTTGAAGCATGATCGGTTCCCTCTTGTACCTCAACGCCTCGAGGCGGACATACACTTCTCGTCAGGTGTGCGTGTGCTCGATTCGAGCTTCTCCTCGCGTATCTCACCGTCAAGCGGTGAAGCGCATCTTCGGTACCTTCGAGCTACCATTGACTATGGTATCGGTACTCTTCATCTTCTGTCTTTCCTCGAGCTTACTCCGTCGGACTTTCTTTGGTCAGAGGATAGCGGGAAGAGCACTCGCACTGCCAATTCATTGGCACTTCTCTTGTCTCTTGGTCATCTAGGAAGCGATCCGGTGTTGCTGATCCACCGCAGAGGCGAGTGCGTTGTCGCCGCCGATTCTTTGCGGCGGATACTCTGGATGGCCGACCTGCGGGACTTTGGGTTAGTTATCGACAGTGTTTCACTTTTCTGTGATAACACTTCTGCGATTAACATTGCCAAGAACCCAGTGCAAGCACTCCGGACCAAGCACATCGATATCCGTTATCATTTTCTTAGAGACCATGTGGAGAAGGGTGATATAGTGCTCCAGTTTGTGGAGAGTGACCACCAGTTAGCTGATATCTTTACCAAGCCATTGGATAGCTCTAGGTTTTCAGCTCTGCGGGGAGAGCTTGGGGTGGTTTGTCCTTATGGACTGTTGTGAGGGGGAGCTTTATGCTTTACTGTTTTTATTATATTGATTATGCTCTTACTCCTTTCTGTTGCATAGCATTCGGGGTGCATTGGGGTTAGTCCTTCTAGCATAGGTTAGAGTGGTATTCTTGTCTAGTAGCTTAGACTTCTGCTCTTATCTTGTGATTCTAGGATGCTGCTTATTAGTTGTTTCTTATCTCACTAGGTTGAGCTCACTCACGGCTTGTAGGTTCTAGCGAGGGTTGGGCCATCCTCGGGTAGACAGGGTACGTGTTTGCTCTCTAGTGTGTGTGCTAGACAGTCAGCTGATAGTCCTGGAGTCATATGGGGTAGACGAGAGTCTGTCTAAGCTATAGTATCCTCTATATCTTTTCTATGCTTTAAGGACTACCCGTTTGGATTTTCTTTGCCAGCTTCTCGTTTTTATTGCTTTGGTTCGGGGGGAGTTCACTTGGGAGCTTCTAGATTTTAATTTTGACATAACTCAACTTGAACTAAAAGTGCATTTCATATTGAGGGGGAGCTGGACTTTCTTGCATTTCAGTTTGCATTGTAATATAACTACATGGAGCCTTGATTATTATCCTTTATATGATCTGTTTACACTGCATTACATCTTGCCATGATCTGTGCTTAATTGCTAAATTTATCATGACTTTATATGTGTAGTCTAGTTGTTGCCATGATAAGTTAATTAAAAAAAGGGCTTTACTTGAATTAATTCATGTCATGGTAGTTCTTGAGACTAGTCTATTTTTAGTTATCCTTTTATGATTTCGGCCATGTCAAATAGGTTGAGTTGAATCTTGAATCTTTGTTGAGCGTTAGATTGAGCTATGTTAGTCTTTTTTATAAAGCATGAATTATCATTAACTCCTTGGTCTAAGGACTAATTGCAACAAAAGCAAAATGATCTCTTTTTGTGCGAAAAAACTGATCTCACCAATTCACTCTCATGAGACGGCTTGCCATTGCACTAGGCATGAACTCAGGGGGAGTTTTGGTTGACCAAGATCATTTCCTTAAGCTTCTCGCTTGGAGTGATCGCATAAGGCTTGAGATCTAGCACATGGCTAAGAATTGTGAAAATGGTTGAAGCTTAGGAGGCAGTTGTGGATGGCTCCTAGTCCAGAACTCGCTTTGCTAAGATAAAGCCAAACATAATTTTCAGAAATAGTCAAGTGTGCTAAATTTGCTTATTCACAAAAAGACCAAGTATTAAAAAAAAAATGAACTTATAGCACTCTAAAATGGCTCAATATTAGTTTCTTGATTTCACTTAGATTATTTGACATGGCTTGCATCATCCTTGGATACCTTTAGCTAGATGTAATCATGTTTGATTTGACATGCTAAGAAATTGGATAAATTTTCAGATTATGACTTATTTGGTTTAGCTTTTCTATACATAAATCGTCATGATCTTGATAGCATTCTTCTGAATTATGGCTTGGTGTAATACTCGCAAAATCATTATGGATAATCTTCATGGCTCCAAATGCTTAAAATAAAGAACACACAAGTCATTCCATTCTCTCGTGCATTTTGATGATTTTATTGCCAAAAGGGGAGAAGTTTTGGAGAAAAATTTTTCTTTTGTCGATATGGTCTTAGTTACCTTGATTTTCTTTTAGACCATATTTGACTCTCAAACTCAACTTTATATATGCTTTTGGAGTTTGTCAATATACTCATCAAGGGAGATTGAGAGACCATGTGGTGGTAGCTCCGTTGTGTGATGAGTAATTGACTCGTGTCCTAAAGTCCGAGTTTGTTCGGGCATTATTTTAATTCTTGACGCGGATATTTATTTAAATCATCAGTGCGGTGCTATGAAATATATTTTCTTGTCTGTGTGATGCGCGGGCGTCGAGTGGAGTCGTGGCAAGACACGAAGGATGGACTAGGCGCAGTGGCGCCGAGGTCGAGCGATCGGAGATGTGTCGAAGGCGGCGTGGACTCGAGGTAGCTGCGAAGCGTGCGCGGCAAGATTCGAGGAAGCTTCCAGGAAGGTGCAGGAGGGGCGTTTTGGAAAATACGCAAAGCTGCACAAACGGAAGCGGATTTTATTTGGAAATGATCCATTAGTGGAGAGGTGTTGTGACCTAATGGGTATAATGTGTGTAAACCCATTAGTGGAGAGGTGTTGAGACCTAATGGGTATAATGTGTGTAAACCCATTAGTGGAGAGTTGGTGTGACCTAATGGGTAAAGTAGCCTACTAAACCCATTAGTGGAGGCTATAAATAGAGGTGCTCTCTAGGTGGAGAAGTGCACCTTGAGAGAGAGAGAAAGAGAAATGGGTATGAGTATTAGGGTTTCCTAATGCTTGTGCTCTTGGGAGAGAAAATTTGTATGCAAGTTCTAGGGTTCTATTCTCTCCATTGTGTGTGTTCTTGGATGAGACATGGAAGAGTTGATATAAACATTCATCGCTCTTCGTCTCAATATGAACATGCTTGTTTTATATCGTGTGTTATTTACTTGCTTTCCTTTTAATTAATGTTCTTGTCTAGTGCTACTATATATTGATATATATGCGATATGAAGTTCTTGTGTTTTACAGTTCTTAATTATCGTATTGCATAGTTGCTTCGATGTTATTTAAATTATTGTTCTCGTTCTAGTTTTTATTTGCTTAGAACGGGGATTTGTCTCAAGGCCACCTTGGCTATCTCATCCCGAAAGCAATATTTGTGTTGAGCTCTAATGAATTCTATCTTAAGTTTTCTTGTTGCTCGTGATGGGAATTGGCCTCGAGATTAAGTGATTAGATATCCCAAGAGCAAGCACCTAAAATCCTGTCAAATAATCTTGTGCTCCCGTGTTGCTAGTTGTAGTTAAGTTACCTTTAATTAGTTCTTCTACTGCAACTTTCTTTTTCTGGATTTGGGCTGAAATTTTATCTTGTAGTTTTTGATCTCTCTAGAACAGCAAGACAAGCCTCTGTTTGATATTAGCCTTGCTGCATTTCGGTTGCAACAGGAGTTTAGTTTTGGCTCTCCTTGCAATAGTAGCAGTTTTTTTTAGCACTATCAGACAACAGGTGTTTTGATGGGTGGTTTCGCCAAAGATCGTTTCTGGTTTGGCAGCGGCAAATTTCATTCTTTGTCGGTTTGGTAGCATTGCGAGTTTTGGTCTGCTGCAGCAAGTAAAGTATCAGTTCTCTGAGAAAGCAACAGTGATCCTTTCGGTGGAGATGCTACTGCATGTTCTCAGTCTTAGTTATCTCAGTTCTTTTCTTTTCGGTTGTCTTTAGTTGGTGCGGTAATTTCTCCAGGCTGGTATGCCTCTGCCGAACAGTGTTTTCAGTTTTCAAGTGTCCATGTTGTACTCGGCTAGCAGGATTTATTCCTTTTAGTTTGTTTTACAGAATCCTTGAATCTTTTGGTTATAGTTTTTGTGCTGTCCGAGTTCTCTATTTTCTGTAAAATGAAGAATGGAAATTAAGACCTTCTCAGCCCTTCGGCAAGATATATTGCACCTGTTTTTGGCCAGCTAATTGCAGTTAATCTTTATTGCTGTTCTCTGCACCTTCGGTTTAAAAGAGCTGTTCTTTGCAGTCTGTAGTTTGCTTTTTAGTCTCTGCTTTTAAGTCTCTTTTTAGTTCATTACAGCAGTTCATTCTCGTTTCATTTTTGGATTAAACTACCTATCTTTTGTTACTCTCTGTAATTTCCTTTAAGTCTTTCCCTCTTGTTTCTTCGGTGAGGTTGATAGTTCTCTTCTGAGCTTCCTTTTTAAGTCTTGCAAATTAACAGTTGTTGGTGTTCTCAGATTTCAGTAAGCCTTGACTTCATCTCTTCATAGCTTCTAATAGCTATCGGAGAGTAAGTTTTGTGTGTTAGATTTGTGCGCGAATACTTCGGGGCGTTTATTTTAAAAGGCACCATTCACCCCCCCTCTGTTGCCAATTCGGTCCTACACGGGCCACGTGGTAAGCACGTCACGTACCGCCACGTCGTGGGTGACGTGGCGTGGCGGCACATGCCGCCGCACGCAGCGCCCGCCCGCGTCAGCGCCGCCGCCCCGCGTTGATATTCCGTGCGCGGGTTCACGGTGGACCGGTAATCCCGTGGACCGGGTTCACAAAGACCTGATAACTTTACGAATTTCCTGAATTAATTTTAGAATTAATTTTCCGGAGCCGTTCTCCTCCGTCCTAGCTCCGATTGACCCGTTCTTTTTCTAAATTCATCTAAAATCAAGCTCTAGCTGTTGGTTCTGGTTTTGTGAATTTTGGAGTTCATTTGCTTATCATTTTATGTGTTTATTTGTTTTCGGTCGTTTTATCTCTCGTTAGATTCGGATTCCGGAGGAGCGGGTTTCATACCAAGACCAGGAGTACCCCGCTGAGCATAACGAAGGCAAGTCGTGTCCTTTGATCATGTTGAACCCAATTTTGCAAACTATTATTTAATTATTTTGTTTTAAATTACATTGCATTGCTATTTTTATTTAAACCTTTGCACTGGTAGTTATCGCCCAATTGAGATTATACCTCCTTGATACTTTGGAATACCATGATGCCATTGTCATCATAGGTTGGGTAATTTATTAGTGATGCTAGATTATTTTGTCACATGGGTTGGTACGATTAGACTGCTTAGCTGGCTTATATTTACGATGGATCTCATCAGCACATGTTAATTATTAATTTGGCTTAATGACATATGGAACTGTGGTTGGTGCCATGTGTATTAAAATTTGTGCCACGTCATTGGTGTGATGTTGGCTTGGTTATACAAATTGGTTTTCACTCGGGCGAGTGATCGTGCAGTAAAGGGGGAGGTGCAGTTGCATTTCGGGGATGTGGTAGCCTCGCCCGGGTAATGTTAAGGACTTAACCTTGTGCGCCATTGATCTGAGCTTAGACGTGCAAACCACATGTCTATTATGGGATGGACCTGGCTAATTAAGTTGTGATATTTCAACTCAATTCTGCCATTGTGATGGACATGGTTGCTGATTTCCATGTGGCGCAAGGGGGGGTGTGATGCGAAACCCTAGCGGGTAGGATTGTGTTGAGGTAGAGCATTGTAAAGGCCTTGTTGTGATTTCCTGATATCGAGGCTAATCACATCGTGTGGGTACAGTTGTGCAACCTCTGCAGAGTGTAAAACTATTCGAATAGCCGCGTCCTCGGTTATGGACATTGCTCGGGGATTTCACACGAGGGTTAGTGTTTCATTTATAACTTGGTGGTTTATGTTGGTAGTGGACAGGTAGTTCACTGTTGGTTTAACTTGTGGATTGGTGTTCACAAGTGGTTTATGTTTATTCCTTTGATTATTCCTTATTACTGTTTTTAGTTAACTTTCGCTTTCAAGATTATTTAAAATATTTCATCAATAAATGCCTTTATGCAAATTAACCTTTCAGCCTTCCATTGGTAAGCCTTGCATATTATATTGCATTCATTGTTACAAACGACTTGCTGAGTACCAATGTACTCACGGCTTTACGCCTATGTTGCTCAGTTGAGGGAGAGGAGTACTATCAGCAGGAGGTTCGGAAGGAGAGTACTACGACGACTTCACGGATTAGGCTTCGTTCTCCACTCGATAGCTTTGTGGCTTGTTGATTGGTCGCTCACGCTTTATTTTGGATTTCGCTGCTATTTTGTTAAGCCCTTCCGCTAGAGATATTGTAAGCTTGGCCATAAGGTCGCACCTTTGATATTTTATCGATATTCGAGTTTTCCTTTATTATTATCGTGTGTATGATTTGTGATGACATCTATGTTTGTTGTGTGCACTAGCGTGATCTGGACTAGTGCAGTTTACAGAGAGATCAATTTGCATATTCGGGTCTCGGCAGAGATGGTATCGAGCCATATCGATCAGAGGACTAAGCCCTAGTTAGATTGGTCGTAGCCCAAAAACTTATTTTCTAAATCAAACCAACTAAACTTGATATTTAGTAATATCTCTATCTTCTTACCTCATTCTTAAGGATTCTTGTCTCTCGCCCCAACTCTTACAAAATTTGTTTTCCTAAAGTTATAAACTGATCTTTCCTTTATAAATGCATTAGATGTCCCAAGCTTCTACGACCGACGGGAGGATGGAGGTCACTTCTACGCGTTACATTGCGGAGCCTCGGATTTAAGAGATCGCTGCGTCTACCTCACCAAGGATGAGAAGCATAAAGGTCAACGCATTGGAAGCATCTCGTGCTATACTTCACCACCCGAAGTCGGCAGCGGTGCTACACCACGATTTCAAGAACACCGGTGCGGTGGGAGATGTCGGACAAGGAGTTGCGCACAAAGCCATTCGTCGCCTTTGCAAGCTATACAAGATCAACATGGCGGACTCGTCCGGAAGTTCAAGGAAGCGATGCGAGTCACCGAGACTACCGGAGCCAACGGGAAGAGCCCCGACGCGCCGCGCGATACCTCTACTGCCGCCTACACCGCCGAGTCCGGAGCGAGACGTCGTATCACCGGAGATCGTCGAGCCTACCTCGGCCGGTTCACCCAGCCCTGATCGAGAGCGAGCGCGCGATCCGCAACTCGTGGGTTGTCTCTGCGATTCGAGGGCGATAGCGATGTACCCTATTTGTCATGACGAGTGGGAGCCTTGAGTAGATAGTGCGAGTAGACACGTTGAATTTTATTTGCGATTGAGTGTGATGTGAGCTGCAAATATTGCCTTAAAAGTATTATATTGCGATCATGTCAATCTTTTAATGGAGTTTATTTTTGTTGATTTCTTTGTTAGCCTTTTGGCTAAGTGTTTGTTTAGGTTAGGTTTCCATTAAGCAAAACCCCTTAGACGCATTTACCTCTTATCTATGCTTTTCCCTCTCGTCTTTTACCTTTGGTGATCGGTAGTTGTTTTCTTTTGAGCAAGATGGTTGATACCGAGAACTCCTCGGCCCTTGTCAGGTGAACCGGGACCCGAGAGCGGTGCCACGCGGCCAATGCCACCTACCTTGGATCCGCCCTCGATCGCTTTTGGTGGCGGACTTCGGATGATGCGAGACCATGATGCGAGTATGCGGACTATGATGCGGCGATAGCACGAGAGCAGTACCACCACCAAAGACCTCGTCGGCCATCCTCGGTTCGCGAGGCGAGACCGCCTATTTTCTCCGGTTAAGTCGAGCCTTTGGAGGCCGACGATTGGGTCCGTTTCGATTGAGAAGAAACTGAACTTGGCCGGTGCATCGATAGAGAGAAGGTATTATATGCAAGACACGGCTTGAGGACCAAAGCAGCAGAGTGGTGGGAGAACTCATTTGTGCCGCCCATGAGAACCGAACAACATCACTTGGAAGGAGTTCGCCAAAGCCTTCCATCTTGCTCATGTCATGGATGGAGTGGCGAGATGAAGAAGGATGAGTTCGGGAGTTCCAGAGAGAGGAACTGTCGGTGAGTGAATATCTCAATAAATTCACTCGCTTGGCTTCGCTACGCGCCGAGAGGATGTAGCGTCCGATGCGGCTCGCGAGAAGAGGTTCAAGAAAGGCTTGAACCCAGCTTTGAAGGTGCAAGTCGAGGCAACAACTATGCCGATTTTCAGCGATTGGTGGATAAGGCCATTCTCATTGAGAGAGTCACCGCGAGCTCGAGGAGTCTCGCAAAAGGAGGTTGATCCAGCAGGGTCACATCACACCGATCCCAGAGGCCTCGTTTTGGTTCCTACCGGCTGCCACGAGTGCACAAAGAGCAGCAGCAGCTATCCTCGGCTTTGGGACCCGGCTGGACACCGCGAGCGATTTGGGCCGGGATAGCGCCTGGTGGTTCCGAGTGGTCGGCAGCAGCGAGAAGAGCAAGAATTAGCAAAGATCGCCACTTGCTTCAAGTGTCATGAGGTGGGACACTATACTAGCAAGTGCCCTCGTGAGACAGAGCCCCGGCGCCGATTCGCTTGACTTGGGAGCTACACACGGTCGTACTCTACCCGGGAGCGGGACGAGGAGCACCCGGCATCGGGACAAAGCGCAGGACACCGATGGTGAGAGGTCGTGAACCACGCCACCGCAGAGGATGCCAGTGCAGCACGGGCGTTGTGATCGGACGCTCCTAGTACATTCAGTTCTCGCCACGCTTTATTTGATTCGAGCTTCGCGTTCGCTTGTTTCGGAGTTTTGCTTTAAAGCAACAATTAAAAATCTGTTGCTCTTGGATCTGTTCTTTTAATCCAATCCCGGATCCGAGTTGAGATCCAACCTAGGTTGTCCTGAGTTAGATAACCATTCAGGAGTTGAGTTCGTGGCCGACTGATTTTGTTGGATATGATCCCTAGATGTAATCTTGGGAATGGATTGGCTTGAAAACAACAAAGTGATGTTAGACTGTGGGAGTAGAGCAGTGACCTTAACCAATTCAGGTGGGATTAAGGTGCGATTCGCAGCCAGTGAGTGTCAGCCAGAGCTAGTCATGGTTTGCCAGAGTAAGGTGATCCAGTTGGAGGATGTGCCAGTTGTCAGGGAGTACCCCGACGTGTTTCCAGATGATCTTCCAGGTATGCCACCAGAGAGGGAGGTTGAGTTTCTGATTGAGCTTGTGCTAGGTACCGCTCCGATTTCCAAGAGACCCTATCGGATGCCAGCCAATGACTTAGCAGAGTTGAAGAAGCAAATTCAGGAGCTTTTGGATAAGGGTTACATCCGACCGAGTTCATCCCCGTGGGGAGCGCCAGTGTTGTTCGTCAAGAAGAAGGATGGTAGTCAGCGCATGTGTGTGGACTACAGAGCACTTAATGAGGTCACCGTCAAGAATAAGTATCCTCTGCCCAGGATTGATGACCTGTTTGATCAGCTTAAGGGAGCAGGAGTGTTCTCCAAGATTGATTTGAGGTCAGGATATCATCAGATGAGGATTCGAAAGGAGGACATACCCAAGACAGCCTTCTCGACTCGTTATGGTCTATACGAGTTCACAGTGATGTCATTTGGTTTGACCAATGCTCCAGCATATTTCATGTATTTGATAAATAAGGTGTTTATAAAATATTTGGACAAGTTCGTCGTTGTGTTCATTGACGACATTTTGATATATTCCAAGAATGAGGAGGAACATCAGGAGCACTTGAGATTAGCATTGCAGAAATTGAGGGATAATCAGTTGTATGCAAAGTTCAGCAAATGTGAGTTTTGGATGAAGAAAGTCGCCTTTCTAGGGCATGTGTTGGATGAGAAGGAGTCGCGATTGACCGGGGAAGGTGAGTGACGTTTTGCATTGGCGTCACCCACTTCCGCTTACCAGTCGAGTTTTCTGGTATGGCAGATACTACCGTCGCTTTATTGAGGTTTTCGGTGTGGCTGACCCTCACGCAGCTACTTAAAAAGAAAAGAAATTCACTTGAACGCCAGAGTGCGAGAAGAGTTTTCAGAAACTTAAGGAGAGTTTGACCACAGCCCCAGTGCTTGTGTTGCCTGATATTAATAAGGATTTTGAGATATTTTGCGATGCCTCTCGCAAAGGTTTGGGTTGTGTCTTGATGCAAGACAAGAGAGTGGTAGCCTATGCCTCACGCCAGTTGAGACCGCATGAGGAGAACTACCCCACTCATGACTTGGAGTTAGCAGCCGTGGTGCACGCTTTAAAGATTTGGCGTCACTATGTGTTGGGTAACAGATGTGAGGTTTATACGGATCATAAGAGTTTGAAATACATCTTTACCCAGTCCGAGCTTAACCTCAGAGCGAGGAGGTGGTTAGAACCGATAAAGGATTATAATGTAGGCATAAATTATCATCACGGGAAAGCTAATGTTGTTGCAGATGCCTTGAGCAGAAAGGTATACGCAATTGGTGATGGTTCGAGAGAGTCACCCGACTTTGCATGAGGAATTTCAGAAGCTTAGCCTTGAGTTGGTTGAGCCAGGATTTTTGGCAGCTATGGAGATGCAGCCTACTTTGAATGGTCAGATTCGTCAGGCTCAGTCAGATGATGAGGCATTTCAGCGGATCAGAAAGAACTTAGGTGAAGGTAAGGAGTCAGGATTTTCAGTGGATGACCAGGGAACCTTGTGGTTCAAGCAGCGTTTGTGTGTGCCCAGTAGGCAAGAGCTAAAGGATGTGTTGTTAAAAGAGGCTCATGAGTCGTTGTATTCGATTCATCCAGGCAGTACCAAGATGTACCAGAACATTAAGGATAAATATTGGTGGCCAAGCATAAAGCGTGACATCGCTGAATATGTAGCCCTTTGTGATGTTTGTCAGAGAGTAAAGGCAGAGCATCAGAGACCTGCAGGTTTGCTACAGCCATTGAAAGTTCCCGAGTGGAAGTGGGAAGAAATTGGTATGGACTTTATAGTCGGTTTGCCTAAGACCAAAGAGGGCTATGATTCGATTTGGGTCATTGTGGATCGATTGACCAAGGTTGCTCATTTCATTCCGCTTAAGACAACCTACAAGATGGTAATGATTGGCGAGCTATATATGTCTAGGATTGTCGGTTGTATGGTGTGCCCAAGAAGATTGTGTCGATCGTGGATCGCAATTCACCTCTGTTTTGGGGTAGTTTCCATAAGGCTATGGGAACTCACCGAATTCAATCTGACATATCACCCCTGCATGCATGGTCGACAGAGCGAGTAAATCAGATTTTGGAGGACATGTTGAGAGCCTGTGCTTGATCATGGTTCCAAGTGGACAGCTTGCTTGCCTTTTGCGAGTTCTCGTACAACAACGATTATCGTGCCGTTTTGCGATGTCACCGCTTGAAGCATTGTATGGCAGAAATACTGGACCCTTCTCAATTGGAAAGAGAGGGGAAGGTCGAGTTTTGGTCCGCATCGCTTTGAAAGAAGCCGAGGATAAGGTCCGCTTGATCTGAACATGTTAAAAGCGCCTGTGGCGCATGTAAAAGCTATGCACGTATACACGAGGACGAGAGCCGAGTTTTGAGCCGGATGATTTTGTGTATCTCATGATCACACCATTCAAGAGTGTGAAGAGGTTTCAGCTAAAAGGGAAGCTTGCACCGAGATATGTTGGTCCGCTCAGATTCTCAAACGCAGGGAGAGGTTGCTTATCGCTTGAGCTACGTCCCTTGATGGGGTACATGACGTCTTTCATGTGTCCCCACCAAGAAGTGCTGCGTGTACAGAGGAGGTTGTGCCAGTTGAGGCCGTTGACCTGCAGGAGGATCTGTCGTACAAAGAGCACCCAATCAAAATCTTGGAAGTGTCAGAGCGAGTAACCCGGAATAAAGTGGTCCATTTCTGCAAAGTCCAGTGGAGCAACCATTCCGAGGAGGAAGCCACCTAGGAGCGCGAGGAGAATCTAAGAGCAGAGTTCCCGAACCTATTCTCTTAGTTGGCCCAGATCTCGGGTCTAGATCGTTTAAGGGGTAAGGTTTGTAACATCCTGCTTTTTTCGAGATTTTTAAAGCCTGAATTTAAAAATGAATTTTCTGGAATTTTCTGAATTTAATTCAAGCTTCAAATGAATTTTTAGAATTTTTAAAGATTTAATATGATTAAAATAAACATTAACATTAGTTAAAAATATTTTATTTGTGTTCTTCAGGTCTCAAGGAATTTTCTGGTATTTTTGGTGAATTTTTGGGATTTATTTGCTATTTCTAGAGCTTTTAGAAGTTTATTTGAATTTCTCGAAAAAGAAAAGAAAAGAAATAAACCCCCGCCCGATCCCCTCTCTCTCCACGCGTCGGCCATCCGCACAAGGCCACAGACTCCGCTTCGCTTGCACTGCGCGCCACCCGATCTCGCCGCCACACGCGTCGCGCATCCGCGAGCAGCGCTGGCGGCACCGCGCGCGCCCGCCGCGCCCGCCTCGCCTCTCGCCGCCTGATCGCGGCCGCGCGATCTCCGCTGCTCACTCGCGCCCGCGCGCGAAACCTAACCCTAACTCGCTGCCACTCGGCGTTGGATGCGCCCACGTGGTCAGATCCGAAGCCGTCCAAACGCTGCGCCGCGCCAGAATCGACGATCGAGCTCCTCGGTTCGCGTGTTAAAACCCACCGACGCCTCGGTTCGCGTGCCTTGCCCTCGCCGCGCCATCGCCTCGCCGCCGCGCGCTCGCGCTTCGTTCCGTCTGCCTCTCTGCCGCTCGCCGGTCGCCGGAGCACCGGCCAGCGCCGCATCACGGCCGGTGAGCCTCGCGCGCCGTTCGCGCCGTCGCCGCCCGTCGCCGCTGCCGCCACCCGCCGCCAGATTTCTCCGCTCGCCGCTGCCACGCACGCGCCGCGCGCCGCGCCGCCGCGCGTCGCCGATCCGCCGCCGCGTCGCCACGCGCCGCCATCGACCGCAATCCCGCCGCGCCGCGCCGCTGCCGCTGCGCCGCGCACCGAGCCATGTCAGCCCTAGCCGACGTGGCATGCTGCGATGTCGCCGCCACGCCGGCACCGGCAGCCGTCCCAGAGCCACGTGGGCGACCACGCGGTACCGCCACGTCGGCCGGTGACACGTGGCGCGACATGCTGCTACGCCGCGCCGCGCGTCCGCGCCGCCGCCTCGCGCGTTTCATTCCGTGCACGGGTTCACGGTGGACCGTAATCCGTGGACCGGGTTCACGAAGACAAGAACTTTTCCGAATTTCCCGAGTTAATTTTAGAATTAATTTTCCGAGCCCGCTTCTCGTCCGCCCTAGCTCCGATTGACCCGTTCTTTTTCTAAATTCATCTAAAATCGAGCTCTAGCTGTTGGTTCTTGTTTTGTGAATTTTGGAGTTCATTTGCTTATCATTTTATGTGTTTCTTTATTTTCGGTCGTTTTATCTCTCGTTAGATTCGGATTCCGGAGGAGCAGGTTTCGCGCCCGAAGACCAGGAGTACCCTGCTGAGCATAGCGAAGGCAAGTCGTGTCCCTTGATCATGTTGAACCCATTTTTGCAAACTATTATTTAATTATTTTGTTTTAAATTATATTGCATTGCTATTTTTATTCAAACCTTTGCACTGGTAGTTATCGCCCAATTGAGATTATACCTCCTTGATACTTTGGAATACCATGATGCCATTGTCACCATAGGTTGGGTAATTTATTAGTGATGCTAGATTATTTTGTCACATGGGTTGGTACGATTAGACTGCTTAGCTGGCTTATATTTACGATGGATCTCATCAGGACATGTTAATTATTAATTTGGCTTAATGACATATGGAACTGTGGTTGGTGCCACGTGTATTAAAATTTGTGCCACGTCATTGGTGTGACGTTGGCTTGGTTATACAAATTGGTTTTCACTCGGGCGAGTGATCGTGCAGTTGCACTTCGGGGATGTGGTAGCCTCGCCCGGGTAATGTTAAGGACTTAACCTTGTGCGCCATTGATCCGAGCTTAGACGCAAACCACATGTCTATTATGGGATGGACTCGCTAATTAATTTGTGATATTTCAACTCAATTTCGCCATTGTGATGGACATGGTTGCTGATTTCCATGTGGCGCAAGGGGGGTGTGATGCGAAACCCTAGCGGGCAGGATTGTGTTGAGGTAGAGCATTGTAAAGGCCTTGTTGTGATTTCGAGATCGAGGCTAATCACATCGTGTGGGTACAGTTGTGCAACCTCGCAGTGTAAACTATTCGAATAGCCGCGTCCTCTGCTATGGACATTGCTCGGGATTTCACACGAGGGTTAGTGTTTCATTTATAACTTGGTGGTTTATGTTGGTAGTGGATGTAGTTCATCGTTGGTTTAACTTGTAGATTGGTGTTCACAAGTGGTTTATGTTTATTCCTTTGATTATTCCTTATTCTGCTTTTAGTTAACTTTCGCTTTCAAGATTATTTAAAATATTTCATCAATAAATGCCTTTATGCAAATTAACCTTTCAGCCTTCCATTGGTAAGCCTTGCATATTATATTGCATTCATTGTTACAAACGACTTGTTGAGTACCAATGTACTCACGCTTTACGCCTATGTTTGTCGGTTGAGGAGAGGAGTACTATCGCAGGAGGTTCTGCATGAGAGTACTACGGACGACTTCACGGATTAGGCTTCGTTCTCCACTCGATAGCCGTGGTTTATCGATTGTCGCTACGCTTTATTTTGGATTTCACGCTATTTTGTTAAGCCCTTCCGCTAGAGATATTGTAAGCTTGGCCATAAGGTCGCACTTTGATATTTTATCGATATTCGAGTTTTCCTTTATTATTGTCGTGTGTATGACTCGTGATGACATCTATGTTTGATTGTGTACTAGCGATCCTCGACTAGTGCAGCTTATACGAGAGACCGAATTTGCATATTCGGTCTCGACATCCCTTCCTTCCCTTTTTCTCTCTCGGCCACCTATGGGCCCCTCTGCCGATCCTTGCCGCCTTGCTTTCTTCTTCCTCGCGACATCTCGCCGCTTATTGACGCCTGCAAACCGGGCGTTGAAAGCTTCAGTTTCCATCCACCTCTCCCGCCTGCGCCGGCCCCCGTAATCACCGTGTCCGTTTCTAGCATTACTTTCCCTTTACACCTCTCCTCACCGTCGCATTTAATCTCGACACCGGGGTGAATGCGTGCGTCCGTTACCACCCCTCCCTCGCCTATAAAAGGCACATCCCGAGCTCCTCCTCGGCACACCGCCTCCCCCTCACTCCTCAATTCGAGCACTTGAGCCCTCAGAGCCTCCCCGTGCGTACTTCCTTCCGTCGGCCACCTTTTACTCCGGTGAGCAATTCCGGTGACATCAGGCCTCCCCACTCCCCGCCGACATCACCGACACCTTGCCCGTGCCTCGGTGATCAAAAGCCCTCTCTTTCCTGAGTTCCTCCGCCACCGGAACTCCCTTGCCGCCGTAGACATCCTCCAACCGCCGCTCCTCGCCACTGATAGCCCCCTTAGATCATCCCCAGGCAAGGCCAATGGTATCTTCGCACTCCCCTCGACCCCTCTTTTGTGGTAGCCCGATGGACGCCACGTCTGCGCCAGGCTGGCCACGCCAACACCGCCTCGCCTACGCTGGACCACGTCGGCGCAGAGCCGTGACGTGGCAGTCACGTGGCAGCCACGTGGTGCCACGTCACAGGCCACATCAGCCTCCCCTGCCATGTCATCATTTCCTTTTATTTATTAAATCCAAAAATGCTTATTGACGTCATAATTCACGTTTTTCCTTATAAAAATGAATCCATTAAAAGCTTGCTGATGTCATAAAAGCTTTTTCAGTATAAAAATAAATCCAGAAAATGAGTTTTTTCATTTTTATTGTATTAAAACTTTAGAGGGCCATAACTTCTTCATTTTAACTCCAAATTGACCCGTTCAAATTTCTAAATTTTTA